>OY720443.1:26697276-27308951 GCA_963082915.1 Dolichopus griseipennis
TAAAAAAAAAAATTTATTTGGTTAAATTTAATTTACGAGCTCATTTTCTTAAAGTTTAATTTTTTCATTACTTAGTAATTAATTTAATTTATTATGGCGTCTTATGACGTAATAAAAGTTGCGTAGGATAGCTGTATGCATATTAATAATTTCGTATTCAATTAAAAGTTTCAAATCTTGTCACAATTTTTATATTTTATTTAATAACATGAATTTAATAAAAGCATAGTAGGATGTAGCTTTTGTCTTCGAAAAATTATTCAATAGTTTTTATATCATACTTATAAAATATTTTAAAATTGCAATGAATTTAAGTTAAGCGTTATATGACGTAATTTATGATTTTATAGAAATTCTTTTGTAATAGCAATCTTTTAATTTTTTTCTCTATATTAACAGATAAATAGTATATTTAGCGTCATATGACGTAATTTGGCTTAATTCATTTATTTTAAACAAATTCTTAAAAAATTATTTCTTAATTTACTTTCAAATGACGCAAATTTTCTACTGTTAATCAAATTTTTGACAAAAACTAGTTATTTTACATTTAAATATATACAGAAATGTACTAATAAATTTTGCGTCATATAACGCAATTAATCTAACAAATATTGTGAATTATTGTTTTATCATATAAAAACAAAACTTTGAAATCTATTTTAATTGTATATTTTATAATTTAATGTCAAATTTTCAAATTAAACCGTAGTAGGTATTTTATTAATTAATAGTTTAAAAAAAAACGACTTTTAAATGAGCGGATGAAACTTTATATTACAGTCACACAGTGTATAAAAAACGCCTCTTTATGTTAAACAATGTTAAAACTTACAAGCATAACACATATTTAATAAAAGAAATTGTAAAATGTCGTGATTTAAAAAACAAACAGTTACAATTATTATTATGAAAAACAAAAAACAAAAAAGAAGATAAATAATTGTTTATTATCATGTTTGTTATTTTATGTTTGTTGATTTATGTTGTAAAAACTCACTTATGATAATTGTATCATTTATAATTATCATTATTATTTTTAATTTTTTTTTTAAATTTATTTTTTGTTTTTTATTCTTCTTTTTTATAGTTTGTTCTTTTGTTTTTAATTACATGTTGTTTCATGTATATTTATTTATATATATACAAAAGAGTGAAAGTGATAGGAAATTTGATAACGAACAAAAAATTCTCCTTTTGTGGAAGGTCTATTTCTAAAGGTTTCCGAGATAACTGCTACAAAGTTAATTTTTAAACCTTTTTATTAAAATAACAACTTCGCCCCTGTTGAAAAGAATTTTAAAGTATTCTATGCAGGGGCGAAGGTGTTGTTATTTCTTTAAAAAATTTCAAAAATTACTTCAAGGGCAGTTATTTCAGAAACTGTTTAAAATAGACCATTACTCCAGAATAATTTTCGATTTGTTATGAACTTCTCTATCACCTCCGCTCTTTGTGACCTTAGAGTTTCGGACACCCTGTAAAAGTAAATGTTGTTTTATATATTTTATGTTTATATATATCTCATAATATATTATAACTGTATTACTTGTTTACATATACAAATATTCCGTTATTCCATGTCTCATTTTACAATACGCATACATATATAACATTATAGTCATATCCATATATATTTATGTATTCACTCATATTTTATCATATATCATAATTTTTATTTTGCAATTGAATTTTTTTTTTTTTTTTGTTTTTTAAATTTGTTTTGATTTTATCATTGTTCTTTTTTGTTGTTGTTGTTGTTGTGCTTAATTTTGTGCAAAAATCCAATATAATAAAAAAAAATTCTACAATTTTTTAAATAAAAAAAAAAATAAATGTAAAAATGTCTAACCTAAAACAATAACTGTATATAAACGGTAATTTAAAGGTGGTCGTACTGCTATGGATGAATTAAAAGCAATTAGAGAACTACAAAATCTAAAGGACTTGCCGGAAAATACTTCTGGTAAATTTTGCATTAAACATTTTAAAAAAATGCCTTTAACTGTTGTTTTGTTTTTATTCGGTTTTTTTTTTTAAATTTTGTTTTTTTTTTTAAATTTGTTTATTTATTTATTGTTTTACTGTTACACATTTGCCAT
The DNA here is from genome assembly GCA_963082915.1 of Dolichopus griseipennis. Taxonomy (NCBI): domain Eukaryota; kingdom Metazoa; phylum Arthropoda; class Insecta; order Diptera; family Dolichopodidae; genus Dolichopus; species Dolichopus griseipennis. The sequence goes on from OY720443.1 coordinate 26,699,379, forward strand.
TTATTTATTTACATTACATTATTGTATATGTGTATATATCATTATATTAATTGTTTATATTTATGTTTTCAATTTAATTCCCTATTTACTTTGTTGTTGTTGTTGTAATTTTTTTTCTATATTCTCCTAGGTATTATTTGCACATAAAATAAATTTTTCTTTCTATTTGTTTTTTTTTTAATATGAAAATAACTGTAAATTACTTAATTTTCATGTTTACAGTTAGTTGTACCTATCTTTTTTCATTTTGTTTTGTTTTATGTTTATTTGATATTTTTTCTTTATCTCACTTTCTTTTTTTATAGTTCATGTTTTCTTTTACATTTTTATTGTATGCATACATTAATTTTGTTGTGTTTTTTTGTGTATGTTTATATGTTTGTGTGTATGTAGATTTGTTTAATATTCATTGCTTTTAATTTGTTTTTTTTTTTTTTGTGTTGTTGTTTCATTTTATGTGTATGTTAAAGAAATTAACTTAATTAGATTTTACGATTCTTATCTCTATAATATATAAATTTATTTTTTTATTCTTTTGTTTTACCGTTATTTTTTGTATTTTTTTTTCCTTCTCTTTTACACTTTACATTCAACTATTCTAGTTTTTATTTAAACAGTTTAACTGTAAATATTTGTTAAGTTATTATCGTATTTGTTATTTTTATGTTATGTAGTAACTGTGTATGTTTTGTTGTAGTAGTAAAAATATAAGTTCATGTAGGAAACTATATATATATATATATATATATATATCTTTTTTATGTATATAAAATGCGTGTTGCATGACCAAATCATTTGACACATATTCATTAAAAAAAATAATAAAATTATTATGGTATCATAAAAATCTATAGAGTATTTAAGGGGTTAATGACGTTAATTTTTTTATGACGTATAGTTTTATGAAATTTGTATTTGTATTTGTTGTAATTAATTATATTTCACATTTTCTTGTATTGTATAATTATATTTGTATTTTTTTTTTTTTTATGAAATATTATTATAACTGTCAACTTGCAACATTTTGTTTACAAGTGTTCACTTTGATTAAGTGACAGATTTTTTTCACATCTAAGAATTGAAAAATAAATTATAATTCTAGTGTGTGTGTGTTTTCTTTTTATTTTTTTTTGCTATTATTATACCCTACACCTATAGAATAGGTAAAGGGGTATATTAACTTTGGTATGGTGTTTGTAACCACCTAAAGGAAGCGAGCTAGATATGGAAAAGTATATATATTTGTGATCAGCGTGACCGCCTTAGTCGATATAGCCATGTCCGTCCGTCCGTCCGTCCGTCCGTCCGTCCGTCCGTATGCACGATAACTCAAAAAATAATGGAGCTATCTTGATGAAATTTTAACTGTAGGTTACTAGGACTGAAAGTACGGCGGGGATTGCATATGGGCGAAATCGGCCCATGGGTTTGGATTCTGGACCTTTTAATCGGTTTCAGGGCTAACGAACAAATATTCCGAAACCAATGAAGATAGAACCTTCAAATTTGGTATCAGGGTGTCCCTTCCTATTTCGTAAGTGTCTTTGAAATTTGGGCCCCATTGGAGTAGTGGATCGGGGACCAGCCACTCAGTTCTTAGGCCCTTAAAGCATATTTTCGAAATTAATAAAGATAGTAACTTGAAACAAATGTAGAAGCTTCCAATTTGCCACAAGGGTGTTCTTTACTATTTCTTGCGTGCCCCCCTAATTTGGGATCAATTGGAGTGGTGGTTCAGAACCTCTCTTATACCCCCCAATGTGTAAAAGCTTATCATCGAAATTAATAAAACTAGTAACTTAAAATTAAGATAGAGCGTTCCAATTGTGTACAAGGGTTAACTAGTATTGAAAGTATGACGGGACTGCATATGGATGAAATCGTACCATAATTTCGGGTCCTGGAACCCTTGAAAAGTTCAAGGACTAACAAACATATATCTTACAAACACCATAACTCAAAAAATAATGCCGGTATTTTGATGAAATTTAACAGTAGGTTACTAGTAATGAAAGTACCATGGGAATTGGTTGTGGTCAAGTTTAATTTCGAAGCCAAAGAATATATTTCCTATGTCCTATGTGTCTCCGAAATCTAGACTTAATTGTAGTGGTTCAGCTATGTTCAATGGTACTTGCTGCATTTATGTAAAATTTATTTTTATATTTAAATGAATTATATGAAAAGGTGTAAACTTTTAATTGTATTTTAGAAATACATTTATTGAATATTTTGCGTTTATAAGCTTTTCTATTAGGTATATAAACTAACCATTTAAAATAATTGCAATTTTTAAAAATTTGTATTATTAAATATATTATGCTTTGATTATCTTTTTATCACAAAATTTAATAATTAGAATTTTTTCATTTTGTAATTGTAATAAATATATTTTCATTTATTTCAAGTTTGTTTGTTTTTTAATATTTTTAAATAGATAAATTAGTAAGAATTTGTAGTATTTTTTAATAGATAGGGTAATTAGAAAATGTTTTTAGTATTATACAGTTAATTTGGTTAGCTATGTCTTACGATCAAATTAATAACAGCTTCTATGGTGTTAAAATGACTTATGGATATATCCTTAAATTTGAACCAAATAGGTGTAGGGTATTTCTAAGTCGGTTGCACCGACTGACTGTTTCTTTACTTGTTAATTTAGTTTTCTGAACGCTTTAGAGTTTGTTTTTTTTTTAAAGGAAAATAAACACAATGTTGTCTGAAAAAGGTGGAGAATTGTGAATTGAAACAAAATGCATTTATTTTGTTTAATCAAAAAATATTTTTAATTTTGAATGTTTTACATATAAGAATCTTATTATATAATATGTTTTAACACGTTGTTTATATTTTATAATTCTGAAATTTTAGAAATTTGTTTGTTGTACGAAGTCTGCAGCTTTAGAAACTTTAACTTTAACTCAATTCTATGATCTTTTGCACTTAAAAGTACTTTAATATTAAAACTATATTAAAATTGCTGGATTAAGGTTAACAGAAAGAAGAATTATCTGAATTCAGCAATTTACGTTTTTGTTAAAAAACCTTTAAATGCAAAAGATCTACTACCTATTATTGTTTTTTAAAATGTTCTTCAACCGAACTCTTGAAAAATTTTCTTCTACCATTTAATAGTCATATAATTTTGTACGATTGTATGACAGTTCATATAACTAACTAAAATAGTCATAACCATCTTTCGTTATCATTAAGAAATCATTGTTCAAGTCATAGGCATACGAAACAAAGCGTACATATCATATGATATCATACATACAAGCAAAATTAAAAAGAATTTAAACAAGTGAGAGAAAAAAACCAAGGGTTTTTAAAAAGCACATTTTCAAAATTATATACGGTTTCTTACTGAGTATTTTATCATTTATTTTTATAAAAATATATATTATGATAATATTATAATTTTGTTATTTCATTAATAATTAATTATATGACTAATAGTGAAATACTTAAAATACAACCCCAATATATTCAAGGAAACCGATTAATAAGTGCAAAATATAATGTTGGAGCTTCATTGTTAACGTTTAATTTTGGAAAAACTTACACTGGTGAATAAGTTACTGTTTTATAAGAACATAAAAGTTTTAATTTTGAAGACCTAGTAGCCCTTCAATGGGGAAGGTTCCCAAATTTTTGCTTAGCAAACTTATGATGGATCTGCTCACCCTCCTCCTGTGTTCACCCTTCCATTTTTTTCCGGTTCTAGGAAATCAATTTGGAACTCCAACAAAATTTGGAATTTTACCTAGAATATTATTATCTAACCAAAAATGGTTAAGACTAAGAAACAATTTCTTCAATTTAAAGAGACCCTTTCATATTTAAGAAAAACCTTTAACGGATGTTGAAATATAATGCTGCAGCTGTAAATTTTGCATATTTGTAAAAAAAAGTTTGAACAGGTGTTAAAGTTACAGGTGGTTGAAAATAGCAAAATTTCAATTTTCGAGCCCTTATAGCTCCTAAACAGGGGGCGTGACAAAAAAACTTTGTTAACTGACTCTTACTTATTTCTAAGGATCTAACTTCTCCCAAAATTTCAAGTTTCTAGATTTAGCCGTTCCGAAGTTATGAGGGATCAAAAATTTTGTAAAACTTAGTTTTGAATAACGGTAAATTTTAGTACCGTATGGTAACCCTATACAATTGGCTTTTAAAAACTTGTAAAGCTTATAAAAGCAGCTGTCTGCTACCGTTTTCACGTAGGAGATATACCTTATAGAATTCTAATTATAACTGTTTAAATATGGGGCTTTTTTCAACTTTGTGGGGCTGTAACTCCGTTACAGGGCGGGCTACAAAAAAAAGTTTGAACATTAAATTATTTTTATTGCAATACCTATCCATTCCTGATATTGTTTTGTAAATCGTAGGTAAAAAGGGACGGACGGACGGACAGAGTGAAGCTATATAGGCACATTTTTACAAAATTTTTTGAAAATGTGCTAAAAATGAAAAAGAATTTAAAAAATTTTAGAATCAAACATACAAATTCAAATACATAAGTTTATGAAATTTAAATGTTTATGTTTGATGTAATCATATCTGGAAATTTATCGAAAGTTCAAATGACATCATATGACTATTTTAATTAGGGGTATTGTTGTTCTGTCAAATATTTCTCTAATTGTTGTTATACCCGTATGACTATATAGTCCAAGGGTATAATAAATTTGCCATTACGTTTGTGACGCAGAGAAGGAGGGGGGGTAGATATAGACTCAAGTGTATGGATCGGATCAGAATCGAAAAAAAAATCGATTTAGCTATGTATGTCCGTCCGTCTGTCCGTCCGTCCGTCCGTCCGTCTGTCCGTCCGTCCGTCATCACGATAACTCAAAAAGTAAAGGAGCTAGGATTATGAAATTTTCAAAAATTCGTTTTTATGCAAAAAACGGAATCGAGTTTGAAATTCAGCCATTTTGGTCCACGGGTTCGAGTACCTGCCATACAACTTATAATTTTATATGAGCATTACTCTATACCTATGGAAGCTGCGTGTCTGAAATTTTGCCAAAAGTAGTTTAGTATAATGGCCAAAGTTACTGCAAAATTTGGTTGGTCTACTGCAGAGGGTTCGAGTAGCTGCCATACAACTCCTTCTTTTATATGAGCTTTACACTACACCTGATGAAGCTGGGTGTCTGAAATTTTGCTAAAAATAGTTTAGTGTAATGGCCAAAGTTACTGCAAAATTTAGTTGGTCTACTGCTGAGGGTTCGAGTAGCTGCCATACAACTCCTTTTTTTATATGAGGATTACACTACACCAAATGATGCTGGGTGTCTAAAATTTTGCCAAAAATAGTTTATTGTAATGGCCAAAGTTACTGCAAAATTTGGTTGGTCTACTGCAAAGGGTTCTAGTTGCTGCCATACAACTCCTTCTTTTATATGAGCATTACTCTACACCTAATAAAGCTGAATGTTTGAAATTTTGCCAAAAGTAATTAACCGGATGATATAATGTATATGTTACGGTCATACGGGTATCCCAGAGTTGACACAGTCTACTCTACTACACTCTTCCTCGTTTTTTTTTCAAAATTCTTTAAATATTATTTATGTAAGCTAGGGCTGCGTACAGTTTTATCAAAAAATTCAAACAAACGTTTTGTTTTTCAATATTTATTGCATACTTTTAGGACTAAGGGAAAATTTCATCCAGTAAATTATTTGTTTTTCTTTTCATTTAAGAAAATTTTTAATTATAAAATAACTTTAAAAAAAAAAAAAATTCATTGTTATTCACAAAAAAACCTTGAAATTTTTGTTATTTTCTAAACATTTTCAAAAATTTCAATAAATAAATAAAAAATTAAATAATTCGAAATTTTTTTTTTTTTAAAAAGTGTGGGCCATTAATAAACTTAAATTTCATTTATTTATTTGTTGTTTTTTTTCTCCGTTATTTTTTTTTGACAAATAATGCTATTTTAGCTTTTTATAAACTAATAACAATTGTAATATCAAATAAATTTTCAAAATAACTGTCAAAAAAAGTTTCACATCGAATTGTTAAAAGTAATCAAAAATTAAAATAAAATTTTTAATTTTTTCCTCCAAAAAAAAATTAAATACAATTTTGTGTTTTTGTTTTTTTTTTTTTATTTAAATTATTTTAAAAAGTTTTCTTGTATTTTTATTTTTTTTTAATCAAATTATTTAAGCAAAATAAAACTTTTTCTGTAGCTATAAATTTTGTTGAAAAATAAAAAAGAATAACACAAAAAAATTAATATTAATAATAAATGAAATTATTCAATTTTGAGAAAATGGGGAAAACCATGGAGAGGAGGGGGAGGGAAACAAAGCAGAGAATGAATAAAAATACAAAACTTTTAAATTTATAACTTTGCCTTTTATAATAAATGACTTAAGTAAATTTTTTGCAGCCCCTCAAAAAATGAAATTCTCATCCTCCATTTTTTGATATAAATAACATTTAATCATTTTAGTGGTTTAATTTTTTGCCTTTTAATATTTTTTTTTTTTATTTCATGAGTCTTCTTCCGTGTGAAAAGTTCTTTTAAAATTCAATCTATTCAAGTATTATTTAGGTTTTTTGATAAGAAGTCCGAAGTACCCAATTCCCACCCTGAAAAAAAACGAATGATTTTATCAAACTAATTTTTCAAAAAAATTTCCATACAAATATTATTGACACCTCGGTTGTACCTACTTTAACTTTTGACACCCCCCGCCCATCTAATGGCTATTCATTTAAAATGGAAAAACTTACTACATTTCATTCTAAATTGAAAAATCAAATTGAAATTAAAGACAAAAATAATATCAAATGGAAAAATAAAAGTTTAAAGTGAAAATAAAGTAATACAACAATTTTCCAAAAAAAAAATTGTAAATACATGAAAAATTTTTGAAAAGTTTTAAATGAAATGAAAATTATTTATAGAGGGTATTGTTATAAAACTTAAGTATAAAGCTTTTGTATCCCTTTGATCATAATAAGGGATAAGTTCATATCTTTAAGGATGCATTAATTTTGTAGCCACTACAAGTTGTAAGGGGCTTCATAGACATATGTATATTAATTAATACGTATTTTGAATTTATATTGCCCTGATCGACACGACGCTTGGTAGCTTCAATAAAAACGTACTACTTAATACCACTTGGCAAGTACAATTAAATCTAATTCTGTAGAAGAATGAATACTAAAACGCAAAATTGCACTACCCAAAATTTAATGTTTCTTTTACCCTACTTATAATTTTTAATACACACCAAACTTAAATACCTTATGATTAGATATTTTAAACTGATTTTACTGATATTCGGTAGCTGCGCCCCTGATAATTCGCTAGAAATTTCAAAAAAATTAAAACAACTTTGTGGTTTCATTAGTTATAGAACTCGCCTATATTTCCGGGAAATCAAGATAAAATTTTAAATCAATTATTTGTGGAGACTTTACACAAAGTTCAATTTTTGTAAAATCGAATAATGTCATTTAATACTGTCTCAAATTATCTTATTCTAGTCCTCACCCATTCCACGTAATATTTATTCTACTGGAAAATTCATTACTTCCATTGACGCCACTGACATTTTTGGTACTTCCAGTGTTGGTTTTGGAACAGTATTTGATTTTCTAATTTTTGGTTAAATGAGAACTGTTCTTTTATAGTTTCTTGGGTATCGTTTCATTTACCCACTTGCTATTATTGTTTTTAAAAATCTGAAATTGAGTATTCGTATTCAAAATTCCAACTTTAGTTATAAAGTTCTATCAGTGTTCTGATATTATATTCATTAAAATCAAATAATGATATAGGTTTTAGGTCTTAAAAGATGTAAAGAGTCAGTGGTCAATTTCCCAACACTCCTGTAAACGTAGTCGATATAAAGATAAAATAAACCAAAAAAAAATCGAACAAAACAACTTATATATTATTATCTTTAATACCTTTATTAAAAAATCAATCTCCATCATTATTTATTCTTTGTATACTTCCTAAATTCCAATTTAAGCAAAGAATAAAACTGATTATTATCATTTGTTTGAAATTTTATTCCAATCCTTTATTTTTCCAAACCAAATTTTGTATCGATTCCATTCACCACCTCAACATGAGATTGTATAAATTATGAATATTTTAAATTTGTTTTCCTTATTAACAGAATCGTGTTTAGAAATCCATACATGCTTTTTAAAAAAAAAATATTAAAAGAAAACAAACAAATAAGAACTTGCAATCATCATATTATTAGGGTTATATTTGAATATTTTTGGAAAATTAAAAGAATTTTTCCTCAATTTTCTTTAAATTAAATATTTATTTGATTTCTAATCGAAATTATGTTATTTTGTAGAAAAATCGAGAAACAAATAAGGAAATATTGAATATTTAATTAAATGGTTGCATTTAAATATTTAAAATAGATTTCGTATTAAGGGTAACGGGAGTTTAAGAAAATCTGTATTTAAAATAATACTAAGTTATTTACTTATTATTATTTAAGTTGCAACTTAAATCTTTAGTGACTAAATACTCGCCTTGCCACTGACTTTTATTTGACGTTTAAATAAAATACAGATATATCTACTTAGCTTGATTATAAAATTTTGAAAGGAATTATTAAACACAATTAAACTATTTCACCAAATACAAGACACCATTGCCGAATGTGTGAAATAACGCAACGCGCTAGTGGTGCACTTATCCATTTTTAGTTGCCTTGACAACCACTTTGATTATTATTTTTTTTCTCTGACAATTTTAATTTCGGAGATTTTATTCATAACGGATTACGAAATTTAATATTTTTTAATAAAATACAAAACAAAAGCGGCCCTACGCTTTGGACATCATTTTACTTAAAAAAGCGAAAGACGCCAACTAACCGATGCGAAAGACGCCAACATTCGGTCATTAACTTTGTTATTTAAAAATTAACTTGGAAAATAAATTAAAAGGTTTTTACATTCTTTAAATTACCAAAGAACCCCACTCCCCTCTCTTCCCTTTAAAAATTATTGAATTCATAAAATTTTATTTTTTATTGCACAGAACATTCTAGAAATTTAATACTTTCTTATCATATGAAAAGAGAAATTAACCTAATAATTTAAAAAATTTTACATAGTATTCAAAAGTAACTGCTCTTAAACTTTATTATAACCATTAACAATATTTCTTAATCTTTGAATATTTTGTAAAAATGAAAAGTAAACCAAAAAAAAAATACACTATGAAATTAAATTATACCATCATAAAATAATTTTACAACGTCCCTGTTCTTAGCTTATTTCTTTGAACTATCTGTCGTCTGGTAAATCAAATATGCACAACCAAAACCCACTTTAATTTTTAATTTTTTTTTTTTTTTTTTTCATTTTATATTTTCACCTTTTCATTTCATTCATTTTACCTAACCTAATATATACGTTTAGTTTAACCCAATTTTATTGGAAAATGAAAAACGTAAGGTAAAAAAAAACAAAGAAGAAAAACCTAGAAAAACTAAAAATGAAAATTTGCATTCACATAATTTTAAATTTGAATTTTACACAGTCGTATTCTGAACTTATCAAAAATCTGAAATGAAAATTTAAAATATCATTCATTCATTTTGGCTATATATTCATTTTATGAATATTACTTTTTATATTCTTCTTGTTTTCATTTATTCCTTTCTTACAAAATGGCTTTTACCTTATAAATTACATTTTATTGATATTATTAATATCGATTTCCATTCATAACAACGAAATTATTAGCTTTTATCGTACAGCAGTAGATCGGGTTCTTAGAAATTTATTAAAAAGTCATTAGAAGATTTTTGAAGACAAAATTTGGAGATTCTTTTAGTACTTAAAATTTATGAAAATTGTAAATCTCTACGAGGGATTCTCATCTGGATCGGAAAAAGAAACAAAACTCTTGTTTTAGGTTTTTCTATTTCGTTTGAGTAAGCGGTTTGAAAGCTTTGTTTCAAAATTCGTTAAAGTGTTCTCCATGACAGTGGACTTCAATATAATATCGGCTTCTAAATCGGTCAAATTTTGAAAATCCTGAGATGTAAAAGAAAGTCTAAAAGATATTTTTCAAAAAGGCGTTGCGGACGTCGGACAGTCTGACGAATCTAGATATATATAGATATTGGGAGGCCTGGCTTAATAAAATTTGATTAGACTAATGCAATAAAGGTGTAGATAGTTAACGTACTATTTAGCCGCCAAAACTTATTTTGTTGGTTTTAAAACTTCTATCTTGAAATCTAACTACTACCCTATACATAATCTAACTATCCTATACCTACCTTTTAAATATAATTTTCGAATCAACTCAAATTCTCTCGTTACCATAAAAATCCAATTCGTTTCTGTACATATAAAAATTGAAATTTATGTTTCGTTTTAAAAAAAAAGTTAGTTGAACTTCATTTTATATGCAAGAAATAGAAGCAGACCAATCATTTTTCAAATTCGATATTCTAATTGAATTGAATTGAATGAAATAAAATGAGAAAAATCAAAAAAATTGGGAAAGAAATGAAAATTTATCGCTATACATATGAAAATACACTTTCTTGTTTTCGTTTTTTTTTTGTGATTATTTTATTTAAATTCAAATTTAAATGTCTGACTTTTCAAATTTCATTCCCCGGTTATTTGTTGATAATTTTCAATAAAATAAATTCTCATTTTTAACTATTTTGTTTCTTTGGTCTGTGAAATTATAGGATAAAGAATAAATTGTTTTAAATATTTCAATTGATATAAATAATTAATAATCCTCAACTTTTGTTGATTGTAATTTGTAAAGAGTTGAGGAAAGCAAATACATTTATGGATAGCCAAATCGGAAACTGTCATATAGTAGGAATTTAGGGACTTGGTAGTTTTTTATTTATTGGACTGAACACCATAAGTCTTTTTATGATTTGCGTTAAACTATATGTTTAAAATGTTATCCTATTTGAAATCACTTCTTTAATTTAACCAATCTTCTAAAATCATTAAAACCACGGCCTAGTAAAATTCTTAGTGAGGATTTGCTCTTTGGGGAAAGAAATTAAGTAGCAAATTTACAATTGTGGCTAGTTGTTACAGATCAAAATATTTAGAAAATTCAAAAAAAAAGCAAAAAATAAAAACTTTTTGCAATTCCTTCATAAATTATATTCTGCACTTAATAAAATGGACAGTACTTTTAACTCGAAAACTTCAGTTAAAAGATTAATTTGTTTTTATTTTTTTATATTTAATTCTATATTCAAAAATGGTTGATGAATTTTTACATTTCAGTTTTTCCAATTGGAAAAAAGTTAATAAAATTTATTTTGTAAAATAAAATCAATCAGTTATTCTTCTTGACTTAATGTCATGTCAAGTTCGTGGTTTATTTTTCTATTTATCTTAACTGTAACAGGACCATTTAATTCTAAAATAAATTGAAATTTTTTAAAATGTTGAAAAAACTGAAGAATATTAATATTTTATAAAAATAAACAATTTGAAGAGAATTTATTAAGTGGAGAATGTTTTAGAAAAAACGGAATTTTATTTAAAAATAATTTAAAAACAATAATTACTTTACTTTAAAGTAATTCGATCTTACTACTAGATGTCACTCTGATGCATGTTCGAATTTCTCACCCGGTGGTCTATTCTTCGATTATTAAAAAAAAATTAATTTCTACCTTCAGCCTATCTTCAGCTACCATTCGTTATTGGATTCAATAATTATATAAATATAAACACATATTATTAACAAATGCCCATTAAAATTTACAAGAAAAATTTTATTAATTCTTATAAGTCACAGATATAAAATTGCATATTGAATCCAAGGTCTTTACTCAAATTAAAATTTTTGGACCAAGATATTTAATTTAATGGTTTATGATTTCAAGTTTTTGCAGTTAAACTCTTTGGAATTTTTTTGATGAAATTGAAAGCTTAACATGAGTAATTTAAAATTTCAAAAATTTGCATACTTTTAGGGATAATTTTTAAATTTTACATTTGCATTTTTAGTATCAAGTATAGACTTCGTTCTCCAAATCACAAATCACCAAAATTGAGACATTATAACCTTTTCAAAAATATAAAAATAATAACATTTGCATACTTCTAGGAGATAATATTATATTATACCTCCTATATTACATTATTAGTTATATAGAACTTCTGTGAGTAGTGGTTAAAGAGATGCAACGATTGCAAGAGAATATTGAATACCTAGAATATTTGATTTCAATATTTTATTTGTTATAATTGAATTTTTAAGTTTTATATTTCAAAAAGACAATTTAATAAACGCTATTGATAGCATAAAAAAAAATCGCGCACTGATTTAAAATATAATAGCACTGATTCGAAACATAATTGCAATTGCATTTGTGTTTTGTATTTGGAAATGTGTTTTAATTTGTTATATTGAGAAAATAATTTTGAAATAAAAAAGGGATTAAAAAAATGTCATTTGTAGGTTTTGTTTTTTTCCGCAACTGTCATTATTCTACTGTTAGTTGTTGCTTTAACATATCGCTCTTATTGTGGTGAACATCAATTCAATGCAACATATTTTATTCATGTTTGACTTTTGTTTATTGTGAGTGTGTGTGAATTGATTCTTTTGTATATTAATGCAATTCTGTTGTTTATTAAAAACATTTTTATTATATTGTTTTTTTCTTTTTGAGTAATTCTTTGTCTTTTCTTATATTTAAATTCGCCAAAACGCATTGTAAATGTTTTGTTAATTTTTTTAAAAACAAGCAAAGGCATTAGGAGTAGAAAATGAAAGATATAACTTTAATTGATAATAAAATGAAATAAAGTTTGATAGAATATCAAATATCAAATTGAACAACTACCATCTCTTTGAATTTTATAAAATTTATACAAAGTGTTTCAAAGTTTTTCAGAATAAATATTTTTTGCATGTTTTGAAGTACAAATTTAAGTGGCTGCACTCATGTTTTAATTTTAAAATGAGTGGTTCAGAAACAAAGTGCCCAATCCAGATGAAGATTTTAATAAAATGTATAATTTGAAAAGTTCAATGTGTGCACTATATCTGCTCTTCTCAAGTTCTAAAGCAATTATAATATCTTAAAATTAATAGAAGACATTCCTTCATCCTGGGTCTAGTCACTTTGGTTCTAAGGTACACTCGTTGCAATAAAATAAATACATGAAAATGTTTTTAACCTTATTTTTTATGTTGATACTTCCTGTTGTAAAATTTTGACTTTTTTTAAGAACTTTTTATATAATTTCTTAGATTGCTAAAAGTTTTTTATTATTTAATTAAACTTTTTAGTAATTTATTACTTATGCTTTAACCACTATTCATTATCAAAAATTTTTTACCAATTGGTTAACAGCACACACTTCAATATATTTTGTCATCATTTAAATTTGAAAATCGATGCGATCTCATTATCACTTTTTTGTTTAAATCAATTAATAATTATTTCTATATTTTTTACCTTTACATTATTGCACCACCAAATTTTTTTTAAATAAATCTTGATTTTTTTTCATTTTGAAATGCATTGAGTCTTTACCTTTTTTTTAAAATTTAATTTTTTTAGAAACAAGTTAGATGTAGTTTAAAAATTTAAATTAATTTTGTTTTTAATACATTAATAAATATTTATTTATATGTGATAAATTAATAATAATTATTTTAAAGGAGCTCCAGGACCACCGGGACCACCAGGTCCACCAGGGTCTGTACCATATAAAACTAGTCAACAAGAAGAACCATTTATAGCGGCATCAAGTATGAGAATTGTACCAGGAGCAATAACATTCCAAAATACAGAAACAATGACAAAGGTAAAATTTTATAAATTAATTTTTGAGGATTAAATGAGTCGAGAGTGTATAGTAATTACTTATATGTGATTATTTTTAGTTAAATAATTTAATTAAAGTTCATTTAAAAACGTACTTCTGATTCTAAATTACTAGATCTGAGCTTTATTTGAATTTGTGTTTATAGAAATCAAAAATATCAAATTGCCCCTTAAAGTATGCAATGGGTTATTATGTAGTTTGATATTGTATATCTCAAACCAAATCCGAATTCGCTCAAAAATAGCATCAATTATTTAAAATTTTCATAGAACTAATTCAAGAATTTAATTAAATTCCAGTTATAAAATAAATTTTTACAATATTTAAATTAAATATTAAAAAGTTTTAAAAAATTCAAATAACTGCTTAAAATTAAATTTTAATATTCAATTTTATTTAATAGCATATTTTCAATTACAATAACTCTTACTATATTAAAATTTATTAAAATTTTTAATTTAAAATATTAAATATTCGTCAAAAAAAATTTCATAATTTATTCGAAAATAAACGATTTATTAATAATTATTCAATAATAACTTATGAATATTCCAAAAGTATATTAAAAAACTTTGTAAAACATGTTTTTTTTTTTATAAAATCAATTTCATGATAAGTACATTAAAACTTTTCTGTTTTTTTCAAAGTTTATAAGTTTTAACGAATAATTAAAAAATAAAAAATTAATTTTAAATAAATATTTTATTTGTATAGTTTTTTTAAGTGTAGTTTTGTAAGTGTACATTCCAAGATCTGAAGAACCTTCAATATTATCAGCTTATCAATAATAGTGTCTTTGGTTTAAACCCTAGATTTCGGTACCCTTGATTTCGATAGTCATCTCACAATAATTTTTTTTGAAAAACAAATTTTGTACCATCAACTCCAGGGTTCTGACAGGATTTCACTCATTATAAATGATTTTTCCATCTCTGTCATATCCATATTTATAAACTCTAGACACAATTCAGTTTCTAAAAATTTAAATTTTTGTTTTAAAATAATAGAAAACCGCAGAATTAGTTGTTAGAGAAATTGCAACATACAAAAAGAATAAAACAAAGTTCTGAACGAAAAAGGCCTAACTTTTTAATTGTTTAACCTTATTTAATAAATTAAACAAAAATGTTTTATAATTAATTTCATTAAAACCTTATTTCATAAATTTAAAAAATATTATGTATAATAATAAATTGTGAACATCAATATCCGGTACTGATGTATAGATGACACTAGAACTTTTATTCAGAATAAATATTTTAAATACAAAAATCATGTTGACAACATATTAATTTAAAAAATATTTTAAAACAATCAAAATAGGCATTGATTTTCGGTTTTTTTGATTCGCACATTCATGTGTACTAATAATTAAAATCGTTTTGACTTAAGCCCTTACCTAAATCACGACGTGCGGCGTACATTTTCTGTCAAAATAATTTTAAATACATATAATTAAATGAGAGCTCCCGAAATACGCGACGTACTATGCGTCGGGTTTTTAAAATTTAAAAATTGACAAAGCGTATTAAATTTTATTATTGTTTTTTGTTATGTTGTTATGGTGATTATTTGTTGACATTGAATAAATAAAACGTTTTTATATTACGTACGTGCGTATCGATTTCGGGATACGTCGACGTATCGACATACGGCGTATTATACGTCATACGTCGTACGCTTTTGATTAGGAAGGCCCATAGTTTCGTGTTTTTTTTTGTTCTTCTTTTTCTTTAATCATCAATTATCAAAATCAATGATGATATCAATCGAATTATGAAATATCAATGAATAAAATGTAAATGAGAATAAAATTTCCTTAAATTTCAAAAATTTCCTAAAAGAGTCTTATAATTCCCTTTTTGTGTAATTATTATAAAGATTTCGATTGTGATACAGCCACATTATAATTTTGACCTATTGCTCTCTGATTTATTCAACCTCCGAAAAACCATTCAACAGCTGCCCGTTTTAATATCGGAGGAGCAGACTCTGTACGTACACATTTATTATAATTATCGATTCAAAATAAATAAAAATGGATTCTTATTTAAAAGGATGTTGTTTCTAAACTGCATTAAAAGTTTTATTCAATTTAGTAATATTCTTAATAAATAATATTTCTACTTTCATTTATTTCATTACTCTAATCTTTGGAGAATAATTCTATTAAACATTCAATAATATTATCGAATTTAATAATTTTAAAATCTCATTTAATTTTTTTCGAATATCGAAATCGCCATTTTTTAATGAAATAGAAAAAAATCATTTTCATTTTAATGAAATGACCAACGAAATCAGGGCCGTAATCTTTAATTTATATCACAATAGCACCGTAAATTTCAAATTGGAAACAGGGGAAATAGCTACCTGGTTCATTCAAGTACTATAGCACCGAAGCTTTTACGCCATTGATCACAGACCTTAGTAAACACTCCAATCCAAATATTAATTTTTTTTTGAAAGGTTCGGTTATATCATTCACGCAATCAGTAAACAAGTTCCATTCTCCCTCAAGTCTTAATTATTTAAAAAAGACATTAAATTCCATTGAATTTCAATGGTTTTAAGTTTCCAGCAGTTTTTACAAGTGGTACAATACAACAATATGTAAATATATTCAAATACCTAGGCGATTACATGAAATATTTAAATATCTGATATAGGTACTAGGTAGTTCATAATAATTTAAGACTACAACCAAATTTATTTTAACTGTTTATCTAAAATGTATTCTAAGTAATTTTACACACAATAAAACCACTTTTGATGGTTTTATTACCAATTTATATATAAAATTATATAAAATTAGCAATACCACATAAATTACCATATATAATACAATAACTGAATAAAAAACTTAAAATTATCTATATTAACATTTTAAATCTATATTATATTAAATATCTATAGATACATTCCTATTTCCCTAAATAATTATTAGTTTCTGTTGTATAATAATAATTATTAATTATAAGTTTTAAGTGATAAGTTCGAAAACACAATTTGTATTCATCTATAACTTAACAATATTTTCAATACCATTGTTTTATTTTTATATTATACAAAATAATTTTTCAATATAAATCTTAAGTACTAAATTCAATAATTTTTATACTTTATAGATACAAATAAAAAAAAAAAAAAAACCAAAATTAATTTAATAGTTTTGTTATAATAGTATAATAGTTTCTAATAAATTGTTCAATTTTCTATTTTTTGGACAAATTGTTTGTTTCCTTCCAGCAATAAAATTATTATTTTTAATTATATAGCTAGTTACTAAACAATGAGGGCATGTATCTACACTCTATAGTATCCATTGTATCTTTAGTATAAAAATTCAATACATTCGATATCTTAAAATATTATAAAAAATTAAAAATTTGAAATTAAAAATTAAATATCTACACCCGGAAGCACACATACTAAAAATTATTCGATATACAATTAGTATTTATCTATAGATTTTTTTTTTAACATCTAGAGGGATGTACACATACCACTACCATCTCTTTATCACTATATTATATTAAAATATTAAATATATTTATTTTTTTATTTCTAATTTTTTTATGTATAGAACTCAGCATTTAGTCCAGTGGGAACAATAGCATATATAATTGAAGAGGAAGCATTATTAGTACGGGTTAACAAAGGATGGCAATATATAGCGGTAAGTTTATAAATTATATTTTATTATAAATTTTATTATATTTTGTATAATTCACACAATTAAAAAGATTTTGGGATTTGAAAAATGCTAATTAAGGGTTAATTGTAGTAAGGGGAGAAATTTTAAAACTTTTGGAATAATTTTAGATTAATATTGTTCTTCGTTTTTACGAGAGTTGATGGAAAGCAATGAAAGCTACCTAGAATCACTTCATCTGTATATTGTTGGGCTTTGGCCAAATAAAACTACCCCGTTCCTTTTTTAAAACCAATCTTGGAATAGACCTTAAATACATATATATCGTTTGGTTTTTAGAATGGGAAAATTGGTGATAGCATTTGGGAATTGGGACTTTATTGGATAAAGGAAAAAAGCAAGTAAGATGTCATGAAGATTAATGTTAATGCTCTTATTAAACTTTTGTATCGGACACATATAAATTACCAACTTTGGGCAGTACATTATAGAGTAACTGATGCCATAATTGCGACATTCGCATAACAAACGAATTTCCATAAGCCATGTTTCGCCATCTTACTAATTCATTGGTGTAGGGATGAGAATCTGTCGCACTCTGTCGCACACACTTGTTTCACTCTGGGAACTTTAAGAGAAGGCATTAATTATTTTATTTCTTTGGAATAGTTGTTCTACTCTCCAAGATATCTGTAAAACAGGGTTACTGAGTAGACCCGTTAAGCCAAAGACTAAGTAGAGTGAGATAACACTGGGATCATTTATAAAACATATAACTGTATTTTGTAACTTAATAGCATATACCAGCGCAGTTTGTGGATCTCCAGTCCAAATATATGCATTATACTCCAAAGCCCTATTGCTTTACTTTCTCATTTTTAATTTATTTTCATTACCTCATTCGATTCATCAGCTTCATCGAATTGAGAACTGAAAAAAAGCTATCCAAAAATATGATTTAAATTTTTTATAGCTATATATCAAAAAATGTTACCATATTATATAACTTCAACCTTCTGGTGTTTTTAACTTTCAAAAGTATGTACTCTGTATTCACGAGTCTTCAAATGCAGCTCCGTTTAATTTCGTGGGAAATCTCAAAAATTCCAATAAGTATTACTTGTCTAATTTGAATTTCAAGCATTTTGTCTGACTAAATATTAATCCTCTAGGATCTTTAAGTCCCTTCTCCACATGTAATAAATATTATTATAAAAAATAAATTCAAATCAAAGTTATCAATTTTCATTATATTTTATATATGAAATCATTATGTATGTCATTATGTACAAATTCCAGAAAAAAAATTTTTTAAGAATAATAAAATGTTTTTAAGAAAACCAAAACTTATAGTTTTCCAAAATTCCAATTGATTTTTCAATAAAAATTTTCTTATAAATAATTTTTCTTGGTAAATTCTGATTAAATTTCATAAATAAATCAAATTCGAGAATTTCTAGAGAATTTATCCAAATTATATTTTAATATATTTTGTAAAAACATTTTCCAAATAACAAATGAAAAGCTCTCTCAAGAAATATAAAAAATAATATATTAATAATCAAATTATCTGTCAGTGTTCTTTTCTAATATTTCATATACGATAATTTTCTAACAATTAAAAGAAAATGTCGATTAAGAAATTTCGTTTCAATAACATTTTATTGTTGATAAATATTTATTTTAGTATTGACAACATAAGTGCTTAATGTATATTTTATGTACAGGGTGTTTTACTTCCGGTCTTCAGTTATCATATATGTTATTTGGGAGAAAAATGATTGAAAAGATGTTCGAGATCTGGGCACTATTGAACCAACAAAATTATTCTTTTTCGAATAATTTTTTGATAAATTTTTGTGACAGTGAAACCGTATTTGACAAACCAATGACGTTTGACTAGCAAAAAACACTAACTAATCAAAAAAAAAAAAGATTATTTGATTAGCGATAAGTTTTTGTTGTCAAATATGGTTTTGGTGCAGCAAAATTTATCAACAAAAATTAACATTTGATTATTTAATAAGTGAAAAGTTGTTGGTGCAATAGGGTCCTGTACTACTGTTCAACAGTTAGGCTAATAAGACTGTCTAAACCATAGGTACATGTTGAACTGGAAAAGGGGGTCATATTATATTTGTGTTATTAAAATTGTCCTTATTGAATTCCACATACAATTCAAACATGAGATAGTACTAGGCCTTATAAAATGTAGAAACGTCTTAGATTTTCAATAGATAGAACTATATTTTAGTTCAACTATAAATTGTAATATTTTGTATTTGAGTCATATGGAATTCTGTATCTGCGAGTTATATTATTCAATTAAATTATTTGGAAATATTTTGAATTTTTTTATATTGTTATATTAATGTATTTATTATTAAAGATATGTAGTTATTAATTATGGACTAAGCCATTAATTTGAATCCAATGGTGAATGGAAGTGAGTCGAGTCGAAAACCAGTTAAAGTTTTTAACTTTCACTAGGATTCGAACCCGCGAATTAAGCACGAATGATCGACACTCTAACCACTGTATCACCCAGTCATTAACAACTTTTAGATCCTTTTATCACTACAACTTAGGGTGTATGGGGGTGAATGTTTTCTTGGTTTGGATAATCACTCCGTATTTAAATAATATGTTTATCGTTTTATAGCAAGGAATCTTAAGGATAAATAAATAATTAAATAACTTTTTGAATAAAATTTCATTCTGAACATATTTAATTAATCTAAAATGGTTTTGTTTTTGATTAAGGTTTTTCTTTGTTATCGTATCGTTCTTCTTTGTTAAGTATTAGTTAAGTATTTACCTTGAAAAAAACCTCTTTCTTATTAAAATACAATTCGACCTGCAAAAAAATGTTTCAAAAATTCCATTCTGTGAATTGCAACTTAAATTATTTAGGTACAAATATTTATGTCCAAATGTATCTTAAAAAAAATATTTATGTCAAATCTTAAAATTTGTAAAACTTTTGAATATTTGAGTATAAGCATTTGACATTCTTCATTAATAAATATTTATTGTTAGCTGATAACTTAAATTGTTAACTAATTATAAATTAAAAGGTTACGTAATCTTCTCTGAAATTATCTAGATTATTCTTTCATTGAGTCTGCATCATAATGACTAAGGTTTGAACTTTAGATCGTCAGATGATTAGAAAATTTATAATTTTTTTAAACAGGGCACCAACTACTTGACTTATTTAATTGTACAAAGTTGTGGCATGATTGAATCCACAATTCACATTCTAGCAGATAAATTCCCAATATTTTCAAATATGTGCAATGTTAAGATCAATCTTCAAAATTAGAATTACTTTTTAGCTTAATTTTGTTTTCTGTTATTTTACTAAATTTTCAATTACAAAATTGTAATTTTAGTCACAAATTGTAAAGGAATCAAAAAATTTTATTTTATTTGGATAAATTTGTAAAAAAAAATTATAATTAGTTTGTAAAATCGCTGTTTTAAAAAAATTTTATACTTTTAATTGTAATTTGTAAATTGAGATTTGTAAATGATTTGCCAAAGTATAATACAAGTGTACAAAAGAGATTCATATCAAAATATCTCTTAATATCGAAAAAAAAAGGAGCATATGTTTAATAGGAGCCGATAAAAACTGGAAATATATTCCAAATACAATTTTCTGTAAAATCAAATTCTTTCGTGGACAGCTTGTCAAACTGTGCAGAGAATACGCTAATTTTCGTAAATACTTTAAATTACTTTAGGAGAACTTAATAAAGGCCATGTAAATGCGTCTTTTCCACTTGTATATAAAGTTATATAATATGTCTTTGTCTTGTAAATTTAAGTTTCAAATTAGAATTTCCATAGTAACGAAATATGAAATATAAGGAAGATACTTTTAATACCAGGGTGTATTTCATAAAATTTACAATCCTACAATTTACAATTTACACAATTTATAATGTATTTTACAAAAACAGTTACCAAAAATTGTTAAAATTGTAGAATTTGATAAAATAGGACGCTGATGTTAAAAGTGTCTGCCTTATTAGCCCTATTTCGTTACTCATTGTATCCCTAATTGGAATTTATTTGGTTTTAACATAATTTCACTAGTAACTAAAGCAAACCAAGAATAGTTTTAATAATACTTGATCAATAATAAATCTCCCCTCCCTCTTTCAAAATATTATACTTAATTTCCATATGAAACCTAATTTTGAAATTTTCTGCATATTTTACCTACAATAAAAACCACATTAAATTTTAATACAATAAATTTATATAGGATCGATATGACAGCATTTAATCCAACATCTAATATTATGTAAATCAATCTATAGGAAAACAAATTTAAAAACTCTCTGTTTTAAAAGAATATATGTACACTTTCCCCCCTCTCTATTTATATTTATACGATTCCCTTCTTTCAGTGTGTTCTTGTCAAAAAAAAAAAAAAAAACATTTTTATGTAAATATTTGCTATTATGTACTTTTTATACACGGAACTCAATCAAATATCAAAAGTAATAAAAACGAGGAAGAGTGTAGTAGAGTAGACTGTGTCAACTCTGGGATACCCGTATGACCGTAACATATACATTATATCATCCGGTTAATTACTTTTGGCAAAATTTCAAACATTCAGCTTTATTAGGTGTAGAGTAATGCTCATATAAAAGAAGGAGTTGTATGGCAGCTACTCGAACTCTTTGCAGTAGACCAACCAAATTTTGCAGTAACTTTGGCCATTACACTAAACTATTTTTGGCAAAATTTCAGACACCCAGCTTCATTTGGTGTAGTGTAATCCTCATATAAAAGAAGGAGTTGTATGGCAGCTACTCGAACCCTCAGCGGTAGACCAACTAAATTTTGCAGTAACTTTGGCCATTACACTAAACTATTTTTTGCAAAATTTCAGACACCCAGCTTTATCAGGTGTAGTGTAAAGCTCATATAAAAGAAGGAGTTGTATGGCAGCTACTCGAACCCTCTGCAGTAGATGAATCAAATTTTGCAGTAACTTTGGCCATTATACTAAACTATTTTTGGCAAAATTTCAGACACGCAGCTTCCATAGGTATAGAGTAATGCTAATATAAAATTAGAAGTTGTATGGCAGGTACTCGAACCCGTGGACCAAAATGGCTGAATTTAAAACTCGATTCCGTTTTTTGCATAAAAACGAATTTGTGAAAATTTCATAATCCTAGCTCCTTTACTTTTTGAGTTATCGTGATGACGGACGGACAGACGGACAGACGGACATACATAGCTAAATCGATTTATTTTTCGATTCTGATTCGATCCATACACTTGAGTCTATATCTACCCCCCCTCCTTCTCTGCGTCACAAACGTAATGGCAAATTTATTATACCCTTTGACTATATAGTCATACGGGTATAAAAAATAAATGTTTTGTTTTTCATAACAAAATAAATATTCATATGAAATTTAAGTTTTTTAGATGTATCTGATAGATATTACAGAGGAATGGAGTTGAAGAAAGGTGGTATTTATGAACATATGTATATTTGATTGAAATTTTCTTTTAAAATTTCAAACATATTGGTTTTTTGACTTGTTTTTATTCTGTTGCATACAAAATGAAAATAATATTTTAAACAATCTTTTTTTTTTAAGATTATTTTCGGGAAATTTTCGGAAAATTTTCTAAAAATGTTCGAATACGATTAAAACTGTCCACTGTGGTACATTTATCTGTATCCAAAATTACAATTACGTTTTACTCTTACCAATGATTCTTTAACTGAGAATTAATCACAATTTAATTGAGGATATATTTCGTCGGATAAGTTTCGGTACACATTCGGCAAAGATACAGAAACGATTCGGAAAAATTGCAAAAACCTGATATTTTAATTTCTGTACAACTAATTCAAATTCTACGAAATATTTAATTAACTAAATATTAATATTATACTGGTAACTATGGTAACGGAACTTATTTTTCAAATTTTTTGACAATGTCAATTTAAATTTTCCGGTTGCCGGAACTTTGGAGCTTAACTATACACTTTTTTATCTTGGAATAATTGTAATCTTAAAATAAAAACAAATTTTTCAGTTATGTATGTCGCTCAGATTAGTATCTATAAAGAGTGTATGACAATATTCTGAAACTGTTGGCCCTGTACTATGGAGATACATTTATTACAGTTTTTGAATTAAGCTTGAATATTACTAGTATTTAGCGACTTTTTTTAATCCAACAAGTTTTCTTCAGTTTAAGTTTAAGACATTTTCATATACCAGTTGTTTCTTTGAAAATAAGTAATTGTTGCCATGGAAATGACAATGAAAGCGCCAAATTTATATAAAACAAATTAATTAAATTTAGAATTGTCTAAAATTGTGCTCGTTTTTAATCTTCAAATTTTACTAAACACTTAACTATTATTTTCTAGAATAATTTTTTTAGAAAACATTGAGTTATATTTTTTATAAACCGTCAAATAATACGTTTGTATAAGTCAAGGACATCAAATTTTGAACTCTTATATCAAATCTTATTTTGATGAAATTTGTCTATTTAACATATCAAAGTTATAAAGAAACATTGTTAGAAAGAGAAAGAAGAATATATAATTCAGTTTAAAAAGAATATTGTGAAGGGCACTAAAACGCTTTATACGAGTATCTTCAAAGGAATAAATTTTGTTTTTTTAGTTCTTAAATATTAAGAGTCAAAAGACAAAGCATTATACTTAAGATTTTCAGACAAAACGGGTGGGTTATTAATATTACGAGGAGTTCAGAAGAAAGTGATTAGTGAATAAGAACTTATCACAAATATGTAAGGAGGAGTTTTATCTTTCCAACATTACCAAACTCATCAGTAGAAATTGTAGTATTACAATTCTTAAAGTCTACGAATAGCAGGTAGAGGGGAGTCCGCCATTCGATCGATTGCTCGATGATGATTCTTAGTGTGTTTTATTAGTCTACACAGCTCCTGTAGCGCCGGAAGCCTGCTTGCTCGTCGCGCAACTATCCTTCGATTTTTTCTTGGATTCTGTCTTGTATTATAGTTGCTAAGATTTTGTACACTGTGTTGAGGAGAGTGATACCACGCCAGTTTTTGCAATCTTTGAGGTCGCCTTTCTTCGGTAGCTTGACTATTTTACCCTTTTTCCAAGATTGGAAATCTTAGGCAATTGCCTAGATACCTCCTGTTTAAATTTTCAATTTGTTCCAATACTTAAATGAAATACAACTTAAGAGTTCCTCTGAACTCCATGTAGGTTTTCTTAATGGATATTTTTGTTATCACTTAAATTAATATTTGACACTTTGTTACTATTAGGCTTTTTTTAATCCGAAAATCGATGGAATTATAATGACAATTTGTTTATAATTATCTTGTTTAATACGAATTCCATTCTAAATCTAAAAATTAAATAGAAATTTTAGGTAAAATTAACATTTCTATAAAATTTAAAATTTGATTTAATTATTTTCTCATTTTATATTCAATATTATAAATTTGCACATTCGAATGAAACCTCAATGCAATTCATAACAATTTCACTAATTAAAATGTTTTATAATAATAAAAAGTATTTTTTTTTTATATATTTAATTAGGAAATTATTTTAAATTTAATTTACTCCCAAAATTCAATTATAAGTAGTTATAATAATTTGACACAAGTGTAAAAAGTATTAAAAAATTTATATCCAAATTTTCAAAAAAAAAACAATTTTATTTCCTAATCAATTATTATAATCAAAATTGTAATTTAATTTTCTAATTAAATACACATAAAAAAATTTATACATAAATTTCACATATATGTTTACATATATATGCATATTATATTCACTCGTACATATTAAACATAAATGTTAATTTCTGTATTTAAATTTTAAGGTTATGTTGGAAAATTTAAAAAAAATTTTGCTGTAAATGAGATTCAATTTTTTTTTAAGTTTAGAATATGATACTATTTCTCAGTGTTATAAAAAGCTCAAAATTTTGGCTCAAAACATTACTCAAATCTGATTTTGAATTTATTCTCACTTTAATTCGAAGTTTTTAGGTCAACTCAAACTTAAATCCGCTCAAATATTAAGTTCAATTAATTTGTGAGTGTGAATCTATCAATTGCACTCGAAATTTGAATTGGGATTGACTTAAGTTTAACATATGAGTCGGTTAATTTACAACCCTGAATTTTGATGAACGGTAACACTAATTGCTTTGTGTTTCAAATACACTTCTAAGACTTATGTTTAGTACGCAAGATACTAGTTAGAGAAACATTATAGGATATAATGTATAAAAATATTTCTATGAATTTTTACTGTCAACCGTTGAATAGGGTGACCAAACCAGGAGTTGACCTCCAATATTAAGAGAGTACATTTATGTAAAGTAATTGAATATATTTGAATATGCAGCATAATTCTACATCGTCTCTGTCTAAAATTGTTTTTTAAGCTTACAAGTATGCGGAATCGGAATCGGAAATGTTCCAAATATTCATAAGCTCCTATAGCCATCATTGGTTAACTTAATTAAAGAGTTTTAAAATTCAGAGGAATTTTTAGAACACCATATATCTCCTTAATTCAAAATAGATTTAAATTAATTCCATTCCCAAAATTTCAAATAAAAAACTTGTAGTAAACAAGATTTACCAAACAAATTTAAAATTAAATAAATATTAAAAACAAAATAAGTAAAATAAATTTATCAGAATAAGTTTTTATACTTCTGCTACATTAATTATTTATAAATTTTAATTTTATTTTTGTTTTTAATAGAAAAAATTTTCCAAAAAAATTAAAAAAAAAAAAAAAAATTTCCAGTTAATAATTTTTTAACATAAATTAAAAATTTGTAGGATCTCAAAAACAAAACACACAGTTTTAATAGAAATAGAAACAATATTATTTACACATTTTTATAAAATTTTTTAAATTTTTTTTTTTTTTACTTTTTCTAAAAATTTTTTTCAAGGAATTTCATTTTAAATAAATTAGCGTAAATTCGAAAGTTTGACATTTTCCAAGAAAAAGAAAAAATTTCGAAGAGTAAAAATTCCGAGCAAATATTAATGTATGCAGAAAAATAAAAAAAAAACATGCGCTTAAGGCATGGAATTCGAATAGAGTATATAAAATTTCGAAATTAGACTGTATTATGGCCTGTGGAATTTGTTCGAACTTAGAAATTGATGGCCATTGGCAATGTTGTTTTCTAAACTTCTCACTTCGTAGATCGACATTTGAAGTTACTTCATCTATTCTGAACCATATGAAACCAAGTCCCAATATTATTCTGAAGCTTTAATATTTCTCTTTACTGATTGAGAAAAGCCTCAAAACTTTATTTAGCTTGCATGCATTAAATTTAGGTTAAATGTCTAAAGTTCTATTAAGCTACTTTCAGCTTGACTTCAGCTAGTGTTACATTTCATTTCCTGTTTGATTTTTTTAATGTCTGTGGAAATTTCCGACTACTTTCACTAAACGACTACTTCCGAATTTACGGAAATAAAGGTCTCAAACAAACGGGCAGTGAGCGAACTTTCGGATGTTTTATTTTAAATCAAGTGCGCATATTATATTGCGCTCACATGTCGTTCTTCTATATGGGCACATATATTAAAACCATTATGTTTGAAAATTTTTTAAAAAAATCGCTCACTCACTGTTTACCTGTACGAAGCGTTATTTGTAAACTTCTTTTCGAGATTTTGTCTTTCAAGAATTTAAATCAAAAAAACTTTCAACTTGCAGACTATCATTTTTCTTTAAACTTTTTTTATTCGAAATATCATTTTCTAGACTTTATTTTCGAAATTTAATTTTTCGATATTTCAATCCTTGATCCAATGAATTATTGTACCGTTAAAAAAAAACAAAAACATAGAAAGAGACAGAAATATTATTATTCATATTTTATGTAAGAAAAATAATTCAAAGTAAAATTTTCAAGGGCATTATAATTTAAAACAAAATAAAAATTATTTAAATTTTAAATGAATTAATTATTAAAAGTAATTAAAAATTCATTTAAAAATTTTTTAAACGCAATTTTTGTAAACAAATTTTTTCTTTAAAATTAAAACCTTGATGTTGATAACAATTATTTACTAATTTAAAAGACAAAGTAGGTATCTATAGATATAGATGAGGAACTAAAAGTTAGAAGTTGATTCAAGATCTGAATATTATGATTAAGTTATTAATAACTTACATAACACTTTCTAGATTAAAAATTGGAAAATTATAGAGTGGAAATGGGATATTTGATATATCTTTTAGGTGTTGGATTTGTTGGGTGTAATTTAGTGTAAAATGGTTTTATTTGTAAATTAGAACCCTGCTGGCCCCGCTGTACTTCTCAGCTTTTCTTCATATGAAAATACTTGATTTATATTCTAATAAGTTGTTAGGATAATAAGTCAGAAGTACTTTACAAGTGATTTTAAAATTTTTAAAATTAAATTTTTAGTTTTTCTTTGTTGGTACAAAAATAAAGTTCGTATTTAAATTTGAACCTGGTTCTTACAAGTCTGATGATTTGAAATTTTAAGGATATTAAAAATATTAAGTTTTTAATTTTCTGTTTCGGATTCGGCACAACTTATACTATATTTCTTAGTGCATTCCTTTGTTTTTAATACTCTGGATCACTAATAATAAGTGAAGAAATCGAATATATTTTACTGATTCCTCACCAAAAATATTTTTCTACTAAAAATTTGTGTTTCAGCTCCATAAGTTTTTAATTTTCTACGCAAATCTCTATTTTCCTCATCTTAAGTCCAACGGAGAAAAATTAATAAATTTTTAATATGGGAGTGCTACGTATCTTGTATCAGCTGGTTTTATACAAATATCGTTTTTTAAATTCTCGTATCTGAATAGAGGCTCTATTCGAACGAGATTTTAATAGTAACACGAGACATCAAAAAATGAGATTTGCTAACACTAAAAACAAATTTATCGTGTTTAAAAATATCTGATCTATTGGCATTGCTTATGTTTATATTTCGTGGAACCTTCTTATCAGCAATATTGGGTTTATGATAACAAAGTAAGGAGAACTTCAGTGTCTTCAATGTACTTTAATGTCTACTTTAGATCACTAAATATATCAATACTCCCGGGGGAATAAAATCTGCATTAAGAGTTACTAGTATAATAGACGTGGCTTAATAAAGAATTTCGATAAAACTTCTCCTCCGAATTTTGAGTATTTGAATAATATTGCCCCCTGGCATTTACTTTCAAATATTTATATTCTATCCCTGATAAACTAATATTAAGTTATATGTTTATCAAGAATCGTTTCATCTTTTGCTTCATAAATGTTACAAGTCAATTCATGTTACAATGGAATTGAACTTTAATGCAGAGAATTTCTGAATACTATATACATATTTGATTTTTAATATGATCTTTGAAGTAAAAAATTCTGAAGAGGGTCTTTGGCACTTAATTGAAAAATCTGAAAAGAAAAATCCTGCTTGGGTTCAATTTCGGGATTTTAGAATATTTGCAAGCGGTTTGCGAAAAAAAACCACAGACGGTAAAACTTTTTTGACAATTTACTTATACATAATATAGGTACTTATACTTTTGACCTATTTTAATAGGAAATCGCTTTGTTAAATAATACTTCAATTGCATACTATTGACAATTGACAATTTTAACTCCGTTATATAAGAATTTAATTTATTCTATTTTAATTAAATTTTTTAAGCATTAAAAAATTTCTAAATCAATTGCACCATTAAAATTATATTAGAAAAAATTAAATTTAAAAAGTTTTTTTTTTTAAACTTATTTCTCTAAAAAAAAATACAAAATCTAATTCATTTATTTTCTCTTTTTTTCATTTTTTTTCTTCTCTCTCTTTCGTTCAGTTCTAAAACTTTTCAATATTTGGGTTGGCAAAAATATCGATTTAACAAAATTAAATGAAAAAACAAATACCAAAAAAAAAATCTAAAATACTATTAAAATATAAAATGTATTTTAATTCTACCTGTAGAATAATTTATTCAGGTAAAAAAAAAACCAAAATTTTTTTAAAGAGATACAATCACCCACAGACACTTAATACACAAAATGTTAATAAAAAAAATTTGTAGTAATTTTTTTTGCACTTTCAATTTTTTTTTTTTATAAATTAATTCTTTTTCACTTTAAAATTAAGTTTAATGCTTTAAAATTAGTAGATGTTTTAAAAACATTAAATCCTAAATTTAGTGGAAAGATTAAATTTTAAATTCCCAACAAAAAAAATATAGTCGCAATAAATATATTTGAATATGTTATATAATATATAAGTGTATATGTTGTGTCACATTAATTATCTGTACATATTTTCAATTTAATCCCATTTAACTGTAAAAACAAATCCACAAGAATGTGATATTTAATTTGTAGAGATTTTAATATATTTCGACCCAATTTAATTATACTGTATAATGTACAGTTTATTTGCAATTTCAATGGGTAGGTATAATAATATAACTGTAAAACATGCGGTTATGTATTTTTCAATTTTGTCTGATATACATATAATACGAGTATATATATAAATAAAAATAAATAAGTGAAAAAAGATTTTCCCGTTATAATAATAGTCGGTATTAAGTATTTTTTAGAATTTAATTGTGATATTTTAAAAGCCAGCCTATAATTATGCAATTTGCACCTATAAGTATGCAATTTCTACCTAAAAGTTTGAAATATTGACCTATAGGTATGTAATGTTTGAATTTCTGTATAAATATTTTTTATTATCCACTTTTATGTTTAAAATGGGCAATTCCAATATTCTTATGTTTTTTTAAGATTGTAAATATTTTTTTTCTACCTATAAGTATGCAATGTTTTAATTTCTGTATATATTAATTTTTTATTATCCACTTTTTTGCTTACATTTGGCAATTCTAATATTTCTTATGTTTGTGCTTAGAATATTTGAAGCGGACTCGATGGCGTAAGGGTTAAGTACAAATTTATTAACTAGTGTACGTGTTCAAGTTGGAACGGCTCACAAGAGTTTTTAATCCCCCAAGTGAACGAATCCCCTAAGTAATTAGATATTAGTATGAAAATTATACTGCCCTTAGTAGCCGAAGGTGTCTTATACTTTGTGACTTGTATTCTAAGATTTCTTAAAAGTTTCTTTCAAAAAACCATTAATAGTTAAAATGCTGTTGATTTAAGATTAAATAAATCTGAACAATTCAAACAATAAGTTCTGCAGTGCACCAATGCAACATGAAATTTTTTAGCATATTGTACAGAATTGCAGCATATGAAAAAGCTCTCTAGCCTTTTTAGAAAATGTTTTCAAAATTAAGACTGAGTTCAATAGTATGATGACTGATACCAACTAAGGATATTATTTAATTTATCAAATCAAATTAAATTCTTCAAAAATAGGTCTTGAGATCTCTAGCCTTAAAATTAAATAAAAACTTCTTTAATTTAAGGTACTTCCAAACATTCTTACTATCACTTATTTTTTTATTTTAATCTCTTTACACGTGTATTTTTCTTAACTTTTACTTTAATAAATTAAAATTTCACATTCTTTAGATTAAAAGCAATACCTATATGTTAAAAATTGAAAAAATGTCTAGTTTTTTTAAGTTGATTTAAATTGGGTGCCGTTGCCATATAAATTATTAATTCTTTTCTCTCATTTATTTCTTTTATTTGCTAACACGCTTTTCTATTTCAAAATAAAAAATTAAATTGTTTTGGCATAGAAATCTTTGGAATGGTATGGAAACTGGAATAAATTTCTAAAAAAAAAAAAAAAAATTATTTTTTCAAGGATAACGCCAAGTCATGCCGGTTCATAAAATAAAAATTGAAATAATTTTAAGAATTTCATTGAAATTATGTGAAAATTTAATAAACAAGTAATGAAAAAAGCAAAGTTTTATAAAAAATCACATTTCCAAAATTTTCTTAAATATTAATTAAGCTCTTTGTAATTAAGAAAAACTGTTGGTGCATGTCGAAATATAGTGTTGGGATTCTTTTTGAGCCCTAATAGTATTTGAATAGGAGGAGGTTCCGAATTTTTTTCGGTAGGAAATGTATGCTAATTTTCAAAGACCCATAAAATGTCCTGATTCTAGGAAATGAACAGACACTTTCTTCATAATTAACACATTCGGCTTTATTACGGGAATTCCCGTTATTCAAGAATAATTACGGCGATTACTGTCATGATTTGTATGTATGTAAAAATTGAGTGATTTTTTCATTCGACCTGCTAAAACTTAATTTAAGGCGCATGTTTTGAGGAATCCCTTAATGATAAAGGGCTTCCTTTAAATTGAATTGAAATGATTAAAAAAGTCTGTTAAAGTAAAGTGTTAGGGCTTAAGATTTTGTATATTCATTTAAAAAAGCTCCAGGTATATTTAGTGGATTTTTATGGTGCAGGTGCTTATATTTAGCATTACGGAAATGTTAGTGTTGAAGGTTCTAATTCTGTAACGATTTACTTAAAAGTTTGAGACGGAATTGAAGTATTGTAAACATCTGCAGGTATATTTAGTGGATTTTTAAGGCGCAGGTGCTTATATTTAGCATTACGGAAATGTTAGTGTTGAAGGCTCTAATTCTGTAACGATTTACTGAAAAGTTTGAGACGGAATTGAAGTATTGTAAACATCTGGATGGAAGGACTGCCATACGGGCAGACTAGTATATTTAAGCACATTTTACCAAAACTTTTTTAGGAATGAAGAAATTACATATTTTATTGTGAGTGTTAAAAAAATATGTATTCAACAGCAGTACAACATGTTCTACAATTTTTTCACAAGAACGAGTAAAAAATTGCCATCACTTTATATTCATTTACACATTCCAATCGATCATTATTTTATTTTTTTTTAACTTTGACTCTTTGAACAAAATAATCATTCAAATGAAAATTATTTGTTAAATTTATGAGTGAATTAGCGAAAAAATGAATAAATTGAAGTCTGAACTGGCTTTGAATTTGATTTTCCAGATTCTAGAAAATAAACTTCATCAGAAAAATCATAATTTCGTCCTTGATCTTTGAAAAATAAATGTGTGAATATTTGAGATACATTGAACTGATTGTAGAAATTAATTTAATAATAATATGTACATTATCTTCAGAATTTTGGAAAGAGTGGAATTTAAATTTTAAATGAAATTATTAGAATTGGTACAAATTGGAAATTATTTTTTTGATAATTATGAATGAGGCTGGGAAAGTTGTGGCAGAATAATTTTATATATTAGCATAAATTGAAAAGAGTTCACTAAAGACGGAAGATGAGTTCTGTATAAGGCTTAGCATAAAGTTCGAATAATTTATATTTTAAAGACACCGCTATAATATTTTCCAAAAATCTTTAGACTATTACTATCTACAAAAGCTCTAAACTTTCTTTTTAAAAATTTTGAAAATTCCAAATCCGCGTTGTTGCATATAGTCTTTATGAGCTCAGGGGAACTATACTTTTTAAGTGTTAAATTTATTCTTAAAAAATGGTAATTTTTGTAAAAACTGTTAGAGTAAAAGCGTTCTGGCTACTGCAAATAGTATTATTAAATGATCTTTGAGAAATTTATATCATTATATAGCTTTTAGTATTCCCCAATCAAGTAATGATTTTTTTATAACCCTTTCTTTTGTGGCTTTAAATGTGTCAACATATTTGACGATTTTTAAGTTATTTGACGGCAGGTTTAAGCATGGACGAAAAATTTTTTAAGTTCTGTTGGAAAATGTTGATTCTAAAAGTTTTAAGCCAAATCCTCACAGCTGTTCATGGTTCAGATTACGTTTGCTCTGTATGAAACACGTTAACAACAGAAGCTGGCCATTATATCGGACTGAGACAGTTTTGGAAGCTTAAGTTCAGTTTAATATTAAATTTTTTTAATGGATATTATTTATGAGAGGAATATGTTTTTTAATTCAATCCCTTTAAGTTCCTAGTTAACTATTAATATAACTTTAATTTTAAATTATATTTTTTGTTTGTTTTAGCTTTACTTTTTTATTTATCACGATCCATCACCTCGTTTATACAGAATTTGTTCTTATATTCAATATTTGAAAATCAATTTTACCATTTTAATTTTTCTTTTGGGACTTTTTGAAGTTAAAACTCTGTTTAAAACTTTTTCTGATATAAAAACTTTTTAAAAAGTTTGTTCCATATTTGTATAGGATATTACCTTGCATATATTCAATTATTATATACAAGTAAATGTATATAATAGAAATTCTTCTAGCTTAGAAGTTAAGACAATAAGTTCCTATAACTTTTTAATATTGAAGACTTCACACTATTCGATAAATAACGGTAATACCTATAATTTTTTATGATACTTAAAAGACTTTTTAATTTAAAGTTTTCAAAGTTTTTGAATGAAGTGCCTGGCACTTTACTGAAGCAATGACTCAAATTTGTCTAAACCACTTGTAGATTAGTCATACAGTTTTTCTACCAGGCGAGAGAGATTCTTTCAAAAGACACCAGAAAACATAATAATTTTTGAGGAACTAATAAGGTTTCCTTTACTAAAATCACCTTCCCTTGTAACCAGATTAGGGACCTCACCCAAATGGCTTGCACAGCAAAGTATTTGAAGATTTGGATTGGATGGAATGGGAGGATACGGGATTTAGGAATGGTTACTTTATTTAATCAAATATTAAATAGACATCCTCTTTTGACATTTTGTAATTCGTGAAAATTGACAAACATAAGAATTGGGATAGTGACTTATTGTCAATTAACTTATTATTAGTATATATTTATAAGTAAGTTTGGAGCAAGTCTTGGTAAATGATATAGGTATCTCCGAAGGCCATTAGGATTATCTTCTTCTGTGCTTCATATCTATCAATCACTATTTGTCCCTTTAATAATGACTCCTCTATGTGTCAAGTTTTTTGAATTCAAAATAATTTAAAGATCGTTTCTTTTCTTTGAAATAGAGGAGTTTTTTTTTTGTTAGAAAAGCATCGCTACCATATTTTAAAGAAGTTCAAAAATATTTAAAGATGAATTGTTTAAAATCGAAATGTTGAAGTATAATAAATTTTTTTTTGCTCTAATTTTAAAATTAAAGAAAAAAAAACAATGTTTTAAGAAAAATCGATGAAATATTGAAGAAAAACTTTCTTTGTTTTTAAGTTCTTGTCCTCCATTATTTTTTTTTACAAAAACATTCTTTTGGAAAACTTTAAAAAAAAAAAAATAAATTGTCTAATGGAAAAAATTCATTAATTATATTGAAAACTTATATTAATCAATTGTATTCAATATAAGAAATTAAATGGATTTGATTTTTTAAAAGTTTATAATAAAAATTAAATTAAAATAAAATATTAAAGAATATAATTAAGGAAAAGTTTCAAAATTTAAATTTCATGATTTACTTAAAATTTTGCTAAGAATGGAACTTTAATTCATTTAACCCTTTAAACGTCTTCAGGCTTCCTGAAAGTCACGCCAATCAGTGAGTGACATATTGTTTTTTCAGTAAATTATGATTGACGACTATGTTTAACCCTTATAATCTCATATGATTTCATAAATTTTGAATAATTAAGGATTACAATAACTCTTTTATAATTGATAGTTCGCTCTATTCAACAAATAACGGTAAATGCTTTTAATTTTGCAAATACTTAAGAGAGTAGGTATTAATGCTAACAAATAGTCTGAGTATTTTTATATAAATGCTATAACAAACTAATACTCAAGGTAAACTATACGCAAGTATGAAAGTTAGCAGCTATCGGAGAACGGTCCGAGATAACATAGTTGGTAAGTTAAATCCTCGGAATGTTCTAATTTGTATTGTTTTAGTAAATTGCACTTGCATAACCTAGATCAGTAGAATTTACTAATATACTAACACTAATAGCTTATGGGGCAATAAATAAGTGATAGTTCTTCATATAAACCATTTAATCAATTTTTCAGTAGAGGGTCGGGGATACTTAGTTCGGAAAATGTTGAAAACTTGAAAATTTTTATTATTCTTATCAAGTTTAAATTGCTGATTTCAAAATCTAAATTCTGAAAAAAAAAAACAAATTTTATGGCAAAATTCCCTCCACCCCATTTCCATTCACTTCCGATTCTTAATATATTAACCTCCTTTTTGCCTCCGAATAAAATTTTATTATAAAATTTGTACTAGAAAACCAATATACTTAAAAATATTTAATGTCCTTTTTCAACAAACCTCAAAAACCTTTTATATTAGATTCCAATTGTACTTATATTAATGTTATTAAGTTAATTATATTAAAATTTAATCTAACCACTCAAGTATATATTCATTAGTAACATGTAACCTAATTGGCATTTTATATTCATAACTATTTAAGTTATCCTAATCCAATTTTTTTCATTCAGTCTTAGTATTAGGGTAATTTAATTCAAATAGTACCCAACTAAGTACTAAAAAACACATGTAAGAGTAAAAAAATTCTTTCCAACTCAAAACACAAAAACGTTTCAAAATCCAATTGTTAGTTATAAATACTTTTTAAAAAAAAATTCCACATTCAATTAGGGGGTTTTTTTAATTTTTCCGAACTTTCCGATTTTTGAACAACAACCAAATTCTCTTAAAACATTTTTGCAATAGTAAAAGTTTACAACTAGAATAATAAAAAAGCCGGATTCACAATTTATATCGGTTGTCAAAATCTTGGCTCCCATAATTTTAATTCTGAAAATGTCGACCCCAATAATGTCATCTCCGCAAACGCCGATGTTTTAATTTTATGTATAATAATTTTTTTAATGTCTTGTGATAAGTATGTAAAATTTTTGCGGAATTTCAATAATTTGTCTAACCTTGTCCAACCTCAGTCGCGGATTTGAAAATTGGAGCCCCCATTATGTATAATGCTTTGTTTTCGAGATATAATGCAAG
The DNA here is from genome assembly GCA_963082915.1 of Dolichopus griseipennis. Taxonomy (NCBI): domain Eukaryota; kingdom Metazoa; phylum Arthropoda; class Insecta; order Diptera; family Dolichopodidae; genus Dolichopus; species Dolichopus griseipennis. The sequence goes on from OY720443.1 coordinate 26,735,847, forward strand.
AAAAACGAATTAGGGAAAGTCTAGCGCTGCATTCAAAATCAAGACTTCAATAATTTTTTCAGAGGAAGTTTAGGACACCCCCCTCATTAGCTTAAATGTAAAATAGGTTTTCTATTGTCAAATAACTTTTAGAAATTAAAAAAACTTCTTTGTAAATCAACATTGCGTTCTAGTTGACACTTTATCCAAGTGGATATTTTTTCAATCACTATAATTTTATCGAATTTTGGAATTCGATATTTTCACAATCGACATAAACTCCCCCGACCCAACAAAGTTTTCTGAAATTCAAATACTTGGTTCAAATTATACAATCCTTTAATTTTTAACTTTCCAAATTTTACAATTCTTTTACATTAAGAAAAAAAAAAAAAAAAAACTTTAATTTTTTGGAAAATACCAAAAATGAAAAACTTAACAGGGAAATTTTTAAGTAATTTTCACACAGTAGATAAACCAATTCCAAAAAAAAACAAAAAAAACAAATTAATTTTGCCTCTCTTTCAAATGTTTTTTTTTTTTATTATTTTCCTTTATATTCTATCTCTTTTCATCTTTCTCTGTTATTTTAATATTCACTTACACTTTTTTTTTTGAAAAAACTTCACGAGTAATTAAACATTAAATCGTCCTGCAACAAACACAAACACAAAAATACAAAAACAAAAGTAAAAAAAACGTATAGCTACGTTTAAGAAAAATTTTTGAAATTTTGTTCAATCAACTTAAGAGCATTTTCAGTTGTATACACTTTTAATAAGTGAAAGAAAAGTTTTATACACTTTGGTATATATATTTGTATATATACATATATAGAAATAAACACTTTTCCTTTTTAATTCAAATTCTACAAAAAAAAAAAAAAAAAAAAAAAAATCAGAAAAAACCAAAGTACAAAAATGTAACACTCATTAGAATCACCACCTAATTTAAATGCAAGAAATAAAAAAAAAAAAAAAAAATGGAATGAATCTGAAGAACAATGAAACGATGAATTCAAGGCAAAATACAAAACAAAAGCACGTTCTGAGAAAAAAAAGTTTCAAAAATTGTTTTTTTTTTTCAGTTTTCTTTGATTGTCTTATTCATTTCTGTATCAAAGTATTACCTTCCATTTTACATTTGTGTCTTTTGTAGAATAACAGGAAAACACTTTGTCGGATATATTTACGGAAGGAAAATTGTGAAGACAAAGAGATAAGTTTGTTTTAATTCTTAACTTTTTAAGTGAACACATTCAATTGTATGACTTAATTGTCCTTACAATATACGGTGCTTTTAATCAAACACTATTTTCAAACCCTCAAGAATACTCTATAATTTATAAGTAGCTAATAAATAAAAAAACACGCATAATTGAAAAGTTAATAAAACGCGCATAATTGAAAGGTAAAGAAAATGCGTGCGCAGAAATAGGGCACGTAATTTATAGGTTAGATTTTGCGCACATAATATAAGTCTGTTATTCTGCAGAGGTGATTGAAATGGAAAAGATCTTCTGAAAGTCTATTGATAAATGCATTTAGTCTTTAAAGGACTAAAAAGTTCCAATTACGGCTTTTTATTATTCTAGAAATGGCGATTAAGGTTTGCTACAAAAAAATAAATATTTCAGAAGTTTCTTTAAGCTATGTCCAAATTCTAACTATTTTTTCCAAATTTGATTATAAAAGTTTTGTATTTGCATAGGGACTTTTTAGTAATTTTTAATACAAAGCACATTTAAGGACATAAGCGAATAATTGGTAGTTTAAGTGCTCCTGGTAACTCTGTCCTCACAATACCGAAAGCATTTTCCATTTCCTTGTAAAAAATAAATAAAGAGAAACTACTGAAAATACAACATAGGTACTCGTTTTATTTATATTTGAAACATTTAGTTTTTTCTAGCCATTACCATTTTATTTTTAGAACTTACACCCACACAACAAAATAAATTTCTTTGACCACAAAAAAAAAAAAAAATAAAATAAAATAATGTTTTCTTCACTTTCTATACTTTTTTTGTTTCTACTTAAATTTTTCCTGTTTTCGACTATGGTTAAATTTATCTAATACACAAACCAGATAATTGTAATAGTTATTGTTTGAAAGTAGGTACCAGATTCGGTTGGTTTCTACTGTTTTTTATACTTTTTCATAAACTGCGAACAATTTAAAATCTTATGTTTGTGTTTGTAGACAAAAACTGAAATACATGCATATATCAAAAAAAACAAAAAGGAAGAGTGAAATATCATTGACACAAACCAAATATATTATACAAATAGAATAAGAAGAAACTAGATTAGAAGCAAATCATAAACATATCTTGTAAAAGTGTAAATACCTGCGATTTTAATTGATGCGTGTTGCCGACCTAATATGGAGTAGCGAAATAAAGCCCCTGAGGTGAAACTTCTCATTGTACAACATCCTAAGGTCTTATATTTCATTATATAATTAAAAAATAAGACCGCATAGTATAAAAATAAAAGCCCGATGTGTTATTTCTCATAAACATATAATGTTCTGGAGGTATCTGCTCCAGAAGTTTGAATTCAACTTTAAATCGTCATTCAGAATCTTACCTAAGATTTAAATCTTACATAATTATAAGTAATAAGACTCCGATTGACATTTCTCATTAAATCTGTAATTACATAATTTTTTGAGAGTTAAAGTCTCAAGTTGGTTTTTCTCTTTCGTTCTCGATTTCTAAACAAATAATTCTGCGGAACTTAAATTCGTATGGCCACTTTTAAGGCTCCACCTAATATTAATTAAAATTATAACCTAAAAGTATGCAATTCCACATAATCAATTTGTACTCGAACCGTAAAGAAAGTAATTTACTTTACGTGAAAACCCAATAAGTTAGATATTATGAGTCGGCATATAAAAATATAAAATATTGCAAAACTAAGTAACAATGAGTTTTTGGGTGATATTACTTGAAGCGTCTATAATACTTCAACTATTCAAGCATTAATAACAAGTACATTAAAACCTCATTAAGGAGACACATGCTCTTAATACAAAAAATAATCGAATAATTTTTAATTTAACATTTTTTCATTGAATATCTTGAATATCAAAAATAAAAGAAACTTGTATCTGTTGGGTGTTATGAAGTACAACAACATTATTATTGTACCTCTATACCTTATTATTGTACTTTACATAAAGAAAGAAACGCATTCTAATTTAAAAACTAAGGTTCTTGCATTATAGAATCAATTCTATAATGCAGGAACCTCACTTCTTGGAAATAAGTTTGGTGGGATATTTTTCAGATTTTCTTCCCTACTAAGTTTCTATTAAATAAAGTTAGGATCTAAAGTGTACGGCGAAAATCCAGTGAAGGGAATGTTGTAACAATGTTGTAAATTGTTTAACTGCAGTTTCTTGAACACAAAATAATAAGAAGCTTTTCGTAGTTTTGCAGCTTAAAATTTAAATTCTTATTTAACTCGATATAAATGGCTTCAACTGTACATCAGCTTACATTAAAACTTAAATTAGAAAAAGAGATAAGAAAGAACTAATGACAATAAGAATATGATGAAAAATAAAAAGTTTTCAATAACTTAGAATCTGTTCTTTTGTTTCATTTTCTTGGTTGTCTGTGTTGTCTTTTCCAGATCAACAGAAACTTTTTGAAAATTTTTTCAAACACATACAAAGTTACCAATGCAACTTAATAAAACTTCCTGTTTTTATTTTTTAATACTAGGATACACTTAATAAGAAAAAAAAAAGAAAATCTCCAATTATATATAGTATATTTGTTTATAACTTATTATTATCCAGGGCGACACCTCTCCACTCAAACTTTGACTGACTGGGTTAGACTGCAGAAAGTGTTATACAATAATAATTTAAATCATTTTGTTCTATATAGAAGAGAGATGGAAATAGTTTCGTTTGTATTTGTAAAGGATATATGTATAACTATTCTATTCACCCACTTTAGAATTTCCTCGTGTTTTTCCTCTGCTTTTCCACAGAAAATAAAAGATGGAAAAAAAAATTGACGCAAAAAAAAAAGAATTAAAAAATAAAAACACTTGAAATTATCACAAACTTTGTCTAAAGATTGAGCTGGAGTTTCTGTTGTAAAAATGGTTACATTTAAAAATTGTTTTTATACCCGTGCATACATATATGAACATCGGGTATATTAAAATTACTCCTCCGTTTGTAACGCATCGATCTAGACGAGCTAGATATAGTGTCAAGGGTACGTATCGAATCAGCATCGAAAAGTGAATCGATCTAGCTATGTGTGTCCGTCCGTCCGTCCGTCCGTCAGCACGATAACTCAAAAACTAAAAGGGCTAGAGTCTTGAATTTCACACAAAGTCATTTTTAGACAATTTCTAGGTTCCCTATTGTTTTTGGTTAAAATCGGACCAAGGCTTCGGGGAGCTGCCATACAACTTTTTTGCACCAATATGAATTTCTTCAAAACTATTTATACTACGGGGATGAAAATTACACACGGTTAGTTTTATAATGACTCCGGCACTTATATGAAGTTTCAAAATGTTAGGGCCCCCTTTTCGGGGGGCTGTCATACAACTTCTTTGCACCAATATGAATTTCTTCAAAACTAATTATACTACGAGGCTGAAAATTACAGACGGTTAGTTATATAATGAATCGAGCACTTATATGAAGTTTCAAAATGTTAGGGCCCCATTTTCGGGGGGCTGCCATACAACTTCTTTGCACCAATATGAATTTCTTCAAAACTAATTGTACTACGAGGCTGAAAATTACACACGGTTAGTTATATAATGAATCGAGCACTTATATGAAGTTTCAAAATGTCAGGGCCCCATTTTCGGGGGCTGCCATACAACTTCTTTGCACCAATATGAATTTCTTCCAAACTAATTGTACTACGAGGCTGACAATTACACACGGTTAGTTATATAATGAATCGAGGATTTATATGAAGTTTCAAAATGTTAGGGCCCCATTTTCGGGGGGCTGCCATACAAAGTTTTCAATTCAATAACTTTGAATCTAATGAAGCTACAAGGTTAAAATTAAAATTGGGCAGATAAATTAATAGGGCAAGTTACTTGGCAAAGTTGGACATCACTCGGACCTTCGGACTTTTAGAGTGGGCCAATTTTTTTTTTTTTGTTTTTTTTTTTTGTGATTTTTTTTTTTTTGTTAATTTTTTTTTTTTTTTTTTTTTTAAGCTAAAGTTATGGGACAATGAATGAAAATTTTGTTTTTTGTTTTGTGATTTTTTTTTTTTTTTGTTAATTTTTTTTTTTTTTTTTACGTCAAAATTATGGGGTAATGAGTTAAATGTATAAGGGAAGTAAATTACTATTTATTTTATACACCATAGTGGGTATGCACGGGTATCTAAAAGTTGACAAGGGCAACTATAATCTTCCTCGTTTTTTGCTAGTTCTGGTTTTGTTTTTTCAAAATAATTTAAAGGTGTTTTGCAAAAAAACAGAAAGAGTTATGTAAATAAAATGACTTTTAAGTTAATTTCCATTGATAGTATAAGAGCCACATGTGCAGTGTAGCTGCATGTACGGTATAATTGAAAAAGTGTAAAATAAATAGTTACTTAAGTTCAATTAATATTTAAAAAACTCAAGACACCACAAGTTACCATGTTATTTTTTTAAACATCTTTAGTAAAGTGAAACACAGCATTTTAGACGATAACCTCATTCCTCAGGTTGCGCTTACCTCAAGTTTTTCTAATAAGCGTTGCTCCCAATTGTGATGCTTCAACTATATTAATTTGCTGTAAAAGTATAAAGATCATGTTAAAAGAGTTTTTACAAGTAGAAGTTTACTTTTGTTGCAAGGGCAATGGAAAGTGTAGAAACCCATCCCACGGAACGGAAAGTGTAGAAACCCACCCATTGGAACTATGTGAAATCCCATTGGAAAGTGTGTGGTTTTAACACTCTAAAACCACACCCTTTTAAAGCCAAACTATAGGATAGCGCCTTTGATATTTATATACAGTTTAGTGTTGAGGATGCCAATTTGGAAAAAAAACTTTAGGAACTGGTATTGGGATAAAGTATCAAGTAGGGAAAATTTGGAGGAATGTTAAATTTGTTCAAGTCGTAAACATTTGAAATACAAACTTTAAGGAGCAAGTTCTATAATCGTAACATGCGCATAACAAACGAATTTCCATAAGCCATGTTACGCCATCCCAGCCATTCAACACAGTAGGGATGAGTATCATTTTCACTCCTTGTTTCTTATTTTTAATATTATATTTAATAGATTAATCTAACACAAACGCGGATTGAATGTCTGCAATTTCCCATAGAAGCCGTAAGAGAAGAAATATGTTGGCGGACTTGCGGAGATTAGAATAGAATTTCTAGAGTTTTCTAAGCAGGTAGAGAATCTACAAATTACATCATTAATAACATTTAAAGAATTAAAATATAATTGAATTTTGTGTAGCTGCATTCAAGTTTAAATACATTTTTATCTAAATATCTAAGCTACGCTAGAAGGAAGGCGGTTATTAGTTGCCATGAAAAGATTAATTATGTTTTTGTGATATTTTTGGGGATTCCTATTCAGAGGACCTATCAGAGTGCACTTCTAAGGCACGAACCTCTGCAATCTGTCTTAAATTTTTTTAAAATCCACAATATTTTTTGAAGAAATCTCTGTTCCAATTTTTGCAAGAACCTCTCAAATTATATCTATTCTCCTAAGTTTGTGTATAATTTAATAAAAGTATAGAGTTAAAAATAAATCCAAGAATATTATAATAAAAAAAAATGTAAAACTTGAAATTAAGTTGAACACTTTTTTTAGTTTAAGAATAGAAAAAAAAATTATGTCTGTATTTTTCTTTAGTTTTTCCTCAGTATTTTGTATATTATTATTACACTAGCAGATTTACCCGGCGTTGCCCGGAAGCTTGAAAATTGTAAAAAATCAAGTTTCAGCCAATTTTTTGAGATACTACTTTGCCTATAAATGCCACAAAAAAATATTTGTGGAGTTCCGTTAACCCATCGTGGCCCAACAGCTTTTTATAGGTTTTTTCGTTGCTTTGCTATATATTAGAAATGATTTAACAGATTAACTTCAAATTTCGTATATGTGTTCTTCTTTGAAAATGAAGTTCAATTTACTAACAGACTTGAAAGTTGTTAACCCCTGCCGACGATTGTTCAAAAAAAAATTTGTAAGTAAATTACTTCCAATTTTTGAAAGTAGGTACAACTTCTTTGAATTAGGGGAATACTTAAAAAAAAGGTTTGTCGAGTTCTTTTAATCGATTGCGAAACAAAAACTTTAAAAAACAGTTTGCAAAACAATTTGAACGATTATCTCTAATTTTTCTATATATGCTGCTTCTTGACAATTTGGTGCTCCTTGACGATATAGTTGAGGATGGTAGGTTTCCGGTGAACAATGTTAACTGAATTAAAATGACTATAGGTCAAAAGGGGATTTTCTTGAATTGCCAACGCTTGAATAAAATATAGTCGATGGTTTAGAAAAGGTTTAAAAATTCGCTTTTCAACTTATATTTTGTTTAGTACTCACCTGAAAGTTGTAATACGCTCTTCCTCGTTTTTTTATGATTTTATGAGAGAAATGTAGGCTTATTTTTTGGAATAACTGTTTTAAAATACTATGTATTTAAGCATTATATATAACAAATTGAATTTTTTGATTTTTAGATTTCATTTGAAGAAAACTGAAAATTTCATTGAATCTTTGTTCAAAACGCACAAACAGGTCAAAACCAAATTAACCCTGTGGGGTTTAATCAAAATGCTGGTACAAAATTTTCAATAAAATACTTTTAATCGTATAAGAAAATAAAATATATAGAAAACTTCATAGCGTCGTCGTGGAAAATGGGTTAATCGAACCTAACTAAAACTTTTTGCAGCCTCTCTTTTAGACTACAAAATCAACCTGTAAAATTGGACACAAATCGAAAACACAAAATTTTTTGAAAGTCCGCCAGGCCGAAATGGGTTAATTTATTCCAACCAAATTTATACAACTAAATGCGGTTGCTAAGAGGAACATTTGTGCAAAATTTCAAGTCAATCGGTCAAACAGTTTTGACTCGACATCAAAAACATTGAAAAAGCTTCTTTGCACCCTCGTGCCCAAACGGGTTAACCGAACTCAACAAAAATTTGTGCCAGACTTTATTTTCGACTGCGAAACCACCTTGTAAAATTGGACACAAATCGGAAACACAAAATTTTTTGGAAGCCCGCCAGGCCGAAATGGGTTAAATTATTCCAACCAAATTTATGCAACTAATTGCGGTTGCTAAGAGGAACATTTGTGCAAAATTTCAAGTCAATCGGTCAAACTGTTCCGGCTCGACATCAAAAACATTGAAAAAGCTTCATTGCGCCCTCGTGCCCAAACGGGTTAACCGAACCCAACAAAAATTTGTGCCAGCCTCTCTTTTTGACTGCAAAACCACCATGTAAAATTGGACACAAATCGGAAACACAAAATTTTTTGGAAGCCCGCCGGGCCGAAAGGGGTTAATTTATTCCAACCAGCTTTATACCATTAATTCCGTTTAATAAGAGGAAGATTTGTGCAAAATTTCAAGTCAATCGGTCAAACTGTTTCGACTCGACATCAAAAACATTGAAAAAGCTTCATTGCGCCCTCGTGCCCAAACGGGTTAGCCGAACCCAACAAAAATTTGTGCCAGCCTCTATTTTTGACTGCGAAACCTTCCTGTAAAATTGGACACAAATCGGAAACACAAAATTTTTTGGAAGCCCGCCGGGCCGAAAGGGGTTAATTTATTCCAACCAACTTTATACCATTAATTCCGTTTAATAAGAGGAAGAATTGTGCAAAATTTCAAGTCAATCGGTCAAACTGTTTCGGCTCGACATCAAAAACATTGAAAAAGCTTCATTGCGCCCTCGTGCCCAAACGGGTTAGCCGAACCCAACAAAAATTTGTGCCAGCCTCTATTTTTGACTGCGAAACCTTCCTGTAAAATTGGACACAAATCGGAAACACAAAATTTTTTGGAAGCCCGCCGGGCCGAAAGGGGTTAATTTATTCCAACCAACGTTATACCATTAATTCCGTTTAATAAGAAGAACATTCGTGCAAAATTTCAAGTTAATCGGTCAAACCGTTTCGACTCGACATCAAAAAAACGAAAAAGCTTAAAACGGCTCTGGAGCCGCAACCTGTTGACTTATAAAAATGCGACATAGCCTATGTCACCCCCCGGACTCCCAAAATTATTCCTCTAAAATTTGGTGTCAATCGGACCAGTGGTTTTCACGTGAATCCTGGACAAACAAACAAACAAACAAACAAACAAATAAACAAACAAATTTTCTTCTTTATATATTAGATTAACGTTTATTTGTTCTTGTTGCCTTCGTTTTGCTGCTTTTCCTTAATTTGCATCTCCTTGGATTTTATTTTTTGTCTTCCTAAGAAAACAATACAGCAGCAGCAGCAACAACAACAACAACAACAAAAACAACAGCAATAACAATAGTTAAAACTTTTAAGAAACTTTTAAGAAAATTGTGTACTGCAAACATGCTTCGCATATTGTCCTTTATTAATTTCAAAATGATTATCTTTTGATGTTAATCCCAAGATCCTTATGCTTTTGTTGGCTGTTTCTCTGTTTTACCAAGAGAGATTGAATTTTTATTTAAAAAATATTTGTACAGGTATATTTATTTACTAATACATTTACATAAATAATCTAGAGTATTAAGATGCAGATATTAAAAATATTTTTAAACCATTAACAAGCATTTTTTATTATACAAAACAGTTTTTGTATCGCGTGCATCTGTTTTGTCTTGAGACTTTTGTTGGAAATTACTTGTAATTTGGTGCAACATTATGTTGGAAAATATGTTGTTGTTTTTGTTGTTGAATATGACTAAGATCTTGTTAATATAAGTAATAATTATAATATTAATGAATTCGTATTTTTTATTTTAATTTAATTTATGAAGACATTAACATTAATTAGATTAATTCTTAATTATTTTCTTGCATTAATGCTTTTTACTAAAGGCTTCCAGTGAGAAATGGAACAAATTATATTTAGGCTAACTTAAATTATACTGAGTAATTTTAAGTGCGGAAGGACATATTTTCTCTAATCGGACACTTAATACGACGCTCGTAGATTTAAGTAGTTTTAAGTACTAACCATTCAAGTGTTAGGTTAATTAGCTTGTTTATATCATAGCTCCATGTTGGGAAAAGGAGAACATATTATATTCCTACTATTAGAACTAATCATAATGAATTCCATACACAGTTTAGACATAAGATATAACTAGGCCTTGTAGAAAAGTATCTCAATTGAAATAGATATGTATATATTTTAAATAGATACATTTGTATCTGCGAATTATATTATTCGATTAAATTATTTGTTTATATTGTTATTTTAATGTATTTTATTAAAGATATATAATTACTGACTATTGGCCAAATCATTAGACATTAATTTGAACCAATCCCCTATTATATTATTATATTAGCTAAGTTGAGTATATTAAAAGGTCTAGAAAGTGGGACCCTTGCAAATTGGAAATACCTAAAGAACAAAATTGCAAAAAAAAAAAAGGAATGTTTTTCCTAGGTTATATCGTCGAATTTAATAAAATTAGATAACAAATTTCAGAATTATGTTCTAAGACTCCCCATTAATATTTAGAAAAGAGTTTGCAATACAGGATCATAAGCATTTTGTAGAATATTTTCATGCTTATTTTACGTAAATGGGAGCTTTCTTAAAAAATTTATTGCAATTTGTTTACTAGAGGAAATTCACGGAGTCGTCACATAATCTCGGTTTATGAAATTCGTTTTGTTAAATTCCGTTTTAGAAAATCTTGAATTTTCGAAATATCTCGATTTAGAAAATATCGTTTTTCTAAGGGTTTTAGAGTTGGATACAAATTAGAATTATAGCCTTTTCCAAAATATAAAAAAAAGAGATTTTCTAAAACGAGATTTTTTTTTTTGTTTTGTTTCTTGAGGGAATGGAACGCTCGAAAGCAACCCATTGAAACTGTGTGGTGTTTCTTTGGGTAGTGTGTGACTTTAACCCTTTTTGCAACACCCTTTTTGAACCAAACTTTAGGAAGGAATCTGTGATACAAATGTGCAGTTTAGTTGCAGGGATTGGAATATGAAAGGATTATGGGGATGTTATTTGAATTTATAGATTATGTGGGATAAAGAAAATTTGGCACCATCCCTCAATTGATACTGCAAATTCTAAATTTACTTTATATTAATTTATATTGCATACAATAATTTTTAATAATACAATTTTTTTTTATATCTAATTTTCAGCTCGGCAGTTTATTACCGATAGCAACACCAGCACCACCAACAACAATAGCACCAACACCAAGACCACCAGACTTACAATCATCAAATTTATTAAATAATGTACCACAACCAGTAGAAGGACCTAATGTAAGTATTTTCAAAAAAAAAATTTTAATGTCAACTATAACTTGATTGAATTTTTCTAAAAACTATATTTTTTACTTTAATCATTTTGTTTAATGGAATTTTGATTTATTTTTAATTGAATTTGATTTATTTTCATTTAAATTTGATTTATTGTTATTTTAATTTCTATTTTCTTTTTATTTTTTTTATTTAATTTATTAAACATATTTGTAAATAGTTGTGAATACAATTAATAAATTTTTTCTATTTTTATTTTTAAATATTTTTATACATTTTGTTTTTTAAATACAATCAATTTAACATTTTAATACATTAACAATTTTTTTATTTTACAAACATTATACAAAAACAAAAAAACATATTTTAAATATTATGGGATCAAATAGTTAACATTTACGATATTATATCATTTTAAAATAACACCATAGATTAAATGTAATGATATTATACAAGTAGACGATAAAAAATGACTTAAAAGTCCGGTTGGTAATACAGGAACCTCTTTCATTAATACAATGGTATAGGGGAGACATTTATAGGAGTTCAAATAGGAGTGTGTCATAAGTCTGTATTTCATTTGTCTGTAGTATCTTTTGCCTGTATTTCTTGATCGATTGACGTCATGTGACATTTCACTTGCTTGTATGTCATTTGCCTGTAGGTCATTTACTTGCATTTTCATTTACCTGTATTTTCCAAGCCTCCACTATTGGAAGTTCTTTAATATTGAAAATATCTAGCAGAAGTTTTATAGTTCGTTACAAAATTTGAATTATACGCTTTTTTTAGAATATTTATATGTACATGTATATGTATACAGACAAATGAAAAAAAATACAAATGAAAATATAGGCAAATGAAAATACAGACAAATGTAAATACAGGCTTTCGATAGCAACCCGTTAAAACATCTAATAAGTTGTAAATTATTCTTAATTCATTAATGACTTCCTCTGAATTTGAATAATTAACAAAATAACAACAGTGCGAAGGATAACTTGCGCTTCAGCCACACTTGAATCCATCACTGAATCTATACTGTACAATGAAAATTGATTACTTTTTCATTTAAAATAAAAACTCAAAAATTCCAAATATATTTTTAAAAATTAAAATTTATTTAAATTCAAATAAATATTTTATTAATTAAAATACTTTAAATAAAAAATGTGAAAATAATTTATGTCATATAATGTGCGAAACATTTTAAATATTAATTGCAATGTCAAAGTTTCTGTAAAATGTTGTAAAACAGATTGAATATTCAACGTTTTAAATTCAATTGAACATAAGTTCATTATAGCTAAGGGCATATTATGGGAATAATGTAATTGTATAATCGAAATTGTATTATTACATTTACAAGTTTCTTTTTTTTTAAATAATTTTATTTCGGTTAAAAATTAGAAAATATTTAAAAAGTTTGGTCCCAATATTCAATATAAAGTAAAATTATTCCAAGTAATTTTTTAAAATCAAAATTATTAAATTTTAAATCATAAGAATCCATAAAGCACATCTACCCCAATAATTTTTTAATTATCGAGTTTTTTAAAAATCTAACATGAACACTCCCGAGTTTTGTAATACCAAGAAAAGCATTTAACGGGCTCGGATCCTTTGAATTGTGTCTTGAGTCACATTTATTTCCATTGCTTACCACCAAAATTTTGAAAATGAAAGCTTAACAAGCCATTTGACGAATTCAAAGCTCCGAATCAAAGACCGATTTTTATTTCCATATGGTTAATGATCCACATAAAATAGATCCACTTTCACCTTTTCTGATGCCTTTTGTAATTTAAAATACTTTCTCAATAAGATTAATTCTCTAAAACTCTAAAATACTTGGCTATATCTAAATGTCTACAGCAAATTACAGGAGAAACTTCTTTTACCCACCCCTGCGAAATCCAATTATTTTTCTACATTATCTAGTCAAAACTAAAACTCGATCTAATTTCCGCAAGTTCCAAATAGGGTTTTACAATATCTAACCATTATTATAATATAGCTACCTAACAGTAGGGTTAAACACTAAACAGTAATACATTTTACCTACCCCTGAATCAAATCTTCAATTTTTTTTAATTTATCGAAATTACTTTCAATTCATAATAAAAATATAATGAATAATATCAATTTAAAAATTCTAATATCGAAAATAAAATTAATTCATAGTACCACACCCCTACAATTAGAGTACACATACACTTGCTATATGCAATACACAAATAATAGACATACAATTAATCAAGCACTTGACATAATAATATTAACACTGTCAATTAATACAAACATTTTTAATTTTTTGAATTGATTTTTTTTTTAATTTTGTAAAATAAATTTTTTAAATTTATTTATGTATAAAATCAATTTCATTTATTTAAAAAATTGTAAATTAAAATTAAATAAAAAATTTTATTTCTTTTCCAAACACTACAAAATTTAAAAAAAAAAAAACCAACTATTTTAAAAAATTGTTTAATACAAAAAAAAAAAAAAACAATAAATTTAACTGGATATCAATTAAAAAAATTAAATAATGCACAGTTCACAGTATCTCCAGAATATGAAACGGTAAATATTAATTGCAGTTATTTTGATTTAATTATAGTATATTATTATATTTACATTTTATTTATTTCAATATTTATTCGCTTTTAATAATTGCTATGTTTTAATTTACATTTAAATTGCTAAATTTTTTTTTCGGATCACAGTCAGTGGCGGGACAATGTTTAAATAAGATTTGATTGATTAGTTTAAGTTCATTAATTATTTTAAATATACGATCAGATATTAAAATTGAAGTTCTAATCAAAAATATGAAACCTGGTGTTATTTTCAAAAAACATGACTAATTGGATTACGAACTCTGTTACCTTAGTAACTAAGTGTACAATTTATATGTAAATTTATGGAACTAAGTGCACCATTTTAGGTGATGACTCAAAAGTCGCTTCGCTTCTAGCGTTACTTCTAGCGTCGTTTCTAGCATCGTTTCTAGCGGCGCGTTCTAAACAAAAGAAAAACCAAATGCAGGCGTTGCTTTTTAATTGTTTGTCTTTCAAATTCAAAGTTTTTTCATATTAAAAAAATTTATAAAAAAAAAAGAATTAAATGTCAAAGCGAACAAAGTTGTTATACTTTAGCATCGCTTCGTGCGGTGCTTCTTTTCAATTTGGTCAAGTTTCATTTAAATGTATTCTACTTAAATGTCAAAGCAACGCAAGAAGCTCCGCGAGTATTGGGTCATCGTCTTTGAGTATTTAAGCACCTTGAATTTTTAAAACTAATACATGTGAATAAATACGCGTCTAGGTAATTAAAGAAACCGATTCCGTAACTTTAGAGTCGCATATACCAGATTCTTGCTGTAAAAAACTTATTTTGAAATATTTCTTCAAATTAAACACACTCATTTAGTATTACAGTTGTAGTTTAAAAAAATTATAAGTGTTGCCATCTATAAAAAAAAACTAACATTTCGGTTGGATCTAGTTCAAAACTTAAATACAGTGAACAAAATATACACCTACTACATTTTAATCACTTAGCAATATGATGCAAAACTCTGGGAAAAACTGCTCTCTTCAAATAACGCATGTATTTTATGTTAAACTTTTGGTTAAGTGTTACCATAAAAAAAAAATGTCTACTGAACAAAATTTAATATGCGTTATATTAATGCTTTGTTTTTTAAATTAAGCAAAATTTGTAAAAAACAAGTAAAGAAACAGTCAGTCGGTGCAACCGACTTAGAAATACCCTACACCTATTTGGTTCAAATTTAAGGACATATCCATAAGTCATTTTAACACCATAGAAGCTGTTATTAATTTGATCGTAAGACATAGCTAACCAAATTAACTGTATAATACTAAAAACATTTTCTAATTACCCTATCTATTAAAAAATACTACAAATTCATACTAATTTATCTATTTAAAAATATTAAAAAACAAACAAACTTGAAATAAATGAAAATATATTTATTCCAATTCAATTACAAAATGAAAAAATTTTAATTATTAAATTTTGTGATAAAAAGATAATCAAAGCATAATATATTTAATAATCCAAATTTTTAAAAATTGCAATTATTTTAAATGGTTAGTTTATATACCCAATAGAAAAGCTTATAAACGCAAAATATGCAATAAATGTATTTCTAAAATACAATTAAAAATTTACACCTTTTCATATAATTCATTTAAATATAAAAATAAATTTTACATAAATGCAGCAAGTACCTTTGAACATAGCTGAACCACTACAATTAAGTCTAGATTTCGGAGACACATAGGACATAGGAAATATATTCTTTGGCTTCGAAATTAAACTCGACCACAACCAATTCCCATGGTACTTTCATTACTAGTAACCTACTGTTAAATTTCATCAAAATACCGGCATTATTTTTTGAGTTATGGTGTTTGTAAGATATATGTTTGTTAGTCCTTGAACTTTTCAAGGGTTCCAGGACCCGAAATTATGGCACGATTTCGCCCATATGCAGTCTCGTCATACTTTCAATACTAGTTAACCCTTGTACACAATTGGAACGCTCTATCTTAATTTTAAGTTACTAGTTTTATTAATTTCGATGACAAACTTTTACACATTGGGGGGTCTAAGAGAGGTTCTGAACCACCACTCCAATTGATCCCAAATTAGGGGGGCACGCAAGAAATAGTAAAGAACACCCTTGTGGCAAATTGGAAGCTTCTACATTTGTTTCAAGTTACTATCTTTATTAATTTCGAAAATATGCTTTAAGGGCCTAAGAACTGAGTGGCTGGTCCCCGATCCACTACTCCAATGGGGCCCAAATTTCAAAGACACTTACGAAATAGGAAGGGACACCCTGATACCTGAATTTGGAGGTTCTATCTTCATTGGTTTCGGAATTATGCTAGTTTGGCCTAAATTCGATCAAAAAGTTCTAATTTCCGAACCCATTGTCCAATCCTCACCGTACGTAATCACCGCCGTAGTTTCGCTGCCAATAACCTACAGCACAAATTTCATGAAGATAGCCTCATTAGTTGTTGAGTTATCGTGATTTTTTATATACGTTCCTTAGCCCTGACATCGATTAAAAGTTCCGGAATCCGAACCGTTGGGCTGATTTCGCCCTTATATAGTCCGCGCTGTACTTATAGTACTAGTTAACCCTTGTACACAATTTTAACGGTCTATCCTAATTTTAAGTAACTATTTTTAGTAATTTCGATTATAAGCCTTTAAAACTTGGGAGGTCTGAGAGGGGTACAGAACCACCACTCCAATTGATCCCAAATTAGGGGAACACGCAAGAGATAGTAAAGAACACCCTTGTGGCAAATTGGAAGCTTCTACATTTTTTCAAGTTGTTATCTTTAATAATTTTAAAGATATGCTTTAAGGTCCTCGGAAATGTGTGGCTGGTCCCCGACCCACTACTCCAATGGGACCCAAATTCACAAGGCACTTAGGAAATAGGAAGGGACACCCTGATACTAAATTTGGAGGTTCTATCTTCATTGGTTTCGGAATTATGCTCGTTTGGCCTAAATTCGATCAAAAAGTTCTAGGTTCCGAACCCATGGTCCAATCCCGACCTTACGCAATTCCCGAAGTAGTTTCATTACTAGTAACCTACAGCACAAATTTGATGAAGATAGCGTCATTAGTTGTTGAGTTATCTTGATTTTTTATATTTGTTCATTAGCCCTGAAACCGATTAAAAGGTCCAGAATCCGAACCCATGGGCCGATTTCGCCCATATGCAATCCCCGCCGTACTTTCAGTCCTAGTAACCTACAGTTAAAATTTCATCAAGATAGCTCCATTATTTTTTGAGTTATCGTGCCTACGGACGGACGGACGGACGGACGGACGGACGGACATGGCTATATCGACTAAGGCGGTCACGCTGATCACAAATATATATACTTTTCCATATCTAGCTCGCTTCCTTTAGGTGGTTACAAACACCATACCAAAGTTAATATACCCCTTTACCTATTCTATAGGTGTAGGGTATAATAAAAAAAAATTTATTTAAAAAGCAATACTTATAAAATAGTACGTGATGTTTATCTTCAATATTACATTTAAAATTAATGTAGTGAGGAATTAGATTAATTTTTTTGTGTAATCATTTCTTTTCCCTCGAGAGATATTAAATAATATGTATCTCCATTAGTCTTAAATACCTATGTATTTAAAATATAATTAATTTTTTTTAGTATAAAATATACATGTACGATATGTATGAAAAAATTTCCGAATCATGTAATAAATACATGAAGATGGGAGTGATGGCTAGGAATGTCTATTTACCCCCACCTTAATTCTAAAAATACAAATAGAAACCCTTTTAAGATATTCATTCAATTAATTCACCATTCATCTTTGGCAAGAATAATAGCAGTAACTTTATAAACAGCTTTTGTAATTGCTTGTGATGTATAAACTACTAAGAAGTAATTCTAATTCAAAATACCTGACTAAAGACGCAGTAGTTATCTCGTAAATACCCGATTATTCAAGTTGGTGATCTCGTGCTCAAAACCCGCAAAATTATTTCATTGTAATCCTTTATACAGTAGATACAGCCGAATAATCAACGCCTCATTAGCAAAGATGTAGCATTGTCTAAATGATTTATTGAGTACCCTAAATCGCGTACAGACGCGCGAAAGAGTTAAACAAAATTAAAAAGGTTGAAGTTTTAACCTCTAAGTGTTGCCATATCTACATCAAAATTAATGAAAAATAGGAAATGTAGTATATATTAAATTAACAATCAAATCTTATTTTAAAAATCGTCCCTGTCAATTATAGTTGAATGACATTATATAACTAATAAAAAAATTAAGTCATATATACACAACTCCATAGTTTCAACATTAAGTTTCGATATTAGCTTTATGTGTGTATTGTGTTTGCCTTTTTATTTTGAAAACATTTCAATTAATTTTAAAATGTGTTAATTTAAAAAAATATTTCTTAATATTATATGTATGTTTATGTTTATTGTGTAAATAACAGATTTTCATTTGTTTTTTTTGTATAATTCATTTTAAAAAGTTATTAAAACATCAAAACTCATTTTAATTTTGGTGTTTCAATTTTAAATATACCGTTAGAGCATATAACAGCAGCCATATTGACTTTAAAATCATAATTAATATTGTTTTACAAAAAAAAAAATAAACTAACCAATATTTTTAGAAATATACATATTTTTTGTTTTTCTAACGGTACTTTGATACAGTTCAATATTATTTTTTTCATTATAACGGTACATATTAAATAAATAAAATTTCCGTAAAATAAAATTTTTTTTTTTTTGGATAAAGGGAAGTTAGAATGTAATGATTATTATATTTATTTTATACTAGTAACGCCCTGTGCTCGAAATTCGAGCTCTTTGTGCTTTTAAATTTACATAAAAAATCCGTTTTGTATAATTTATATTAGACTAATATTATACGAAACTTATTTTTTTTTTCTTATGCATACTAAAATTGATGGCAACAGTTCTTTCGTTTGAAATTTCCTTATAAAAAAAAAATTTATAACTTTTTCAATAATAAAAACGTTTTTAAGTATTTTTGAATTTTATTCCTGTAGCTTAACGCGCTTAAAAGAGAGTATTATTTTGCACAGTTATTACACAAAAAAAGCGATTTACATTCTAAATATAAATAGTGTTCTAATATATAATGTTCTGAAAATTTGATGATGATGTATTATGTATCCTAATTAAAAAGCTTATTCATAGAGCATAATATGTACAACAAAATTTAACATACCTATCATAATTCATAAGTAAATAAGTTAAGTACTTAGTATTATATTATATTGAAGCTGCCAAAATACAAAATAATTGTTAAGTTGACAGAAGTCGAGATTTTTTTTAAAATCACAATTTTAAGATTTATAACATATCTATATTGATGATTTTTTTCTTCCCCTTATTCCATTTTTAAATTTAGTAGCTACATTGGCAAATAAGCACTACGGCTGTACCAAGCAAAAACACAGTAACTAACAATATGATCAAATTCGAGTTAAGAGCAAAAATGGACTTACTATGTTGTTTCCTAACATTGTACATTGTCACTTTTACGATCTGAACCCTCAGTGAGTAAAAATGATGCTTCCAAAACACAGTAAGTGCATTGTTTACATCACGATTCCTAGTTCAAAACACAGTAACAAACAAATCCCAAATTAAAACACTGTAATTGCAATGAGTTACTGTGTTCTAATTTGGTGTTTGTACTTACTGTGTTTTAAAAGTGAAAAATAGTTCGGTTTTGTGTAATCACAAAGCGACTGTCCCAAGCAAAAACACAGTAACTAACAAAATTAAATTTTCAATGTTTACTTGTTTTTTGTACTCTATTTTTTCTACTCTATTTTTAATGTAATAAATTGTACAGCGCAAAACAAAAACTGGGTGATTTTGTCTGCGCTGGTTAATATTGTAAACCAACCAAACGGTCCAGATGAAGTTCGCTTTAAATTCCTTACTAAAGGTCAAACCCATATGAGTGCTGATGGAGTACATGGGAAAATTGAAAAAAAAATAGGCAGGAAGCGAAATATTTATGATTTCCAAGAGCTATGCGAGGTAATAGAAAGTTCACGTAAAAATTTACAAATTTTAAAATTGGAACAGTTTCATCAATGGAAGTCAGGTAAACGGTCTTTAATGAAAAAGAAAAATATTGAAGATTCCATGACAAATTTTAAATTGTGCAATTTTGTGGAAGTAAAATTTACAAAAGGATGCCGAACAATTGAATATAAAAACGATTTCGATGAAAATTTCAAGTTACTGGACTTTCTAAAGAAAAAAGAAAATATAAACAACGTTCCATGCTTAATCGAACACCGTGGTGTGCAGAAAAAAAAAGGAAACAATAATCAAAGAGCTTGTTCAATTAATGCCAGTTAATAGGCGCTCATTTTGGAATAATCTAAATGAGTCTGAAACATCAAAAGACTTAGTTACTTTTGACACCAATAACGTGGAAGAATAACAAATTACATAATATTTTGTACAAATTAATCTAAATTACATTTTTTATAATTAATTTTTTTTTATAATTTCTTAGTAGATAAGACTGAATTATTTTTGTTAAGTTTTTATTTTCAGATGAATTATTTTTGTCTAGTTTTAATTTGTATTTTCAAAAGAAATTTTTTGATTTAGTGTAAAAGGCAATACCTACTGTGTTTTTGTTTTGAGATTTAATTATTAAATTAATACTTGTGTGGATTAGAATCAAAAGTTGACTTTTTCCAATAAAACAAAAAAAAAAGTAGGGACGCCATTTTTTTCGTATTCTTTTTTTCTTTCACTTAAACTAGAAATTAAGTTTCTAAATCAAAATATATCCTATGATATATCGTTTGAAAAAGGTGCTTTAGAATCAAAACTGAACCATTTCCATTATACGCCATTTTCAAAACTGAACAATTCCTATATAAAAAAGTTTTGAAACAAAAATAATTCTTTTCCAATACAACAGCAATCGTTTATTTTCAAAAGTTTATATTTTCCTATTGACAGATAAATACAGAAATTTTGTAATTTTGGCGCGTTTATTTTAGTTATTTGCAATTAATTGAAATTGTAAGACGAGTGAGTTTATTTTTATACCCGTGCATATATATATGACATCGGGTATATTAGATTTGCTCCTCCGTTTGTAACGCATCGATCTAGACGAGCTAGATATAGTGTCAAGGGTACGTATCGGCTCAGAATCGAAAAATTAGTCGATCTAGCTATGTGTGTCTGTCCGTCCGTCCGTCCGTCCGTCCGTCCGTCCGTCTGTGTGTCAGCACGATAACTCAAAAACTAAAAGAGCTACAGTTTTGAAATTTTCACAAAATATTTTTCAATCAATTTCTAGGTTCCCTATTTTTTTTGGTTAAGATCGGACCAAAACTTCGGGTAGCTCTCGAACAGCTAACTTTTTTAACTCCAATATTTTCATACAAAAATTTGAAATATAGCTATGCACCTTGTAACATGAAATTATATGAATTTTGTTTGTTTTTGTTTTTTTTTGTTTATTTTTGTTTTTTGTATTTTTTTTTGTACGATTTCGAGTTAGAATTTCATATAATTTAAATGATGCGTAGTTTATTTAAGATAAGCAAAAAAGAGACAAAGATTTTTTTTAAGTAAATGGCTTCATAAATAATTTATATATGTATATTCATATAATATGTATATGTGTAATATTTTGAATGAATCATTTTATCAATATGGTTATATGATGCTTTGCTTAGGTTTAATATATTCGTGAATTAAAAATTAATTATAAGAGATAGAATTGAAAAATTAGAGCAAGAGTTTTGAAAATCACACAAAACATTTTTTGGACATTTTTAAGGTTCCCTATTCTTTTTGGTTAAGACCAGACCAAGGTTTCGGGGAGCTGTCACACAACTTATTTAAACCAATATAAATTTCTTCAAAAGTACTTAATTATACTAGAAAGACGAAAATTACACACGGTTAGTTTTATAATGAATCAAGCACTTATATGAAGTTTCAAAATTTTACGGCTTCATTTGCGGGGGGCTGCCATACAACTTCTTTGCACCAATATGAATTTCTTGGAAACTGAGTATACTACGAGGATGAAAATTACACACTGTTAGTTATATAATGAATCGAGCACTAATATGGAGTTTCAAAATGTTGCGACCCCATTTTCGGGCAGCTGCCATACAAAGTTGTCAATTCGATAACTGTGAATCTAATGAAGCTACGAGGTTAAAATTAAAACTGGGCAGGTAAAGTAATAGGGCAAGTTAGTTGGCAAAGTTGGACATCGCTCGGGCCAACTTTTGGGGTGGGCTATTTTTTTTTATGGTTTTTTTTTTTTGTTTTTAAGCAAAAATTATGGTATAATGAATTAAAAATTTAATATTTTTTTTTTTTTATTTAATTTTTTTTAAGCAAAAATTATGGGATAATAAGCTAAATTTTTTTTTAACTATTTTACTTTCTTATATTTTTTTTGTAATATTTATAATAGCATGTGGAAAATAAATAACGGTTAGTGGGTAAGCACGGGTATCTAAAAGTTGACAAGGGCAACTATAATCTTCCTCGTTTAATTTATTTTTTGTAACCATTATTTAGTTAATTTGCATGATATAATTTTAGTTTAAAGTAAATATAAAGCATAATATAATATGGAATCTTTAGAGAATTTAAAAGTTATAGCTCCGGGACAACGGGCAAGAAAAAGAGCTGTAAGAAATGAAAATTGGAAAAAAAATTAAGAAAAAACTAAAAGGTAAAAAACCATGTTTATAAAACCAAATTTTAAACCAAAATTTATAAAATGTCCATGTGCATACTAGTTTCATGACACTTATTTCAGATATAAAGCAAAAGACTTGCCTACAATTTTAAAATGTAAACATAAAGGCGATAAATTTAAATGTGCAATAATTAAGAGTCATGATGCATATAAATTCCATAAAGATCTGTACACTAGTAAAACGAAACAGGGCCAGGAGTCCTTTATTTTGAACTACGTTAAATGCAAACCACCTGTAAGAACTGATCGTCGTAAATTGGGATCAGTTAGAAATTTATCAACCGAATTTTTCGTGCGATTATACAATAAAAAAATGGTTCGCGTTTGCCAAAAAATGTTCTTAAAATTAACAGGGTTCTCTAAATTTCGTGTTCAAAATCTTGTTAAAAATTTCTTTGAAAATGGAACTATTCCAAAAGAAACTCGAGGCGGTGACAGAAGAAGCCATCTATATAATGATAGGAAAAAATGTATAATCGATTTTGTACGAAAATTTAAGGCAATCGAGGTACATTATTGCCGTTCTAATATAACACAAAGGCAATATCTTCCGAGTTCCCTTTCCATCAATGAGTTATACCGATTGTTCAAAAAAGAAAACTCTAACTTGAATAATGTAAAGCAATCATATTTTCGTCAAGTTTTCAACGAAAATTTTAATGTTGGATTCAAACTACCATCGCAAGATCAATGTTCCACATGTCTTATGTTAAAAGACGAATCTCATTAAAAAAAAAGGAGAATCCTGTTGATACATTAGTTATAAACGAATTAATTACACAACTGAGAGTTCATAAGCTAAGAAGCAAAGCCTTTTTTAATCTTGCTAAAGAGGAACGACCGGATTTAATTACATTTTCTTTCGATTGTCAGAAAAACATGGTCCTCCCAAAAGTACAGGATCAGGCTGCCTACTATAGTCGGCAATTTTCTTTATTTAACTTCGGCGTAGTAGAGGGATCTTCAAAATCTTCTCTAGACAAAGAGAATGTTTTTTTATATATTTGGCATGAACATGAACGTCAGAAAGGATCCAATGAAATTGTATCTGCAATGTTTAACAGACTATGCAACACTTCATTTAAAAATAAAAATGTTGTGCGGTGTGACGGATGTGGAGCATGGAATAAAAATTCGTCAATGATGGGCATGTGTGCATATTGGCTGGTATCAAAAGCTCCATCCAATGTAAAAAAAATAGAGCTAATATTCCCGGTGCCAGGACACTCATTTATTCCTCCTGATAGAGTTTTTCCACATATTGAAAAAAGAGTTAAAAAAGTAGAAACTATTATCAATCCAGCAGTATACTATGATATATACAACGAATTTGGAACAGTATATTTTCTTGGGTCAGAAGTTGAAGTGTATGACTGGAAAACTGCTTTGTCCACATTAATGAAGACACCGGGTAACTGGCATTTCAAATTCAATAAAGCTAAACGGTTTTTGATTACGCGCTCGAAAAAAGATAAAGGTTTTCTCGTTCAGGGCGAGACTTCGTACAAATCCAATTTGGGAGTGAAGCGAAGTGTTTCGAAAAAGGGTAATAAAGGATTAGCATCAATGCAACTGGACACATTACCAATAGGTGTGCAAATAAAGTCAGAGAAAATGAAAGATGTAGATAAACTATTGCAAAAACATTTTGGCATGGACTGGAAAGATCAACCTCATGAAGATCTCCAATTTTATAAGGCAATTTTCATGTCAAAAGACCTTCCGGAGGCTATGGAAGAATCCCTTTGCGATAACATTCAAGATCTTTCAACGGAAATTGTTTAATAGTTTACAAATTGCAATGAAGTTTCTTTGAATTTATTAGTTTTTTGTTAAATTTTTATTTTATTTTTAAATTATGAATTATTATGTTTTAGTTTTGAATATTAATAGGATTTAGCATAATTTAGACTTAAGAAAAAACTGAATATTGAACTGAATTAATTTTTATTTTGTTGATTTTATTAATTTATTATTTTATTTTTAAATAATGAACTATTATGTTTTTGTTTCTATTATTATATAAATTTTTATAAGACTTATAATCAGATTTAAGATGAAGAAAATAAAAAAAAATATTATTTGCAAAACTTAGTCTTTTCCACTGAGTTATTTCCAAAACCAATCTTTTCCACGAGTGATTTACAAAACCAGACTTTTCCAAAAGTTTTGTTAGTTTTAAAGAAAAATCATTGAGTTATGATCATAAATTCATCTTATATCACTAAATACATACTATTATTATTAACATTAAATTATTTTAATTTCTAATTACTAAGTTGTTGTAAAGTTATAAGTTTTTCTCAATTTCTAAGAAATCACTTATTATGGAAAAGAATCACTTTTGATACCAACCCACACACTTGCTTTACTTTAAAAACACAGTAAATTCAAATACTGTGTTTTTACCTGGTTTTCTTCACTTAAATTTTCAATAATACCCATTTAAAACAAAAAAGCTTTTCGGAATTACCCAAAATTAAGAGTAATCGAATCGAAATGGTATTAAAAAGAAGCATACTCATTCAATTTATAAGAAAAAATTACATAGACCACAAATTTTTAAAAGATGTTGTGAGGCTTCAAAATTTAGTGTTTTGCTTAATTTCTCGAAAGTATACTTGAATCAATTACTGTGTTTTTGCTTGGGACAGCCGACTACATTTCAATAATAAAATCTGAAATTTTTACTACAAATGTATGTACATATACAAAAAATGGTTCTGAATTCTTTACTTTACTTTATATTATACCTATTTGTATAGGAGTGAACTACTCTTTTTACAGCTACACCACACCGCCTCTTGAAAAATAGTAGATGAAAGGAGTAGATAATTAAATATTTATTTTATCTAAATTAAAGCATACGACGTACAATTTTTATACGGCAGTATTTCAATATGTCTATCTATATATCCGTAAATTGATACGCGCGTACACACAAAAATATTTATTTGAATGTTTTAATTTACAACAAAAAATTTTATTAATTTCATATAATAGGTATATTTTGAATTTTATTCAATATAAGATATTTTTTAAAACATAATCTTAGAAATATAAGAAAAACCAAAAACCATTTGTCAATTTGTAAAGTTTAAAAATCCGATTACAGTACATCGCGTTACGCGTATTTTGGTTGCTCTCATGAAAATTCATGTACCTATTTATTTGTAAATTTTTTGACAGAAATATACGTCAACTTTTATTTAAGTTTAAGATTATTTTTTAGTTTTTTTTTGCGAACATATTATAGATATTTTCAATTATTTTGAATTTATGTTTTTTTAAAAAAAAATATTATTTTAAAATATTTTATTTTGAAATCTAAATCGTAGCAACATCAGAAAAACCAATTACAATATTATTATGCGCTTTGTCAAATTTTAAAATTTTAAATTCCGAAGTACAGTACACAACATACCTAATTATTTCAAATTTTTTTGACAGAAACTGCATGCCGTACGCGTTTATTCTAGTTGATCTGTAAAGAACACATAATTTTTCTTCAGAAATGTTATTTTTTTGTTTCTGCAAACATACTATAGGTATTTCAATTATTTTGAATTTATGTAAAGTATTTTTTAAAAAAATATAGGTATTTTTAAAAACAATATTATTTTAAAATATTTTATTTTTAGAACAATAACAACATAAGAAAAAACAATAACTTTTTTATATGCTTTGTCAATGTTTAAATTTTAAAAATTCGAGGTACAGTAAGTTATTCTCATGTAATATCATGTACTTAACTACTAATTTAAAACACCATAAGCGTTGATTTTGGTTAGGCCCAAAGGAACAAATCATTTAAATTGCAAATTATTTTTTTAAGAAAGATTTTTCATTTTTAATTTTTTGCAAACATATTTCAATTATTTTGAATATATGTTTTATAAAAAATTATTTTAAAAAAATATTATTTTAAAATATTTTATTTTTAAAATTTAATCGTAGCAACATAAGAAAAAACAATTACAATATTTTTATACGCTTTTGTCAATTTTTAAATTTTAAAACTCCGAGGTACAGTACGTCGCGTATGCTTTCATGTAAATTTATTTACATAACAACTTATTTCAAAATTTTTTGACAGAAACTGAACGCCGTACACGCTGAATTTGGTTGATCCATAAGTAACAAATCATTTTTCTTAAGAAATAATATTTATCAGAAGTCGGTTTCGTATTTTAAAAAAAACTTAACAAAAACCAACAACAATATACGATTTAAAAAAAAAAATTTTTTTAAGCAAACGAAACAAAGTACAGTACTTTTCGGTTATAACGACCATGATGGGACGGAAAATATTCGTCGTAATAAACGAATGTCGTTTTAAAAGAATGCTGTGAATTTTGAAAAATTAGTATAAAACTTGAACATTGTAGAATGTGCTGATTCTAGAATGGACACTTCGAACTCATTTGCTAAAATTTTATTTGATGTGTCAGCCTCAAGCCTATGTATAGTGCTTTTTCTTCTAATGAAATTTTTTTTGTATTTTTAATACGTTATTAGGATTTTTTTTACATTCAAAGCTAAATAAAAAAGACTTAATTAATTGCCAAGCAACATAATTAGATATAATAAGTTTAAATAAAAGAAATATCAATGTAATAAAAAACTTACATTTTTAGGTAAAATTTAATTCTTTAGCAAAAAGTGTAAAGTTTAGTATAATTAAAATTGCACCGAGTTCGTTATAAATGAAAACTACTGTATAAAGAACTCATTTTTTTCGTTCACTTTTTAAGATAAAAAAAAAACAAAAACAAAAAAAAAATTTTTAAAAAATTTAAATCTCCTTGTTCATTGAATATTAGAACTAAAAAAAAAAAAGAAAGATATACATAAGTCGGCGCCTATAATATGTAGTTTGATTGAGTTGCGAATACAACCGAAAATGCATTACTTTTACCCAGAAAGTCGGCGCATAATATTAGAGTCATAAGCCTTAACTTTTAACAGCGTGACCGTTAAATTCAAATTTACGTTAATTTAAAGACGGGTTTTCACCTGAAAAAACGCAATATTCTAAAAAAAAAATAGCATTGTCCTATGAAAACAAAAAAAACCTTTCTTTTGGTTGTTGTTTCATTAAAATTGGTCAAATAGTTTGCTCTAAAAAAGGATGTTTATATTTGTATGGGAAAAAATAAGCCGATTAAATATTATGATGTGTTTGTATTTATATTTTGTGTGTGTGTTTTTATTTTTTTAAATAAATGAATTTCAGATAAAAATAATAAAGTAAAAAAAAAATAACGGTAAATCGACATTATTTTTGATAAAGTGTTATAAATTATGACATTAAAGTAAACATTGCAGAAACAATATGTAAATATTGGGCCAATAATACAAGCTAATATATTTTATTTTAATTTTATTTTTGCATTATTGCATGACTTTATAATTTAGAAATGGGGAGTTTTTTTTTTGAGTGGAAATATATGTACTGTTATGTTTATTTACTGTTATTTTGATGCTACACCTAATAACGGTTTAACATAGTGAACTCATTTAAAACATAAAAATAAAATAAAAAAACAAAACATTTACACAATGTAATGTATGTTATTTTTTTGTTTTATTACTAGATGGGGCTTTAGTTAGATTTCCTGTTTTTTTTTTTTTTTGTTGCCGTTAGGTACCGTTATTATAAAAATGTTTACAATTTGTAATTTAGATGTTATAAAAATATTATTTTATCGTATAAAATAATCATACAAAGTAGAATAATGTAACTAAATAATTTTAAAGTTTTGATTTTTTTTTTTTTTTTTTTTGGAAAATAATATTTAGTTATAGATAGTAAAATTTTAGTTTTTAGCACATTTTCAAAAAATTTTGTAAAAATGTGCCTATATAGCTTCACTCTGTCCGTCCGTCCGTATGTTTACAAAAACTTTTACACCGTTTGAAATAGAGAAAAGAAATTTTAACCATGGATAGTTTTTGCAAAAAAAATTATTTCGTAGAAGAATTTTTTTCTGTAGCCCCACCTGTTACGAGGCTACAGCCCCCCAAAGTTGGAAAAAGCCCTATATTTAAATTGTTATAACAAGAGTTCTGTTATATATATTTTCAATCTGAAAACGGCAAATGATAGCTGGTTTCATAAACTTTATAAATTTTTACAAGGCAAATGTTTATGGTTGCCATACGGTACTAAAATTTAACATTACGCAAAACTCAATTTTCGGAAGATATGTGTGGCCAAAAAATTTTTGGCCACACATATCTTCTGAACGGTTTAAGCTAGGGTCTTGAAATTTTGGGAGAAGTTAGATACTCAAAAATTAGTAGGAGTCGGTTAAAAAAATTTTTTGTCAATCCGTCTATTTAGGAGCTATAAGGGCTCGAAAATTGAAATTTTGCTATTTTTAAACACCTGTAACTTTAATACCTGTCCAAATTTTTTTTTAGTAATAGACAAAATTTAAAGCCCTATAATTATATTTCAACATGTGTCAAAGGTTTTTCTTAATTTTGAAGGGTGACGAAGTTACAGCCCCTGCAAATTCCAAAAAAGCCCTATATTTAAATAAACATAACAAGAGTTCTGTTAGGTTTATTTTTAATCGAAAAACGGTATTAGAGAGCTGCTTTTATAGGCTTTACAAAAATATGTCGCTTAAATGTATAGGGTTGCCATACGGTACTAAAATTCACCATTATATAAAACTCAATTTTTGCAAAATTTTTGGCCCCACATATCTTCTTAACGGTTCAAGCTAGGATCTTGAAATTTTGGGAGAAGTTAGATCCTAAAAAAATAGTAGGAGTTAGTTAGCAAAATTTTTTTGTCAAGCCCCCTGTTTAGGAGCTATAAGGACCCGAAAATTGAAATTATGCTATTTTTAAGCACCTGTAACTTGAATACCTGTCCAATTTTTTTTTTATTAATATACAAAATTTAAAGGTCCAACATTATATTTTAACATATGTTAAAGGTTTCCTTAAATTTAAAAGGGGTTCCTTAAATTGAAGAAAGTGTCTCTCAGTTTTACCCATTTTTGCTTAGATAATAAAATTCTAAGTAAAATTCCAAATTTTTGTGTAATTCACAATTTAATTCCTAGAACCTAAAAAATTAGAGGATGGCGGGGGGGGGGCGAGTTGAAGTTAGATTCTTGAGAAATTTGGCAACCTTCCCCATTAAAGGGCTATAACAACTTTTAAATAAAAAATTTACTGTTAGCAGTAAATTTTATAAGTCAGTAGTAACTATTTCCAAGTAAATATTTCCAAAGTTAAACTCAGTATGTAATACAATATAATTTTGAAAATGTGCTTTTTTAAAAACCCTTGGTTTTTTTTCATCACATGTTTTTAAATTATTGTGAATTATTTTATATTTTAAATACCTATTTTGTTTAAATTTTTATATATTACTTAAAGTTTTAAATTCATCGAAACTTTAAAATGAATATATAATAATAAAAATCTTTTTAAAAACTATGTTTACTACTCCAGAACACGGTAAATCCTAAGTAAATGTATAGTTAAATAATGAATTAAAAAAAAACTGCTAAAAGTTAGCAGAATTTTAAGCACAATTTCATTCTACGGCTAGAAAAAATGATACTCGAATACACTTTTCTAAAACTGTTCTTAATTACAAAATTAGCTGTAAAAATATTTAATACCACTAAAATGATTCGATAAAGTGGTGTATATATTGTTTTATTACTAATAATCTTAGTTGGGGATCTTAATTCATATTTGGCTTATTTTTAACTTTTCAGTTTAAATTAAGCTAAATATAAAAATTTTGGCAATTTTGCTCTAATTCAAAAATCTGGAAAAGGATTGACTTAAATATTTATTACTAGCAGATTTACCCGGCGTTGCCCGGAAGCTTGCAAATTGTAAAAACGCAAGCTTCAGCCAATTTTTTGAAATACTACTTTGCTTATAAATGAAGCCACAAAAAAATATTTGTGGAGTTCCGTTAGCCCATCGTGGCCCAACAGCTTTTTATAGGTTTTTTCGTTGCTTTGTTATATATATTAGAAATGATTTAACCGATTAACTTCAAATTTTGTATATGTGTTCTTCTTTGAAAATGAAGTTCAATTTACTAACAGACTTGGAAGTTGTTAACCCCTGTCGACCCGACGATTGTTCAAAAAAAAAATTTGTAAGTAAATTACGTCCAATTTCTGAAAGTAGGTACAACTTCTTTGAATTAGGGGAATGCTTAAAATGTTTTGTCGAGTTCTTTTAACCGATTGCGAAACAAAAACTTTAAAAAACAGTTTGAACGATTATCTCTAATTTTTCTATACATGGTGCTTCTTGAGAATTTGGTGCTCCTTGACGATAGAGTTGAGGATGTTAGGTTCCCGGCGAATAATGTTAACTCAATTAAAATGACTATTAGTCAAATGGGGATACTAAGTTTGCCATTATGTCATTATACTATGTCAGTAGTAGTTATCTTGAATTGCCAACGTTTGAATAAAATATAGTCGATGGTTTAGAAAAGATTTAAAAATTTGATTTTCAACTTATATTTTGTTTAGTACTCACCTGAAAGTTGTAATACGCTCTTCCTCGTTTTTTTATGATTTGATGAGAGAAATGTAGGCTTATTTTTTGGAAAAACTGTTTTAAAATACTATGTTTTTAAGCATTATATATAAGAAATTGAATTTTTTGATTTTTAGATTTCATTTGAAGAAAACTGAAAATTTCATTGAATCTTTGTTCAAAACGCACAAACAGGTCAAAACCAAATTAACCATGTGGGTTTTAATTAAAATGCTGGTACAAAATTTTCAATAAAATACTTTTAATCGTATAAGAAAATAAAATTTATAGAAAACTTCATGGCGTCGTCGTGGAAAACGGGTTAATCGAATTAACTAAAACTTTTTGCAGCCTCTCTTTAAACTGCAAAATCAACCTGTAAAATTGGACACAAATCGGAAACACAAAATTTTTTGGAAGCCCGCCAGGCCGAAATGGGTTAAATTATTCCAACCGAATTTATGCAACTAATTGCGGTTGCTAAGAGAAACATTTGTGCAAAATTTCAAGTCAATCGGACAAACTGTTTCGGCTCGACATCAAAAACATTGAAAAAGCTTCATTGCGCCCTCGTGCCCAAACGGGTTAACCGAACCCAACAAAAATTTGTGCCAGCCTCTCTTCTTGACTGCAAAACCACCCTGTAAAATTGGACACAAATCGGAAACACAAAATTTTTTGGAAGCCCGCCGGGCCGAAAGGGGCTAATTTATTCCAACCAGTTTTATACCATTAATTCCGTGTAATAAGAAGAACATTCGTGCAAAATTT
Source organism: Dolichopus griseipennis (assembly GCA_963082915.1). Taxonomy (NCBI): domain Eukaryota; kingdom Metazoa; phylum Arthropoda; class Insecta; order Diptera; family Dolichopodidae; genus Dolichopus; species Dolichopus griseipennis. The sequence continues at coordinate 26,767,976 of OY720443.1, forward strand.
CAAGTGAATCGGTCAAACCGTTTCGACTCGACATCAAAAAAACGAAAAAGCTTAAAACGGCTCTGGAGCCGAAACCTGCTGACTTATAAAAATGCGATATAGCCTATGTCACCCCCCGGACTCCCAAAATTATTCCTCTAAAATTTGGTGTCAATCGGACCAGTGGTTTTCACGTGAATCCTGGACAAACAAACAAACAAACAAACAAATAAACAAACAAACAAATTTTCTTCTTTATATATTAGATATATTGATAAATTTAAGACTATCAGCCAGGAATTGTCATAACAAAATCATAACTCAACAAAGCCACAAATTGCTATTGTGACTTGTTTCATGATTTTTGATATTGCAAAAATTAAATCATATTTTGACATATATAAATTGTCACAACATAGGCATAAGGTGTGATTATTTAAAAAGATTAGAACATGAGGACATCATTTTATTTTTTAACAATGGTTTTTCTGGTTTTCAAATCAGCTGTTCGTACTTCGTACAAAATTCAAATAATTGACATTTTTAGAATTTTGAGTAAAGTATATTTCAATTTTAAATTCACCACATTAACAATTAATTTCAACACATTCAAATTTTATTATTGTAGTTTTAGAATACAGCTGATTAGTCGTAAAAGAAAACTCACCTAAAAATAAAAAAACAAAAAGTTGTGGTGACATAAAAAAAAATTAATAAAATTTATAAAATTGGAATTTCGAAAAACAAAATCAGTCTCCAAAATTAAAATTTAAAAAACATAATGTTAGGTAAATAATGTAAAACTCAGAATAAATTCTTAACCATAATAAATATGTATAACATGTGATTGAAAATCAGAATTTAAAATTAATATACATAAAAATTATGAATAAAAGATATAAGTATTAAGTTTTGGAATAGGAGCAGGAGTTAGAATGATTACATTGCCTGGATTTAGTATATTCATTACCTGGCTTAAGTCAAAATACCTCCCATACGAACTCATTTCGCATTATTATATTTACCAGTCACTTAAGTTATTTTTATAAAGGACGCTTTCCACTTGTAAAACCTATTTCACGAAATTTCAATTATCTGGAAATTATTTAATTAATAATTTCAGGTGTTATAATTGCAGAATAAAATTAAAAAAAAACTTTTTCTAAATTCATTTTAATAAAAATTTATTATTCCAATTCAATCTAAAACCATCAAACCACTGAATATTTTATTAAAATTTTATCGATAAAATATTAACAAAAAAAAATTTATTTTTTTTTGAAAAAATTATGAATCAAAACCACTGTGTTTGTGTTATACGTGTGGTTCTATATATTCATATATATAATATATATATATCTAATCTATATATTCGCATATAATATATTTAATGTAAAAAAAAAAAAACCATTGATAGATATTGATTTTTAATTTTAAAATAATAATTTTCTATATTTTGTATATCTACTGTATATTTTCAATATAAATACATTTTTCATATAGGTACAGGGTGTTTCATGAATTATTTTACATAACTTCAGCTGATGACTTATCAAGTTGAAGCTAATAAAAATAATTAAAATAGTGGAAAGCTTATTAAAATATTAACAGTAAGACAATGGAGATAATTTCGTATCGTTGGTAGAACCGTTTTGTAATTAATACCTTTATTTTTAGAGTGAAATGTGTCAACAAATTTTGAGTTAGGATCGTGTTATACGCCCGTATTTCATTCAAGTGCTTACATTATCATTTGACTTGATTTCACTTAATTATGACATGTACTTAATTTCGCCAGAATATTTTTCAGAATATGCACTAAATTTTCAAGGCGGTATTTTAGAGTAAACTCACATTTAGGGTACTTGCATCATATTTTTAAAATATAAATTTTAAAATGTATACGTGAAATTTAGTGAAATGAAAACAGTCAAATGATAATACAAACCAAAGAAAAACATTAAAATGAGTTGTATGTTTGAAAGAAATACAGTTGAATCAAATATTGTTATGGTAACCTAGACAACTTTTATCTATATAATCTAGAAAACAAGTAGATATTTACTACCCCGCATTGGAAATCCACTTATTGTCTTAATTTTCAAAAATAAACAACTGATACTTCTAATCATACTCCTGAGACACCCTATACATTTTTTTATATTACGGTAAAAACAAATATTATGTGCAATTTTTAAAATTACACTTAAGTGATTACAAAATTTTGTAAACGCAAAGCAAAAAATAAAAAAAGAAAAAAAAATGTGCGAATGAAAAAAAAAACGAGATTTCCTTTTCTTTTCTAATATTCATGAATAATTATCGTTAGTATATTAAACAAAAAATATATATATATATATATATATATATATATATAATAATATATAAAATTTAGTAAATATAAATATTTATAAAAAATTTCATAAAACTGATGAAAATATACCTACTATCGTAGAATTTAATTCGAATTTCCATTACATTTTCCCAAGAAAAAGAACATACACACAGAAAAAATAAAAAGTCAAATAGCATGGGATTTGTTTTTGATATATGTATGTACATATATAATAATATTGCATGTAGGAGGCAATATCAATTCAATTTTTCATTAGATTTTTAAATTCTATATAGATACTATATATATATATATATATATGTAAACAAAATTTCAGGTACATCAATGAATAATATCTGAAAGATAAATGTTTCAATCTAAATTCTGATACTCAAATGTATTAAAAATAAAAAACCCTATAAACAAAATCCAATAATTGAAGTTTTAACATTTTATGATTAAACTTTTTTAGTAGATATATGCAACCAGATAAAACATATTCATAATGTACATTTTGAAGTCATGTAGATTTTTGTTGTAAATACACAATATTGTAACTTGTAGATATAATATGTAATATTTAATACATTTAGATTCTATTACACATAAAATGGATGTAGATGAAATTAAAAATCATTGGTTATCAATAAAAATTTAATGTAATCATTGAATTCATTCATAATATAAATTTTAGTATTGGTTAATTTTTTTTAGAATTGGTTCACAAATTTTCATGAGAAGTATCTTATAGGTTTTACATTAAAAAATTGTTTGCGAATTTAGAAACCTAATTATAATAGGGAATTATGTGTTTTTGATTCCGGGAAGTATTATGCAAGATCTACAGCTATATAAATAATTTACTCAGAAAAATTAATTTTTGTAATTTTGGGTGTAATTTTAATATTAAATATTTAAATCGTTTTACAGATAACAGATTCCCGCAATTATTCCTCAAACTGATTCCTAATTGCTTGTTTTAATTGGATTATATTAAAACATAAGTTTATTTATTTAATTTAACATAAATTAATTTATTTTAAGACAGGAGTCTGCCACCTTTGAACTCCCACTAACAAAGTTATTGAAATCAGATTTTGCATCTAACACTAAAATCAAAAGAATGGTATGAGAATTCGGCAAAAAATCAATAGTTTCAATTATTTTCGATGCTTCAGCAATTTTGAATTCCAAATAAAATATTTAAAACATCTTTTAAATATTTTAAATATTAGGTGCAATTTGAGAAACTAGGGTTTTAAAGATTAGATGCAATTTGCAACTTGATCCATTAATAAATGCACTTTAGGGTTAAGATAGTAATAAATGCAATTCAGAAATTCGAAAGTCGAATAATATTACTTTGGTTCGTTGCTTTTGGAAATAATACTTTATTTGTATTTCTTCTAATTCTTTAACCTCCATATAGTGTCAGGTCTAGTACAGGGCAGCGTCTTCATTAAGAATCCTGAATTTAAAATAATTTAATCTTCCTATGGAATGTCATTAGAATGTCCATGATATTCAAAAATTAGAATAAAATAATAAAATATTAGTAGCTGAATATCTGATAATACTCACCAGCAGAATAGTCAATCATTTTTCACTTTATTTGAAAACTCACATAAGGGTTAATTAAATTAATAAAAGAGTTTATAAAGTTTAATTATTAAAAAACAACCTATATTTCAAAAAAAAATTATTAGATTTTCCTACTTTACAGACTACCCAACTAGCAATTTTAAGTCACCAAAACGTTGCCACAGCAAAAATTCGCAGCTATTTAGCTATTTTTACTAGAGCCAAAAATTATGAAAACGTTCTTATGACGTGATCATGATGTTGCGGTGATCAAAGTGGTGATCATATTTTGGCTTTCACAACGTTTTGACAACGTAACAAAGCAAATTAGCTGTGTGACTATTATGATACTGAAACTGCAAAATAGCTATAAAATAGAAATACCTGTCATGATAGCCAAATAGCAACGGATGTGTAAAAGTTATGGCAAATGCAAACATGTTTGATCTTCTATGTCACCTACATGACAGCTTAATAGAAATATATGCTTAAAAGCTGCTATTACTGCAAGATCATTCGCCTAACAAATTTGCTATTCTGATAGCCAAAATAACTTCCAAAATTATTTTGCTGTTATAATATCACAAATTGTAAATAAAATTAAATTGTTTGAATATAAATAAATATTTTAAAAATTACAAAGTTCTTATAAATACAAACTTTGTAATTATGTAATTTATATCTATAGTCTAATAGTATAAATTATAATTTTTATATGAACAAATATGATTTTCCAGAAGATAAGAAAGACTAAATTCACTTGAGATTAATATTTTATCGATTAATTTTCAAAAATACTTCGAAATAAAAAATGCGCCATTAAAATATTGAGTATTTAATAAAAAATTAAAAAAATTATTTTTAAGAAAAAATTATTTTCTCGAAAATAAATTTTAAAAATTTTATTAAATCAAACGTTAAAGTTGTAACAATTGATAATAATAATTTAGTAGTGGTTTTAAGGGCAATAATCATTCTTTTATAATTTATAAAACTTAAATAATTTTGGTAATTTTTTCTGCCATGTTTTTTTTCTACCATGTTTATTTTTGCCTTTATTAAAAAGCTATATATCTTTCATGATAGCTAAAAAATTAGTTTTGCAAAATAAATATTCTGATAGCGAATATAAAATCAAAAGGTCACAAGAATATATTAATTAGAATTTAAAGCAATTTAGATTTGTAGGCAGCAAATATTCTTTTTTAAAAAGTTATATAACTATCAGGGATTCATATTAAGTATATTTGCTGAATTGTTTGCAATCACAGCTATTATGCTGTACATAAAATAAAAAAAAAACGAGGAAGACTGTAGTTGCCCTTGTCAACTTTTAGATATCCATGCATTTATGTTGTAAAATATTATGTTGTAAAACATTAAATTAAGAAAAAATTGAAAAAGATGTATCATAATTAATCAAAACTATTTTGTAAAGCAAAATGTATGTCATCAGCACTCACCCCATAATTTTTGTTAAAAAAAAACCACAAAAACAAAACAAAAGAAAAAAAACATAGAAAAATATTTGGCCTACGAGCCCAATTTTAATTTTAACTTCGTAGCTTTAAAAGATTCCCAGATATCGAATTGACAACTTTGTATGGCAGCTCGCCGAAAATGAAGCCTTAACATTTTGAAACTTTACAAAAGTGCTTAGTGTATAATTATATTTTATAGTCTTTGATATTATCTCTTTTAATTTAAACCTTGAAAAAATAAACATCATATTCATATATTAAGATTATCAAGATATACATTTATGTATCAATCTAAAATACAAACTGCACATACCTACAAAGAATTTCAAATAAACATGTTATATAAATACATATAAATTATTTATCAAGCCATTTATTTACTTAAAAAAAATATTTGTGTTAATTTTAGCTTATCTTAAATTTTTTAAACTACGCATCATTTGAATCATATGAAATCGTAAATTGATAGATATCTACAAAACAAACACAGCAATAACAAAAGCAAAAATAAACAAACAAAAAATTCATATAACTGCATGTTGTATACAAGTTGTACTGCAAAAATTTAAATTTTTATTTAAGTTATAAATGTTAGTGGTTCGAGAGCTATCCGAAATTTTGGTTGAATCTTAACCACAGTATAGAGACAGAAAATACACACACACATAGCTAGATTAAAATACTTTTCGAAGCTGATCCGATACGTATTTTTGACATTATATCTAGCTCATCTAGATCAATGCGTTACAAACGGGGGAGCAATTTTAATATACTCGTGGTCATAATATCATATATATACATACATTTGTCTTCAATGAGGTGTAACAAACGCATTCAATTAAATGTGTTTTGTTGGATGTGTTTTATTTTAGAAAATAAAATATCATAAATTATCATAAGCAGGCCAAAAAATATTTTATTTAATTTTTATAAAAAAAAAAAAAAACAAAAAATATAAAATAAAAAAAAAAGTTTTTTTTGATTGTAAATTAATTTAAATGTCTATGAATTAGTTCATTTCAGTTTTAAAAATCACAGAAGATTTTCGGGAAATTTTAAATAAATAGTAAAACATTTAGGTATTAAAAATCGAGACTATGCTTCACAGGATAAGTTGTGTAGTAAGTCTTCATTACTTTCAGTGGAAATCTGAATTGAAGGTAATGGCACAATGTACGCTTTGGTAATAAAAGCAATTTCAAATGTTCCTTGAAACGTACTCTACAAATTTACTTTTTTAGCTTTATTTCAATTTTAGAATTAAATAAAAATATTTTTTATATTTTTGTTTTAAGGTTTTGAAATCAATTATAATATCCCTTTAAATTATTTTTGCTGTATAAGAATATATATATATATATATATATTTTTTTTTAAACAAAAAATAATTTAAAATAGTGGAACTGCAGTAGTGCTTTCCCAAACTCCCCGCTAAACAAATTATAGAAACTCGGATTGTGATTTGTGAAAACGACTCGCATGTTTTAATAATTATAATTATGGAGAAGAAAACTGTCGTACGACAAGGGCAAAATTGTTTTCTGTTAAAAATTTATATTAAATTTTACTTTGATGAAATAGATTTCATGATATTTGTATATGAAAATACGAATTTATTTTATAAAAATGAATTTAATTGCATTTAAAAAAAAAATTTAAAAAAAATGCTGCTTTGGATTTAGTTGGTTGAACACAATCTACGCCTTTAAGTTTAAAATGTAAGAAGCCCAAACACCATAAAAACAAAGTTTTAAAAAATATCAGACAAAATTATATACAAAAAATTCCCTTTTTCTTTACTCCATTATTTTAAAAAGTACAAAATATTCATTATTCAGAAATTTCAAGAACTAATGTTTTTCAAAATAAAATCTAATTTAATATATTAATGAATTCCGTCATTCTATGGCGGGCAAACAGCTAGTATATAATAAAAGAGTATAAAAAAAAAATTGGTAATCAAAAATTATCTAGGTATTGTAATAAGATGAGCCACTCCAACACGTGAGCAATTTTTGGGTTTGCAATATTTAAAAAAAAAAAAAAAACACAACGAAATTGAAATACATATGTAGGTTAGGTATAGAAATAAGATTTTATTATATGAAATGAAAACAAAAAACTTGAAATCTCACTATGGAGCAAATTGTGTCGAAAGTAGCGAAATAAAACAAATTTAAATTAAATTGTCGTTTTAATATTAAAATATTTTTTATTTTAGAATACTTAATTTAAAATCTTAAAAACATTACTTAAACAAATAATTTAAAAATGTAAAATAGGTATATAAGGTATAAGAAATTAAAATTAGATTTTATATTATGTTTTTTTATGTCTTTTACAATACTTCTTTTATCAATAATTCTTCACATTTTTATTAAAATTTTTTTTAGGTTATGAATTCTAAATCTAATTATATAATTTAAGAAAATTAAAAAAAATTATTAACAATTTTAAACACTTTTTATTACTTTTTGCCACTTTGTACCTAAATGAATAAAAACAAGTAATGAAAAAAACCAAGGGTTTTTAAAAAAGCACATTTTCAAAATTATATTGTATTACATACTGAGTTTAACTTTGGAAATATTTACTTGGAAATAGTTACTACTGACTTATAAAATTTACTGCTAACAGTAAATTTTTTATTTAAAAGTTGTTATAGCCCTTTAATGGGGAAGGTTGCCAAATTTCTCAAGAATCTAACTTCAACTCCCCCCCCCCCCTATCCTCTAATTTTTTAGGTTCTAGGAATTAAATTGTGAATTACACAAAAATTTGGAATTTTACTTAGAATTTTATTATCTAAGCAAAAATGGGTAAAACTGAGAGACACTTTCTTCAATTTAAGGAACCCCTTTTAAATTTAAGGAAAACCTTTAACATATGTTAAAATATAATGTTGGACCTTTAAATTTTGTATATTAATAAAAAAAAAATTGGACAGGTATTCAAGTTACAGGTGCTTAAAAATAGCATAATTTCAATTTTCGAGCCCTTATAGCTCCTAAACAGGGGGCTTGACATAAAAATTTTGTTAACTGACTCCCACTATTTTTTTAGGATCTAACTTCTCCCAAAATTTCAAGATCCTAGCTTGAACCGTTTAGAAGATATGTGGGGCCAAAAATTTTGCAAAAATTTAGTTTTATATAATGGTAAATTTTAGTACCGGATGGCAACCCTATACATTTAAATGACATATTTTTGTAAAGCCTATAAAACCGTTTTCCGATTGAAAATAAACCTAACAGAACTCTTGTTATGTTTATTTAAATATAGGGCTTTTTTGGAATTTGCAGGGGCTGTAACTTCGTCACCCTGCAAAATTAAGAAAAACCTTTGACACATGTTGAAATATAATTATAGGGCTTTGAATTTTGTCTATCACTAAAAAAAAATTTGGACAGGTATTAAAGTTACAGGTGTTTAAAAATAGCAAAATTTCAATTTTCGAGCCCTTATAGCTCCTAAATAGGGGGCTTGACAAAAAAAATTTGTTAACCGACTCCTACTAATTTTTGAGTATCTAACTTCTCCCAAAATTTCAAGACCCTAGCTTGAACCGTTCAGAAGATATGTGTGGCCAAAAATTTTGCGAAAATTGAGTTTTGCGTAATGTTAAATTTTAGTACCGTATGGCAACCCTAAACATTTGCCTTGTAAAAATTTATAAAGTTTATGAAACCAGCTATCATTTGCCGTTTTTTGATTGAAAATATATGTAACAGAACTCTTGTTATAACAATTTAAATATTGGGCTTTTTCCAACTTTGGGGGGCTGTAGCCCCGTAACAGGTGGGGCTACAGAAAAAAATTCTTCTACGAAATTATTTTTTTTGCAAAAACTACCCATGGTTAAAATTTCTTTTCTCTATTTCAAACGGTGTAAAAGTTTTTGTAAACATACGGACGGACAGAGTGAAGCTATATAGGCACATTTTTACAAAATTTTTTGAAAATGTGCTAAAAATTAAGGAATACTTTGCAATTCATTTTCAAATATCTTAATACTTTGTTTATACTATACCAATACAAAAAAAAAATAGTGGTTTTGAAAGAGCATTGCAAAAATATCGTTCTGTTTCTCTCTTGCAGAAATTTTAATAACAGAAAGGTTTTGCATACATATATTTACATACATATAATTTACCTAATTTTACTAATGAAGTTTTGTTTGGTGTACAAAATACATTAATATTTGTGAATGACAGTGGCACATCTTATTAATAATTGACATTCTTTGTTGATAATAAAATAGCTGTGGCAGCAACCAATTACATTTCACAGAAAATTAGCTTTGTACAAAGCAAAATAGCTTTCCATGCATATCTATTTAGCTTTGTACAAAGCTAAATAGTTATGCATGCACGTGGTGACATTATAATGGCATTAAAGTATAAAGGACAGCTTTCCATTCATATCTATTTAGCTTTGTAAAGCATTAAATCAAATAGCATTACTTATTGCCAGTTTACTAGAGTAACAAATAAGTTTTCCAAAAAGCTATTTTGCTGTTATTGAAAAAATAATAAAAGCCAAATAGCATTACTTATTGCCAGTTTACTAGAGTAACAAATAAGTTTTCCAAAAAGCTATTTTGCTGTTATTGAAAAAATAATAAAAGCCAAATAGCATTACTTATTGCCAGTTTACTAGAATAACAAATAAGTTTTCCAAAAAGCTATTTTGCTGTTATTGAAAAAATAATAAAAGCCAAATAGCATTACTTATTGCCAGTTTACTAGAATAACAAATAAGTTTTCCAAAAAGCTATTTTGCTGTTATTGAAAAAATAATAAAAGCCAAATAGCATTATGGAAATAAAAATTACTTTAACAGCTATTTAGCTGTCATTTCGACTATATTGCCATTTTTGTAGCTAATGCCAAAATTATGCAATATGGTAATTAAAGTAAAAATACTTTACTTATTGCCAGTTTGCTAGAGTAACAAACAAGTTTTCCAAAAAGCTATTTTGCTGTTATTGAAAAAATAATAAAAGCCAAATAGCATTATGGAAATAAAAATTACTTTAACAGCTATTTAGCTGTCATTTCGACTATATTGCCATTTTTGTAGCTAATGCCAAAATTATACAATATGGTAATTAAAGTAAAAATACTTTACTTATTGCCAGTTTGCTAGAGTAACAAACAAGTTTTCCAAAAAGCTATTTTGCTGTTATTGAAAAAATAATAAAAGCCAAATAGCATTATGGAAATAAAAATTACTTTAACAGCTATTTAGCTGTCATTTCGACTATATTGCCATTTTTGTAGCTAATGCCAAAATTATACAATATGGTAATTAAAGTAAAAATACTTTACTTATTGCCAGTATGCTAGAGTAACAAACAAGTTTTCCAAAAAGCTATTTTGCTGTTATTGAAAAAATAATAAAAGCCAAATAGCATTATGGTAATAAAAATTACTTTAACAGCTATTTAGCTGTCATTTCGACTATATTGCTTTTTTGTAGCTAATGCCAAAATTATGCAATATGGTAATTAAAGTAAAAATACTTTACTTATTGCCAGTTTGCTAGAGTAACAAACAAGTTTTCCAAAAAGCTATTTTGCTGTTATTGAAAAAATAATAAAAGCCAAATAGCATTATGGAAATAAAAATTACTTTAACAGCTATTTAGCTGTCATTTCGACTATATTGCCATTTTTGTAGCTAATGCCAAAATTATACAATATGGTAATTAAAGTAAAAATACTTTACTTATTGCCAGTTTGCTAGAGTAACAAACAAGTTTTCCAAAAAGCTATTTTGCTGTTATTGAAAAAATAATAAAAGCCAAATAGCATTACTTATTGCCAGTTTACTAGAGTAACAAATAAGTTTTCCAAAAAGCTATTTTGCTGTTATTGAAAAAATAATAAAAGCCAAATAGCATTATGGAAATCAAAATTACTTTAACAGCTATTTAGCTGTCATTTTACAGTAAATCGCTATTGCGTATATTACTTCTTTGCTAGTAAAAAAGCATATTAGTTGCAAAAGCTATTTAAATTTATTTTTAGCTGCGCTTACGTTTTCATGACTCGAAAACTTGTAAATTAGCATTAGTTGCAAAGTAGCTATTCTAGTCCATTAGGATGACGTTGTAAAAGCTAAAATTTAGCTGCGAAAACTAATTAGAATATAAATGTTAGTTGGGTAAGTATTTAAAAAACTCCAATTATTATGATTTAAATCTAGAAAAATTAAAAACAAAAACAGAACCACCATTAATTAAGTAATAATCTTTCAAATTAATCCTAAAGGAATTTTTTTAAAAAGATTTTTTAATTTAAGTTTTATTTAACTAATAAATTAAAAAAAAAGAAAAGAACTTAATGACTATAATTTTAGTAGAAAAAACTTTAAATTTTAACTCTCATAAACAATAATAAATATAAAATACCATATCTACTTTTTAACCTTTCCCACATGATTTACACCTAAAAAAACAAAAACAACATTCTTTTTAAAAATTATAAAAAAAAAACCTAACCTCAAAAAAAAAAAAAAAAAAATTAATTTATTTAAATCTGTTAAAAAACTTTTAAACTCAATTATATTTATATAGCTAATTCTTTATCCCTCTTACTTTACTCTTTTGACGGGATTCATTCCCATTTACACACACACAACCAAAGTGTTTTTTTCCGAATATCTTAAAGAAAATTTCGAATGAAATTTTTTTGGCATATTAATAATTTTCTTTGAAATATGAAAACTTTTTTTTCTTGTATATTATAAACTTTGCTTTGTCAGGTTTTTTTTTACCCCAATTTTTATGATGGTAATGAATAATTTCTGTTTTAAACTTTTTTTTAAAGACAAACTTTTTTTTTTAATTTAAATATTTTTAAGTTTTGAAAATTATTAGAACTCTTCACTGTGCGGTTATTCCTCAAAAAAAAATTTAAACTTTTGAAAATTAAGTTGGTGTTTATTACCTTTCAACTGATAATAGGTAAATCATGCGTGTATCTACCATTTTTATTAAAAATTAAAGAATTCACTTAGAATTTTATCTAGTTTAGGTATGCCCGTTTATATGCTTTAGGTATACACCTACATTCAAAACATATTTTACGAAATTTTAATTTCAAAACTTCTTTTGAAGCGAAACTCATAAACAAAAATTAATTTCGCAAAATGTTTGCCACAGAAATTATTATTTTTTAAAAATCTGTCAAACAATTTATTAAATATTCCAAGAAATTCATATCATATTTTCTATCTCTTTCTCAAACATTTTTTTAGTACATTTCCTCAAAATTCTTGTTTTTAGTACATTTACTCAAAATTGTGCCTATATAGTTTCACTCTGTCCGTCTGTCCATCGGTTCACAAAACTTTTACACCGTTTGAAATAAAAAAAAGGAAATTTTAACTACAAATGGACACAGCAAAACTCAACCCTAAAGGCTTAAAAGTAAATTTGTTTAGTATTGGGTTAAAATTTGGATTTGAAAGCTGAAATTTTAATATGATGTAGAAAAATTTCCAAATTTTAATTTAATATAAAATTCGGAATATATGGATGAAGATTTCATACAAAAAACTCAAAACGAAAATTGGTAAAAATGGGCATTTTTTTATAAAACTAAAATGATTTACAAAAAATCTTAAAAAAAAAATAAAATCGGGGATCAAACAAAATACGAGTCTTTCTTTTAAAATACATTGATACATTTTCCCAAATATATGACAGGGCTTTGAAAATTATTGTAATCTCTGGGTATCCTTTTTTTCTTAATTGCAAAGTCCTTTCTAAATTTAGGGGAAAATGTCTCTTGATTTTTGAAAATTTTCTCATATAATAATTTTCAAAGAAAAAATCTGAAAAAAATGTGCTTTTTTGAAACCCCTTTATTATTTTTCATTACTTCATTTCCCTGGTATCAAATATACGATTGTTCTTAAAGTCAGATACAATGTGTACCATTATTAAGACAGTAGAGTATATGTATACATCCATCAACCTACGCACATTTGCTTTAATAAAAAAAAAATTTTTATTTATTTTTACATACAATTATTTATAAACATTTACCGTTATAATTATACATTCACATAATATAATTTTTCTTTTTGTAAAAATACACACACATTCATTATTATAATAATTATTTTGAATTATTTAAACTTTTTCGTATATTTTTCTTCTCATCCATGATAACCTACCAGCGGGTATAACAGATCATCAAAATGTATCCGTATGGTAATAATCATTGTATATGAAATAATTGTGGAAGTTTCAAAAAAAAGTTATTAGATCCTTGAAAAAAATCTGTCGGTTTATCTTAATTCAACGTTCAAACAAAATAACAATCAACCCAAAATATTTTGTAACTTTGTGATGAACTTTTTTATTAATTTTGTTGCTGTTGTTGATGATGCTGTTGTTGTTACTGTTGTTGTTGTTGTTGTTGTTGATGATGCTGTTTCTGTTATTATTACTGTTTATAATGATTATATGCGTTTAATAATTATAATGAAAGTTTTTACAGTTATCAGTTATATTAGGAGAAAGGGGGTTGGGAGTATAAAAGAAGTACTGAGTCAATATTGTTATCTGTAAAGAATATTTTTCATTTCATTCATTTTTGTTATCAATTCAGTTATATATGTAAAGGTGTCGGTTATATTAATGTATGATAAAGTGTATAAACAGTTATAATTTTATAAGGATGGAATAACATTAATTATATTCAGAATAAGATAGAATTTGTATGATAGTGATGGTAGCAGAGACATGATTTAAAATGTTGATAGGAATGAATGAAGTTACAAAATATTTTTACGGAATAAAAAAAGATATTTTTGATTGTTGTGTTTTATTTTTGTGATTTTTATAAAAAAATAATGTTATCACAATATTATTATTTGAAGTTTCATTTAAAATTATTTTAAAGTTTAATTATAATATGGTGTGGTTTTATCTTGAGTTGAATTATTTACAATTTTGCAGTTGCAAATAAAATCAAATCTTAAGATAAAAATAATTTTAAAAGGATTCGATGTTTACGATATAAGAAAATCTTATAATTTATATTAAGTCTGAAAAAATTTAAGTTTTAGCAATAATAAGATACGATTATCTTAGGATTAGGTACTAGTACACTGTTATGATCCGTGAGATCTTTTGTGACAATATTTCTGATCTGCACGATAACTTGCGACGATTTTTTAATACAAATTTTGACATTTGTCATCAATGCCAACTATTTTATAATACTTTAAAATGTTAGCAACATATCAAAATAAAATTATGATATTTACAATTATAATTCCATATTCTTTATATTTAAAAAATTATAAAAAATTAAAAATAAGTTTTCAAACTTATTTATATTTGATTAAAAATTGTTCCTAAACTCCGTAACTGTTTTTCAAATACTTTGTTTTATACTCAAAACTCATAAAATAACGAATGATGACGATTGAGAGTATACAATTTGATTATTATTTCGACATATTTTTTTTATTCCTTTCCATTTCGGCATTCAGCAAGTCTATTTAGACTAAGTTTCAGTTTCTTTAATTGTTATATTCACTTAGCCGTTGATTACTCGGCGGTAGCTATTGTATAACATTAGGAATACGCAAATGTTAATATTGTGCGCCATTTATTATTCGACACAAGATTTAATTATATATTTATATTAAATCTTCACTTATATTTCGATATTCACTATTACGATATAATTATACAATTTTACGATATTTTTATACCCGTGCATATATATATGACATCGGGTATATTAGATTTGCTCCTCCGTTTGTAACGCATCGATCTAGACGAGCTAGATATAGTGTCAAGGGTACGTATCGGCTCAGAATCGAAAAATTAGTCGATCTAGCTATGTGTGTCTGTCCGTCCGTCCGTCCGTCTGTGTGTCAGCACGATAACTCAAAAACTAAAAGAGCTACAGTTTTGAAATTTTCACAAAATATTTTTCAATCAATTTCTAGGTTCCCTATTTTTTGGTTAAGATCGGACCGGACCAAAACTTCGGGTAGCTCTCGAACAGCTAACTTTTTTAACTCCAATATTTTCATACAAAAATTTGAAATATAGCTATGCACCTTGTAACATGAAATTATATGAATTTTGTTTTTTTGTTTTTTTTGTTTTTTGTTTTTGTTACAAAAAGTAGATAACGATTTCGAGTTAGAATTTCATATGATTTAAATGATGCGTAGTTTATTTAAGATAAGCAAAAAAGAAGACAAAGATTTTTTTTAAGTAAATGGCTTCATAAATAATTTATATATGTATATTCATATAATATGTATATGTGTAATATTTTGAATGAATCATTTTATCAATATGATTATATGATGCTTACTTTGCTTAGGTTTAATATATTCGTGAATTAAAAATTAATTAAAAGAGATAGAATTGAAAAATTAGAGCTAGAGTTTTGAAATTCACACAAAACATTTTTTGGACATTTTTAAGGTTCCCTATTCTTTTTGGTTAAGACCAGACCAAGGTTTCGGGGAGCTGTCACACAACTTATTTAAACCAATATAAATTTCTTCAAAAGTAATTATACTAGAAAGACGAAAATTACACACGGTTAGTTTTATAATGAATCAAGCACTTATATGAAGTTTCAAAATTTTACGGCTTCATTTGCGGGGGGCTGCCATACAACTTCTTTGCACCAATATGAATTTCTTGGAAACTGAGTATACTACGAGGATGAAAATTACACACTGTTAGTTATATAATGAATCGAGCACTAATATGGAGTTTCAAAATGTTGCGACCCCATTTTCGGGCAGCTGCCATACAAAGTTGTCAATTCGATAACTGTGAATCTAATGAAGCTACGAGGTTAAAATTAAAACTGGGCAGGTAAAGTAATAGGGCAAGTTAGTTGGCAAAGTTGGACATCGCTCGGGCCAACTTTTGGGGTGGGCTATTTTTTTTTTATGGTTATTTTTTTTTATGGTTTTTTTTTTTGTTTTTAAGCAAAAATTATGGTATAATGAATTAAAAATTTAATATTTTTTTTTTTTATTTAATTTTTTTTAAGCAAAAATTATGTGATAATAAGCTAAATTTTTTTTTAACTATTTTACTTTTCTATATTTTTTTTGTAATATTTATAATAGCATGTGGAAAATAAATAACGGTTAGTGGGTAAGCACGGGTATCTAAAAGTTGACAAGGGCAACTATAATCTTCCTCGTTTTTATTAAATATGATCTGGCCTAGATTTGAACCCAAAACTTTCCACATGAAAAGCGACGTCTTTACCACTACGTCATTAGTCAGATATCCTATTTTGACGTATATTTGATATATATTTTCATTAAAACCAGGACATTGCCATATATTACAAAGTTGTACATCTAAATAACTATCAGCCAAAACATGTTTGCAGTCGCACATCTAATTAACTATCAAAACATGTGCTGCCGTGTGGAAAAAATTTCCACGTCAAATTAGGTATATTTGATGTTTTAGTTCTAATTAATGGATGACTAAATCATATATATATGATGTAAAGCCCCTGGTCGAATGTAAATGTGATCGACTTTTACCAGTTCATATCAAGACCTTGCATATTCTAAATATGCTAGATGTCTTAGTCTACTAGTGAATTTTAAAATGATCCACAGAGATTGAGAGATTCTACAAATAAATTTTTAAAAAATGCAATTTTAACCAAACTCAATTTTATCGTACATTTAAAATATAAATTCAAAATACCTCATAATCATTGAATTGAAAAAAATACCAACTCCAATATAGTAAATTTCCAATTGTTCCAATTTCAATATTAAAATTTCCATCCATATTAAACTTCAATTGTTTATTTTTAAAATTTTCTTTCTCTTTCTGTGTTTTATACAATAATAATTTATATAAATTCAGAGCACAGGTATATAACTGTATTATTTACATTTTTTTACCGTTAGAATGAATGTTGGCAAATAAAAAACAACTCTGATTTTTTTGTTTTTGTAAAAACGTAAAAAAATAAACAAATAAAAATAAATTTAATAAAGAGTTCCTGAATTTTGAACATTTCTTATATACCATTCCAGAATATTTTTTTTTTTTTTCAATGTTTATAATTCAAATGAGGTCCTTATATTTACTTAATATAAACACAAACTTTTATACACACATGAGACATCATATATCATTAAAGTAAAATGTTAACATGCATATATATATATATATATGTATGTATATTTATTTAAGTTTATTGGCGCATATAAAATAAATTAACGTAATTTTTGGGTTAAAACCTTAAATATACCATCATTCAAAAATAAAAAAAAAAAAAAAAAAACAAAATGGAGGGAAAAAAATATAACATAACGGTTATCGTATACTACTACAGATTCTGATTTTGTTAAGGTTATCGTTATTATAATTTTGTTGTTGTTATTATTATTGTTGCGTATATTAACACAATAATTAATGAGATGTTTGCAATAAATTATTTACAAGATTTGTGTGGTTAACTTTTGGTAATATTTATTCCTGTTTTTACCGTTATATTTCTGTGTTTTTTTTTTGTGTACAATAATTCATTTTATTTTTCAAAAAAAAAAAAAAAAAACAAATGTGAAAAAATGTAGCACACACATAAATACTTAAACATGCATAAATGCTGTTTTAAAGTATGTGTATGTTCTTAAGTTAAGTGCAAACATAACAGAAATTAAGCTTAAAAGTGGAAATGGGAAGATTATTCGAATATAACTTTGAAGTAGTTACATATATGTTATTTATAAGGATTAACTTTATTATATTCTCTGGTTGATTATTTTCCTTTAATTTTTGGTGTTTGTACATATATGCATAATTTATGTGTACATGGTCACAGAAAAAGGATTTCATTTTGATATTAAAGGATTTAAAGATCAAATGAATAAAGGATGAGGGAAAGGGGGAGATTTAATATATCTTTAATTTTTTAAATGTTTTTTAGAATGATAAATGTAAAGATGTCTCTATAAAATCTGCCTAAAAATCTCCTTAATCTTTGCATTGAGTTATATGTGATAATGCAAAATGGATTATATTACTTCTTCAATTGAAATAACGGTGTACGTATTATTAAATAACAAATTAGATTATTATTTAACTAATTAAAAATTTCAACAGTGGTTTTACCGTTATGATGTCAAAATTAAAGCTTTAAAATAATTAATATAATATATAGAATGTGAAATTTCATTTTGCGCCACTTAAATTAAAATTCAATTTAAGTAGGTTTGTTTTCTTGTAAATTCATTACTTACTAACTATTATAGTTATATCCTTAATTTCAATATAATAATTCAATTCAATAATAATTCCTATAAATAATTATACTATTAAATATTTATTAGTTACAATTACGAAAATCCAAAATTAAATTTTGTATAATTTTTAATTAGTCAATTCCTTTTCAAAATTTTACTGACTGACATATGGCAACAAAAAAAAAATACCCTTTTTTGCTATTTTTATGATGTTACAAAGGACCTTCTTAGGAAGGATCAAATTTATATCAAAAACAAAATTAATTTATATTTGATGGATGATAGGAAATAATAAAATGTGTATATAAATATAAAATATAAAATTCAAAGCAGAAATGAAAGGATACAATATTTGAGATTGTAACGTTCTATACAAAAACAAAATATAAGCAAAATATTTTGGCAAAAATAACAATTCAGAACAAACAGATTCAAAATACAAGAACAATAAAAAGATCAAATATTTAGTTCTTTGGAATGTAATAAATTCTTTAGATTTTTAACCAAAGACCTCCAAATTTATTGTTTTCCGTTATAAATGAAATCTCAGATTGAACCGGTGAATATTATAAATTAAATAATCTGTTTTGTAATTAATAATACTAATAAAGAAATAGTGATTTTTTAATTCTGGTTTTTATCTGTTCAGCTTGGCTCATCTGCCTTAGTTAGCCTAGTAGGCACCATTGGTAGATATTGAAACGTTCTCCCATTATTAATTATTATTATTAGAATTGATCTTAAAGAATTCCAGATACAATGTAAAAATGAGA
The DNA here is from genome assembly GCA_963082915.1 of Dolichopus griseipennis. Classification (NCBI taxonomy): domain Eukaryota; kingdom Metazoa; phylum Arthropoda; class Insecta; order Diptera; family Dolichopodidae; genus Dolichopus; species Dolichopus griseipennis. Next base: position 26,787,405 of record OY720443.1, read on the forward strand.
TAGTACTAGACCTTATACCACATAGAAATGTCCTAGATTTTCAACAGAAATAATTTCTATACCTGTGAGTTATATTATTAAATTAAATTATTTTTTCATATTTTGTATTTGTTTATACATATATTAATGTATGTTTTTTCTAAGATATATAATTATTATTTATTGATTAAGTCATTAATTTGAACCAAATCGGTTTGGAAAACCTGAATCGATTTCGAAAACTAGATAAATGTTTATTTCACTTTTACCGGGGACCACTACTGGATGTTAGCGGTCATATGTCTTGAAAGTTGAGTTAAAATCTAGATAAAATGCTTCTGTATTCATTTCGATCCATCGCTATGTGTACCAAATCACGAATATTTGATGTTGCGTAACCACGACATTTGTTTTCGGCCAACACTTCTTTTACCTTCAATTTTCCCTTGCACGATAAGCTGTAAGAGCTCGTACTTTTGACCTCGCATCACATGTCCAAAATATGATATTTTCCTTCTTTTGATATCTGTAAGAAGTTCTCCGCCTTTACTTATTCTATTCTTTTCTAAAAATACAGTATAGTCGGCATTATTTGTTACACTTTTATAGCAAATACAACATGGGAACTCGTATTTTGCCTTAAGTTAAATATTGTTTTATTTCCTTCAACATACTATACTCTCTGCAAAGATATTTTAAATATATGAATCTTCTTATTTTAAATAATAATAATCCTTATTTTAAGTTATTTAATTTTTAAATCTTTTCAAAAATTTCGAAACAGAAGTAGGTATCCTAGAGTTTTATGAACAATTTTTTTCATTTACATTTCAATACTTCAAAAAATAACCCATGAAAACTACAAAATTTTATTGAAAAGTTAAAAGCTAAAACAAAATCAATTTAATAAAACAAAATATCATCAAACAATAAATTCTAAACCATTCTTGATCGATTTCATCTGTTTTCATTTAACCATCCATCTCTTTTACTCATCAATAATATCCGACTAATATAATTTTGTAAATCCTAAAATTCTAATTTCCAAATTCTTATTATTGTTGTAGTCGAATATAAAATGACACAAAATGAGAATTGTAACGATTAACAATAAAGAGAATTTATCTAACGGTATAATAAACAAGAACTAAAAGATTTGGTGATGAAATGTGAGAGAAAAGAAGAAAGAGAAAAGAGAGTATGTTAACAAAGAATTAAGCTAAGTTAAAGTGAATATCTTAACTTTCGTTTTCATTATATCCTTTTATTTTTTGACTTATTGCCTCTTTCTTGAATCTTTGTCGTTTTTTTTTTATTTTGTTTTTTGCTTTTGTTTTCACTTGTTTCCATTATATTTGAAAATCTTTCATAAATGCCATCGGCAGATATTTCAATAGAATACATAATGAAGTATATTTATATACATATATGAATAATATATATGTATTAGTAAATGATACGTATACGGTATTTGTTTTAATACCGATTTATAATACGATATTTATCCGGTACTCACAATAAACCATTAGAGAATATCAAAACAACAACAAAAACAACAACAACATCAACAACAATAATGATAACAATATAAGAGCAAAATTTAAATGGAGTTTGTTGTTGTGACAATTCGTCTTCCTTATTATTAAAATAAAATAATAAAATATTCTAATTCACAAGAATATTTAATTTATAATATAAAAGGACATATTTTATATGAATGTATATGTAATATTGTAATAATGGAATGTGTTTTATATATTTTGCCATTGGCATAAAATTTGACTTAAAAATAGTTTTGTTTTTTTTTTTTTGTGTCAATTTCTAGGCCTGAACTTTAGGTAAATTCATTTCTTTTGATTTTATTTGTATTAATGTTTGGAACTATAACAATATTACTAAAGGATTTATTTTTTAGACTTTACATAGCTTGTCATATATTCGAACAATGTGGAAAGTATATTATGCACCCCATACACGATACATCAGCTTTTCAACTAGGTACGCATACTTGCGAAGTTGAACCGTGTATGGGCAAGTTGAAATACTATTTTGAAGTATGAAAGTTGGTTGGAAGAAAAAAAAAAAATTTTGATTTTTGTTGGCGGAATTTTGATTTTTTGTTTTTTTTACATTTTCAGTTGTATTATGAACAAATTTAAACAGTTTTAAATGCCAAAAAATATTAAATATCATAATTTTAAAAGAAAAAAATGAAATAGACAAAACTATATATTTAAATAAAAACTGTTGAAAATTCAAATTCAAAATTGTCAGATACTTTTGACATTTAACATATTTTTCAAAACAAAACAAAAATATTAAATGATTAGAACCATCCACCAGATAGGTTTGATAAGTGTGTGGTAGGGTTTGTAAACATGTCCACGTATCAAGTTGAAAAACTAGTTCACCTCTCTGGAATGCTTTATACAACAGAATTTTTCAAAGTTTTTAGAATTCCTGATAATTATATAAATCGATTTATTCTGTCGCAAAGTTGCCGGTTGCGGCTTAATAATTTGTTTATAAATATAAATAAATAACAATTTGAGAATTATTTTGAAGTTGCCATGTATTTGATAATTTGAACGTAATCCGTGGTTCTTTCAGTCAAATTCAAAGTTCATTGGCGTATCGTAAATAGTTTATCTAAACGCCATTTATTTGGATACTCTCGTTATAAGTATATAGCTTGTCATATTTTAAAAGTAATATTTTGAACTTTATAATACCATCCAGACACTTTGATTTCTCCTCGCAATCAACCTTTAGTCACTCAAATTCTATTGCAAAGCAGATTATTGTTTTAAATTTTTTCAAGGAAAATTCAAACGGATCATATGAAAATTTTTGATTCTTTCTGCGTATGTAATTGATATTAAAAATACGTTTTCCTTATCCTACGTTCAGATTGAGTGTTCAAACATTTTTTAAAAAATCTAAATAATCGAAAATTTATATAATCTGTTATTCAGAGGGTATATAAATTAAAATAAACTCAGATCAATGCATTTTGTTTTCAAAAAACTTTCAAAGTAGAGGATGGCAATACTATGTTACGTTCTAACATCCCACGCTGCTTTTTATTTATTTATATTTCGCAATCAACTCCCTACAGATATTAAAAGAAATTAATGTAATCTTATATTTTTAATTTCGTTTCCAGTGTAAGAAGAACTTGGTATCTCCATGAATGTAGAAAGTAAAACTTTCAATTTCTTCAAAAACTCACAAAGCAAATTTCTAACACATCTGTGCACCTATTTACGTTCAAATCGCCAGACATTCTACCTAATAATATTTTTAATATGTGTTATGAGCCAAATATCCTAATATGATGATGGTCAAATGGTTAATTGACATCTCCTTTTCAAACCAACCTTATGATTTATTAGCCCTACCACTTTAGATTGCAAAAAAACAAAAAAAAAATAAGGCATGTGTTAACTCTTTCCGGTATTCAATAACACATCCGAAGAATTTAAAAAAAAACAAAAACAAGAAAAACATCATTCTTATGACAGGAGAAAAGGATTTTATAAAAAAGAATATTTAAAAAAACAAAATTCCAAACAAAAATGTTTTTTTTTTATTTATAGTCCTTTGCTTTGTATCCTACATTCAATCTCCTACATTCATTTTTTTCCCATTTCTATTTCAAACTCACTTGATATCCTTCAGGAATTAAAGTGAAAATTTATATCTACAACGATCAGAAAAACTTTCCTGACAATGAAATAAATAAAAAAACACAAAAACATAAAAACTCGGCATCTTTTAAACATGTAGGCAAAGAATTTACCAAGTCTCTTGAGGCAATAAATAAAAAAATTAATACTTGAAATTCCAAAAAAAATTATGTTTGCTTTTAGAACTCAAAAAAAAAAAAACCGAAAAAGGGTTTCAATCTTCAAAATATTTTTTTTTTATAGGCCATCATCATTTTTTAAAAACTTTAATAGAATCCCTCTTTTATTCCTGTTGTGGATGGTGTCAGTTCTGGCCTTAGCTATAGACACATTTTTTATTTGTTGAAAATATTAGATGAACCTTTTGGGTGAATCTAAAACGCATTTTAAACAAACACGTACACATGAATTAAAAAAAAAACAGTTTGCTAACAACATTTCAATCCTTTTTGTAGGAAGAGGAAGGTGTAGATGGAGGGGCGGACAACAAAAGAAGAAGAATAAAACAAAAAATATGAAAAAAAATTTTTTCTATTCTCCTTTTTCAAATCAAAATAGCTCTGTCCCGTCATGTATATTTTATTGTTAAATATTTATGACTATTTAAGAGTTGCCAACTGTCATAAATAATTTAAGTTCGATGCTAACAATTTACAAGTGAACAAGATATTTTATCCAATGCATTAGAGCTCAGGCTACAACTCTAAAATTTGCTTCTATTTTACATAGTAGAAGACATCCTTTTCCCCTCTCAGTCATAGTTTTATCTTTTATCTGTTATTCAATAATGGTTTCGTATGTACTTCAATAAATCTTCCAGTTGATGCAATATTTATCTTTGAATATCATTACTCCATGTAATTGTAAGACAAACGTTCACTGACCCCAGCTATATATACCAGCGCTACATATCTTCTTCAATTTTCCACAGTATATGTCTTTGCATTTTGTAAGTTTTTGCATATGAAGCCTAAATGGTATCCTAAATTTCAAATTTATATACTTCGATTGTTAAATGCTTCGTGGTATTCGTAGTTCAATGAGTAGTTGGTTCAATATTTGTCTTCACATTTCATCATCCCATTTTAGTTTGAAGAGCAATGTTCACTGATCCAAGTGCTACGGCCTTCTCCCTTTTTCCAAAGTATTTGTCATTGCATTTTGTAAGTTGTTGCATGTGCAGCCTAAATGATATTCTAAATTTATATATTTCGATTGTTAAGTGATTCGTGGTATTCGTGCTTCAATATTTGTGTTCAAATTTCGAAAACTCCATTTCGTTTTAGACCAGCGTCCACCAATTTGATCTCCTGCTTCTTCAACTTTCCAGAAATCCAGAATACCTGGCATGATTTGAATTTTGTATGTTTATAACTTGAAATATTACACCTTAACTGATTAAATTTACAAGTACATGATATTCTAAACCTTTGGTAACTCCAAACAATAAAAAAAGTATTCCGAACGCATTTTTAAATATCTTCCAGTTAAAAAAATCTGAATCTTTTAGAAATTGTTTTTTTTTTATACACATTTCAATTTAAAAATAACAAAAATATTTAAGATACTTTGTGCCTCAAAACAGAATGGAATAGACTTTTATGTTTGAGTAAAGGATCAACGGGGATTCATTGTTAAACAGGTCACCCATTCATTCATTCATTCATTTTATTGTGTTTACATATCAAAATAAAAAACAACAATAAAAACAACAAGAACAACAATAAAAATAACACTTCCAATAACAGGGATAACAGGGAGTATTTCAAAAAGAAGTTATCCTTGATAAGTTTTCTTTGGTATTCCTTATATTTTGTATTTCTAATTTTGGGAAAAGTTTTTCAAGGAAATCATTTTGTTCAATTTTTAGTTGAAAATGATAGAGTATAGGAAAATGAAAATTTATTTAGTTTTTCTTTCCTTTGTTGTATTTAACAAAAATAAATTTTTTTTTTTATTCCTTTTTAAATATTATTAACTTTTTTTTCATTTTTTTATTTATTTGATTTTTATTTTATTTTTTTTTTTCTTTCTTATTTTGAATTTAATATCTCCTATTAGTAAATTTTTCTATTTATATTAATTTCAAATTAAATTCAGTGAATTGTAAATAAAAAAAAAAGGAAAGAAAAATGGGAATTTTTATTGAAACTTTGGATTATCAAAAATTTCGTCCTTTGAAAAAGGACGAACTTTCCAAATAGACAATAAAAATGGTGAATTTTATTGAAAATCCTATTCTTCTTGTTTGGATGGTGTTTTGACATTTTATTAATTTTTATTTTAATTATTTTTTTTGAAATTCGAAGTTATTTGTAGATTTCGAAAAATATTTTCGAATACAAAATGAATACAAAATGAGAAAATTTTTCGATTATAAATTAATTAATTTTATTGAATGGAAGTACAAAAAGAATTTATTAAAATTTTTTAAATTATTTTTATAAATTCCAAAGTTAAAATTCAACAAAACAAAATAAAAAATATTTGAAATAAAGAAAGTTTTTGAAATTATTTAATTGAAAGTTATTTTATTATTTTTGGGAAATTGTTTTTCGAAATAATTATTTTGTCAGAAGTATTTTATTTTGGAAAAAGAATTTTTTTTGGTTTTAAAATTGACCCAAATATTTTAATTAATCTTTCAATGGAGAAATTTGTTTTTTTTTGAATATTGGAATTAATGAGTTATGGTATTGCTGAATGTAGGTTATGTGATCAATAGAAACTTTTTTAAGCCTAATAATAAAATTAGGGAATATGAGCATTTTTTCAATATGTTAATGAAGGAAATTGGGAAAGAAAATGTCAAGGATTGTTACAGTGTTCCTTTGGATACTGTGATACCTTAAAGGTCACGTTTAATTTGAACTGAACTTTAGGGTAGGATCTGTGTTACAAATGTACAGTTTGATTTAGAGGATAATATCTGTGGAAGGATTTGGGGATTCGGATTTAGGATGTCTACAATTATCAGATTATCGAAATAGGAAATAGTGGATAGGATACTTAGAATAAAGATGGTAATGTTCTTCTTAAATTTAGTCAAATCGTACATGTATACATTATCAACTTTGGAGAACACATATGATGGTATATGGTTCCATGAGCTTGATGAGTGTATATGGCAGACGAATTTTCATAAGTTTAACAGTATACATAATATGTTTATTTATTGCCTTCCTTGTTTCCCGGTGGAATGCTTTGATTTGAGGAATTTATTGTTTTATTTCTTTAGAGTAGTTTTTAATCCCTCCTAGATATTACAAGGTTATTGACCAACTATATAGCCATGGCTTCATTGAACAAATTGTGTTAAATAAAATGATCTGTTGCATTGACAACAACAAAAAGTTCATATTAATAAGCGGACTCTTGCTGTTTAAATATATTGAGGTTGCTCAACGTGTCCCGTTTTATTTTGACATCAACGCAGGAAAAGTGCACTCTGAGTTAGCATATATGTTGCATCTATTATTATACTTCTATTATAGATATTCTATGTTTGATAATATTTTACTCTGGCAAAGGTTTTGTGCAAAGATACAAGTATCTGCGGTACAAAATCACTATAAAATCCGCACGGAATTATACGAACTTGTAGGTATTTGTAACAAATGGTGCAGAAATGCATTTAATATAGTTATATTTATAATCTGTCATGCAAGTTATAAATTATGCGATAAAATTCCATTACATCTCGAAAAATACGCCTCAGTCTGAAGAAAGCTTTAATATCCTCCTCAACTCTTATCTTGCATCTCCAATTTTCATGAGCTAAACAGATGGAACTTTTAATCATCAAATTGGTTTTTCTCCTAAAATCTTTTTAAAATCTTTAAATAAATTATTATACAATATGTTGTTATTTTTATTATTAATATTATTATTCCTATTATTATCTGATGTAGGTACCACAACATTAATTTAATTGTACTTATTGTCAAAGTACAAAAAAAAACCTGTTTTTTAAAAATTTTGTATATGTAACTTTATAAATCACTGTCACGATGAAATCATTTTTAAAATTGTCAAAATATTTTTTTATTTTTAAATCTAATGATTCAAATGACATATCCGAAATCAAGAAGTTTTTTTTTTTTTTTGCATTTTAATTCTAAAATAAGTTCAAACTGTCAAAATTTATCACAATAAATTCTGTTACATTAAAATAAACCATATACATATATATAACTTTCTCTTTCTCTCTGTTTTTTTTTAATCTGTATACCTTCCTATCTAGTTTTCTATATTCATTTCGTAGATTCACCATAATCTTCGGCTTTTACATTTTCTTATCTTTGACAGTTACAAAAAAAAAAAATTATTCTATGACAAAATACCTAACATATACGGTATAAAATTTGTTGTAATATTCTATGTTACTTTCTAATTCCGATCACATTATTTGTCTTTATCCATGTTAATTTTTTTTTTTTTTTTTCATTTTTTCATTCCGTTCTAAATCTAATTCCGAAAAACCGTTATTCTAACTTGTCATTTGTTTATATTTATCTCATCAATAATCTTCTAAAAAAGTTGATTTAGATGTCTCCCACTATAAAATCTTTCAATAATACTGTGTTCTTTTTTTTTTTTTTTGATGTTGTCTTTTTTTAGTACATTTTAAAAAAACTTTGACTAAATCCATTTCACTGTGTCCGTCTGACCGTCTGTTCGTGGGTTTACAAAACTTTTTTACCGTTTGAAATAAAGAAGAGAAATTTTAACTACTGGTTAATATTGCAAAAAAAATAATTTCACGGAAGAGCTTTTTCTTCAGCCCCATCTTTTCCGGAGATGCAGTCCCGAAATATCCCTATATTTTAATTGTTGTAATAAAAGTTTTAAGTTCTTTTAAGGCATATTTTTAATCTAGAAAAGCTAAACGATAACTTGTTTTGTACAATGAACACCTATTCGACAACTGTATAAGGTATTCGACAACTGCATTAATTTACCGTAGCTCAATTTTTGTAAAGTTATTGTCTTCTTAAATCTTCTAAACACTTTTTGAGGTAGGATCTTGAAATTCTTATGGTACTTCAATCATAAGTTGAGACTTTTAAGGATCCCTTTTACTATGGCAAACCAATCAGGAGCTGTCTTGTACGGAGTCAAAAACTGAATATAAATAAAGTTCTTAAAATTTATCATGAACTTTTTTTATTACACTTAATTTTAACCCTATATCTGACCAATGGCGCAGTGGTAAAGACATCGCCTTTCATGCGGAAGGTTTCGTTTAAAACCTCGTTTATATCGTAAAATTGTTTAATTAATATCGTAATAGTTTATATAGTAATATAGATTTAATAAAAATATAAAAGTAACTCTTGTGTAAAATAATAGATGGCGCACAAAACTATTGTTGGGTATTCATAATCTTATACAATAGCTGCAGCCAAGGCTAGTAATCAACGGCTTAGTGAATATAACTATTAAAGAAATTAAAGCCTAGTCTAAATAGACTTGGTAAATCTTCTGAATGCCAAAGGTTCGTTACTTTACTAATTGTGTAAATATACTAATTATGAAACATTGTTCGATTTTGTAAATGTACTTTTTTAAACAACCCTTTGTTTTTTTCATTACTTGTTATAATTTTATATTCACCATTGTCGTGGTGTATGTTGAGTTTATAATAAAATGCGTTCCATATAAAAAATAAATAACTGGTTTTTTTTTTCTAATTTTGTCTTATCCAAAAAAAAAAACAAAAACAAAATAAAAAAAGAAATACGTTAAAGAGTGAGATAGATATATATGAAAAAAAAAATCAAATAACGGTAAAATCGAAATATACTTCGTTTATTTTTGAAATGAATAATTTATGTATGTAAAATAAACGCAACAAAAAAAAAACAACAACAAAAAAAAAAAAAAACAAAATACACCAATAAATAAATCTGTGTTTTCCTGGAATATGTTGAAATGAGAAAATTTCGTGATTATCTCTTCGATTTGATTTTATTTTTTTTTTTTTTCATTTCCTGTTATTTATTTTTTTTTTTTTACATTTTTTTTTTTTTGTATAACAACAACAACAAAATATGTAATCTATAAAAAATGACAACACCATTTTCTCTATATATGATTCTGTCAAGATTTTTGGTATGTTGTCAAATTCTAAAAACCATATTGAAAAGAATTACTTTACATATATACTAAAAACTTAAGTCTTAAGATAAAAATGAAAATAAAAATAAAAAAAAAACAAAAAAAAAAAATAACAACAAAATGTAATATTAAATATATTAAATTTTAGTATATTAACCATATGTAAATGTAAATGAGATAAAAAACGAGGAAGAGTGTAGTAGAGTAGACTGTGTCAACTCTGGGATACCCGTATGACCGTAACATATACATTATATCATCCGGTTAATTACTTTTGGCAAAATTTCAGACACCCAGCTTCATTTGGTGTAGTGTAATCCTCATATAAAAGAAGGAGTTGTATGGCAGCTACTCGAACCCTCAGCAGTAGACCAACTAAATTTTGCAGTAACTTTGGCCATTACACTAAACTATTTTTTGAAAAATTTCAGACACCCAGCTTCACCAGGTGTAGTGTAAAGCTCATATAAAAGAAGGAGTTGTATGGCAGCTACTCGAACCCTCTGCAGTAGACCAACCAAATTTAGAGGTAACTTTGGCCATTATACTAAACTACTCTCTTCAACCTTCATGACTCTCTTCAACCTTCAACAGGTTATCACGGTTTTAATAAAAAGAAAAAAAATTTAGCACAAAATATTTGTTTTTTTAATTTCACTTCTTTTTTATTTATATTTTTTTGTGTTTGAAAAAAAAAAAAGAATAAAAAATAAATTAAGTTTTTTTATTTTGTTTTAAAATTAAATATAACTTTAGAAGAAAATAAATAAGTGTTGTGAATTTGCTAATATGGCTGCATCTCCAATGGCGGCAAGTTAAGTATATTTTTTCTTTACTTATATATATAATTTCTATTTTTTTATTTTTATTTTTGTTTTATACAATTTAAAAATTTTTTACTTAACTCACTATTTCACAGCACCAATTTTAATTTTAATTTAATTTGATATATCTCTATTTTATTATTTTTGTGTTAAAAATAAAATTTTTTCTAATATTATTCTAATTTTCAAATTTTGTTTTTAATTTTCAATTTTAATTTACAAATTTTACATTCAATTTTATACCGGCACGTGATTTGGTTTTGTTTACATTAAATTTAATACTGTTTTTTTTTTTATTGAAGATTACTCTTCATCTATCATCTACTAGTTGTAAACAAATCAATTAAAATATATCCATTTCATTCCCTCTCCCTCGGATGATAATATTCTAAATTCGCTCATTAATTAATACCATCAATAGTATGTCACCGTATTGTTTTATTTTTAAATTGTATTGTTTTAATTTTTGATGGTATACGTAAATTTACTCATTTTTAATCATTTTTTTTTTTTTTTTTTTATATTTTTAATCATAAAAGAAAGGGAAGTACTGAAATTTCAGTTCATTTCTTTTCAACTAACTTAATTACTTAATTTTAATTTAATTATTTACATATACGTGCGTATTTTTACTTGCACGTAGATTTTGCTGTGTGTGAGTTTTTTGGTTGTAACTAAGTTCAATAAGGTCTAGTTAAAAACTGTTGAATGGTGTTATAAACCGATTGCTCACTCATAGCAGAATAAAATAGGGGTATTGTTGATGGTATTTTGTAAATATTGTTAGCAATACTTTTGTTTTTATAAACGGTGATAACTTGTTCGGGTTGAATGAATCGTACACATACAATTTTTAACCTAAATAATAATTTAATTAAATTTTAAATTTTATACGTTTTATTTATATTGATTTTTGTTTTTTTTTTTTTTTTTTTGTTCTCTTTTCTCAATTTTTACTAATTGTTATTAAAAATTGCCAATTTTCGAGTTCATTTTTGTAATATTCGTGGCCTACAAGCTAATTTTCATGCCGTAGAATGTCATCTTAACTCCACAAAACCAGCAATTTTAGCCCTTGGTGAAACACAAGTCAGTGGACAAAACGATAATTTTAATATTATTGGCTACTCACTTGTTTCACACTTCGTACCCAAAAGAGGAATCGCGATTTACATTAAAAATGACATTGCTTTCAACACCCTAGATAAATATAAACCTTCTAGCCCAACCTTCCATTATATTTGGGTTAAAATTATCGTTGAGAAGCATGTAATACATTTCTGTTTTTTATACAGATCACCCAATTCAAATGAACAAGAAACTGCTGTGGAAATTGACAATCTTTCAAACCAGATCAATGAAATTTTGGAATCATGTCCACAAACCGAAATTGTTCTGGCAGGGGATTTCAATGTACACAACAAAGACTGGCTTCATTTTTCAAGCAACTCTTCTTTGAGTCAAAACTCAATTGGGAAACAAGTTGAATTATTTTCCACACTGTTCCATCTTTCTCAACTTGTCCAAAATCCCACTAGGGTCCCCGACCGAGCTGATCAAGAGGGTCACCTCTTGGATCTGTTTTTAACCACTCATCCTGAAAAATATGTAGTTTCAGTTGGTTGTCCCCTGGGGGGCTCCGACCACTGCCTGGTAACCACAAGCTTCCCGGTAAGCACATTAGCCAGCCGAAGGATTCCTCCCAAAAAATTAGTATGGCAATATAGTCGTGCTAACTGGGAGGGATTAAACAATTTTTTCAAAGCATTCGACTGGTCATTGTGCTTCCGCGCTAAAAATGTCAACTTCGCTGCAAATGCGATTAGTGAAACAATTTTACTTGGAATGAGGTTGTATATTCCTCACTCCATGAAAAGTATTAAACGAGAATCCAAATCATGGTTTAATCGCACTTGCAAAGAAGCCATTCGTAAAAAAGAGGAGGCTTTTAAGCAATACCGGAACAGCGGGTTGGAGTCCGACAGAGCCAACTATATCGTGGTTCGAAACAGATGCAAGAGAGTTATCAATAAGCAAAAATTCTTATTCAACCGAGGGTTGAAACGAAAATTCCTACATATGCCTAAGAATAGCAAGTCGTTTTGGACGTTTGCAAAAAATCTAAAGGAGGACACTAGTGGGTCCTCCTTCCCTCCGCTTATTGGTAAAAACAACTCAATTGTGTCAGATTCAAAAGAAAAGGCGAACTTGTTTGGCAAACAATTTTCCTTTAACTCAACACTGCCACAGTCAACTCAAAGACCACCAAATATTCCAGAAGTTGGCTGCTCCTTTGGTAGAATTTACTTTAGGACGCGAGCAGTGATGAAAATCTTGAAGAATCTAGATACGAACAAATCAGCCGGTCCCGATGGAATCACAACGATGGTTCTTAAAAAAACCTACTCTACCATTTCAAAACCTCTACGCAACCTCTTCTATTTATCCTTTACTTCGGGTATTCATCCTGCCCAATGGAAGATTGCGCACGTTTTTCCAATTCCAAAAAAAGGTAACAAAAGCGATCCCTCTAACTACCGCCCTATAGCTATAACTTCGGTCCTTTCCAAAGTAATGGAAAAAATTATAAACCAAAAGCTTTTGAAATATCTGGATCATAAAGGTTTGCTTCATGATCGACAATACGGGTTCAGAGCCCGTCGTTCAACTGGTGATCTCATGACTTATCTTTGTGAAAAGCTCAATATCAGTCTTCACCACTCTGGTGAATCTGATGTGGTAGCACTGGATATTTCTAAAGCTTTCGACCGTGTATGGCATGCTGCTTTGTTAGCAAAATGCAGAGCTATAGGGTTAGGTAGAGTCTTTCTCAAATGGATTGGAGATTTCCTTTCGAATCGTACGATTCGAGTTCTGGTCGATGGTTTATCATCTGACAAATTTGAACTGAACACTGGTGTCCCTCAAGGTTCTGTTCTTTCTCCCACCCTCTTTTTAATATTCATTAATGATCTTCTATCTTTAACTTCCAATCCAATTCACAGTTTCGCAGATGACAGCACCCTTGTAGCTTCCTATGAATTTCATAGCCGCTGTAACATTAATCATCAGGTTAATACAACAGCAAAAAATTTCACTGTCAGTGAGCTAAATAACGATTTAGCAAAAATTCACAAATGGGGTGAAAATAATCGTGTTCAATTTAACACGAAGAAAACCCAATGCTGTCTCATCTCGCGAAAAATAGCAACTTCCATTCCCAACTTGATTTTTCAGGGAGAAGTTTTGCAGCACTCAACAGATTTAAATATTTTGGGCATCGGGCTAAACCAGAAATTGACTTGGTCAAATCACATTTTTGGTATAGCTAAAGATGCAGCTAAGTGTTTGGGTTTTTTGTATCGCTGTAAAACTTACTTCTCTCCATTAGATCTCCTCAATATCTATAAAACATATATTAGACCAAAAATGGAGTATAATGCACATATCTGGGCTGGTGCACCCCAATCAGCGCTGGGATATCTTGATAAAGTGCAAAACAGAGCTATTCGTCTTATAAATGATCCCAGTGTTACCTCAACGCTCACTCCACTTAGCCATCGGCGTACAGTCTGGTCACTTACCCTGTTTTATAGATACCTAGTGGGGACGAACACCTGTTCTAAGGAAATAAAACAATTAATGCCTCCACTCAAAGTTTTCCAACGTGAAACAAGGAGTGCAACAGATGCTCATCCCTACTGCGTCGAATTGTTAAGATGGCGAAACATGGCCTATGGAAATTCGTTTGTTATGCGCATGTCGAGATTATGGAATCACATTCCGTCCAATGTGTTTCCTAAAGTTGGTAATTCGTATGTGTACGACCTAAATAAATTTAAGAAGAATATTAACATCTTTCTCCTAAATATCCCTCCAAATTTTCCCCATCCACCATAATCCAAAATTCCCAAATATCCTCCGACAATCCCAAAATCCTTTCATATCCCATCCCTGTAACCAAACTGTACATTTGTATCACAGGTTCCTTCCTAAAGTTTGGTTCAAAAAGGGTGTGGTTTTGGTGCGTTAAAATCGCACACTACCCAACGAAATACCGCAAAATTTCAATGGGTGGCTTTCGAGCGTTCCATTCCCTCGTAAAAAAAAAAAAAAAAAAAAAAAAAAAACTTTTGGCAAAATTTCAGACACGCAGCTTCCATAGGTGTAGAGTAATGCTCATATAAAATTAGAAGTTGTATGGCAGGTACTCGAACCCGTGGACCAAAATGGCTGAATTTAAAACTCGATTCCGTTTTTTGCATAAAAACGAATTTGTGAAAATTTCATAATCCTAGCTCCTTTACTTTTTGAGTTATCGTGATGACGGACGGACGGACGGACATACATGGCTAAATCGATTTATTTTTCGATTCTGATCCGATCCATACACTTGAGTCTATATCTACCCCCCCCTCCTTCTCTGCGTTACAAACGTAATGGCAAATTTATTATACCCTTGGACTATATAGTCATACGGGTATAAAGATAGGATACAAAATATTTATAAATACCACTGAATATCCTTTTTTGATTGTTGTTTTACTTTTTTTTTTTGGTTTTGTATTTCTTTTACGATCTTAAGATATATACTATAGCAATTTGTCACTCAGTGATCCAATAACGATTAGATACGTGTTTTGTATAATATGAAAAAAACAGAAAATACTAAAATATAAAATAAATAAATTCGTTAAATGCTAATCTAAATGTTAGTAAAGAAGAAAATGAAAGTTACAAAAAAAAGAAAGCAATCAGAATTTAATATGACAGAGTAAAAACATATATATATATATATATACAAACAAAATAAACTCAAATTAACGGTTAAATTAGTAATTGCAATATTAAAATGAAAAACAAGGTTTTCTTGTGTATACATAAGTCAAAAGATGTTTAACATATTTTTTGGGGGTAAATACTTTTAAATACTTGAAGACTGAAGTAGACATTTTAGTTGAAATTGAGGATTGCTGAACTGGGGATAATATTATAACATGTTGGCGTTTGAGTGATATTCTAATTTTCTATTACCCAAAATTTTTCTCAAAAACGGTTCTTCATCAAAGCTTAGTAATTAAAGATAAGCATATACAGTTATATTTTTTATCAAAATGAAAATATAACCCAATTTTTATCTTTGAATTAAGTATTCGCACTAAAACGAATCTTAACGAATCTAAATTGAAAACTTCAAATAACTCTCACAATTGGGCTGGCGCATTGCCAACTTTTTTGAGTTATACTCCAGTTAACTGTAGTCGAAATACTGGAGCGATTATTCTGTTTTATAGATATCTTGTAGGTAATGATACTTCCTCTATTGAACTGAAGTCAATTATGCCTTCTCCTGAACCATTCCAATTTATCACCAGAAGAACTGCAAGTGCTCACTTCTACACTGTGAAAATTCCAAGATGGTTAAAAACTGGTTATTTAAACTCATTTATATGTGCTTATGTGCTAGCATTTGTAACATGCAGCCATCTAATGTTTTGCCCACAATCAATAACGTTCCATACTACAATTTTCAACTGTCCATCCCACGAATTGGCCCTTAAACATCATTTTTTCCTAACTAACTAAACTTTCATTATCATATCATTATTATGCTCATCACAGATTCTTCTAAATCCACGGCAACCCTTACTTCTTTTCCTCATTTCTTGTGATACAAAACGACAATGTAGGATTTAAGCAAGTACCGTTAGTAAACTATGATCTTTTAAATCAATTATTAGACTTAGATTAATATCGTATCTTTTGAATTAGTTTTAAAGGCTTAGATCAGCTGTTGAAGTTTGACAGTCAGTCATTTATTTCAAAAATCACAATTTTTACTAAAGATTTTAATAGAAAAGGTTGGCTTTTAAAAGCTTCTAAAATAAAAAATGAGCAAAAGAAAAACAAAACCTAAAATAAATAAATCAAAATACTAAAACATGCTTAAGATGAAGGATAAAAAAAAAAATATACATACATAAATTATTTTATATTTTACAAGTTTATGTATTATTATACAAAAACTTAAGCACGATACGAAAATCTATTTATTTATGTAAATCAATATTAGGTATATATTTAATATTAAGTATATATTATGTATACGCCTTTTTCTCCAACTTCTAATTTATTTTTTTTTTTTTTAGTTTTGTTCAATTTGTTTATCTAAATTCCTTAATATTAGTACATATATATATATGTATATAATATATTAGTTGGCGTATTTGATTATGTAAATGTGAACGTATTTATATTATGTGAACGTATTTTATTTTAATACCTTTTGAATATAAATTTAGTTTTAACTGAATTATATTATGTATTTTACTGATTTTCAAGATATTGTATATTAACTTATACATATTTTATATATATATATATATATATATATTGTTATATATTATTCATCAATTTTTTATTCATTTTTGTTTTTTTTTTATTTTTACTTTACCTTTTAAATCACACACGCTTTTGTAATAATAAAATGCTAAAATGTTAGATGATGAAAAGATAAATGGGACAAACGATGTATTACATAATTATAGGGAAATCAGGAAATCCTTAAAATTACCATTGAAATAAGAAAAAATAAAAATAAAAACAATAAGAATAAAATAATAATAATAATAATAATGTATAAAATGTCAAATTTGATTTTCAAATGACATTTAATTTATTTATTATGTTGTACAACTTGTACAAGTTATTTTAACAAATCTATCTATCTATCTATATATATAAAAATGAAAGTTTGTTTGTTTGTTTGTTTGTTTGTTTGTTTGTTTGTTTGTTTGTAGCGAATAGACTCCTAAACTGCCCAGCCGATTTTCATGAAAATTTGTATATAGAGGTTTTTGGGTTCGGAAGGAAATCGTGGCCTAAAAATTTTGCTCTAACGGACCGCCAAGTTGGGGCTGTGGTGCAAGTATTTAAACTTCTTTGTTCTAAAATGAAAACGGTTTGACCGATTGACTTCAAATTTTGTATACGTGATGCTCTTTGAGAATTAAGTAGACACTATTAAGAATTTTGGAATTTGTTAACCCATGTCGTGCCGACGGGTGGTCAAAAAAAATTTTGGTCCAAATTTTGTCCGATTTTACGAAATTCTGCTTTGGCTTAAAAGAAGCCCCAAAAAAAATTTTGTTGAGTTCCATTA
Organism: Dolichopus griseipennis; assembly: GCA_963082915.1. Classification (NCBI taxonomy): domain Eukaryota; kingdom Metazoa; phylum Arthropoda; class Insecta; order Diptera; family Dolichopodidae; genus Dolichopus; species Dolichopus griseipennis. The sequence goes on from OY720443.1 coordinate 26,805,179, forward strand.
ACCCATTGCGGCCCAACAGCTTTTTATAGATTTTTTCAATACTTTACTCTAAATTCGAAACTGTTTGACCAATTGACTTCAAATTTTGCATACGTGATGCTCCTTGAGAATTGAGTTGACACTATTAAAATTTTTGGAATTTTTTAACCCATGTCGGGCCGACGGGTGGTCAAAAAAAATTTTGGTCCAAATTTTGTCCGATTTTACGAAATTCTGCTTTGGCTTAAAAGAAAGCCCCAAAAAAAATTTTGGTAAGTTCCATTAACCCATTGCGGCCCAACTGCTTTTTATAGGTTTTTTCAATACTTTACTCTAAGTTCGAAACTGTTTGACCAATTGACTTCAAATTTTGTATACGTGATGCTCCTTAAGAATTGAGTTGACACTATTAACAGTTTTGGAATTTGTTAACCCATGTCGGGCCGACGGTTGGTCAAAAAAAAATTTTGTGTCCAAATTTTGTCCGACTTTACGAAATTCTGCTTTGGCTTTCAAGAAAGCCCCAAAATAAATTTTGTTAAGTTCCATTAACCCATTGCGGCCCAACAGCTTTTTATAAAGTTTTTGGTTATTTTACTCTAAATTAGAAACGATTTGACCGGTTGACCTCAAATTTTATATGTGTGAAGCAACTTGAAAATGGAGTTAAGCCTGTTAACAGTCGGTCCTACGGTTAGTCAAAAAAATTTTTTTGGAAGTAAATTACGTTAAATTTTGGAAAGTAGTTTGTACTGCTTTGAATTACAGAAAGTTTCAAAAATTACTAGAATAATCCTAGAAAAATCTTTTTAAAAAGATTGCTTTCATAAATATTAAAATTTACATGTGTAAACCGTGTGTACTTTTTGTGTTAACTTTTTGCTGTATTATCAACTTCAATTTAACCATTAAGAGGCGCAGCAACGCGCACCGGGTATTAGCTAGTTTACTATAATAAATTGTTTTTATGTTTTATACAAGGTGTTGTGAAAATAAATAACAAATTAATAGAAAGAAGTTGATGAGGTTAAGTTGATCAGACGGCATTTCGACATTATTAGTGGTAGACAGATTTATAGTCAATAAAATAATCGATTATAGAGATCTGTCAATTGTTACAGACAGGTCCATTATCTTCCTTTTACAGTCATATTTAGCATGAAACTCTGTTTTTTACAAACCAGAATCAGCTAAATTTGGGGACCTGGATCGAATTTGCTTATTAAAACTGTTAAGCGAGCCTTATAGGCTTTCAACACCTGGAGGCGTTAGTGTTAAAATTATTTTATAATGGCTGTAACAAACTAATTGGAGTTTAGCAACTTTCTGGAAAAGAAAAAGACAATTTTTTGTAAAGTGTAGCTCTAGGTCAAACAAATTTAAGAAAATGTTTTACTTTTGGCAGGATATTTTTCATGACTCAGATTATCTAACAATAGAGCTACGACTAACCTTTCAACAAGCCTATCAAATGAAAATATAAATAATATCATAATGACCATCAAAATAGTTAATTCAAGCTATGCTTTTGGAATAATAATGCAAGATTCATTTAATAGCATTACTTCTGAATGTCTGAGGCCAGTCTTAACAATTTGTCTTAATAAAATTCAAGTTTTTTTTTAAAGATTTTTAAGTAAAGTCTAACGTTTTCTAATGGTATTCTAAAGAATTACTTGAGCTCTTCTGTTAATGGTACGTCTCCAATTTTTACTTTCTCTTCTTCTTTAATTAATACAAACCAATTTAATTGAATGAGTAATTCACTTTTTTGAATACCCTTTAATTAATATACAATATATACACTAAAATTAATAGTACATTTGTAAAAGTAAATTTATTTACTTGAAATTCATGATATTTGGGGGTGAAAATCATTTTAATAACAAAGTAAATGAAAAGAAAAAAAACAAATATATAATAAAAACACCCAATTAAAAGTGACTGAGTTGAGAAGTTTTTTGGAATTCAAAAGAAAGCATAGGAAAGAAAGTGAGTGGGGCTGAAAAAAGCAAAAAACACAACATTTTGAATTGATGAAACAGTCATTTGACTTTTATTGACTTAACATTTCACTAAATATAACCTACAATTATTACGGTTTTTTTTTTTTTTTTTTTTGTGATTTTGTGTCTGAAGAATCTAATTATTTATTATTATATGTATTTATGTATTTTATAAGCTTGAGGGGTTAATGTCATTTATACTTCTAGCACTATTTTGTATTAATAAGTAGGTTACTTATATTTAAATACATAATATGTATTTTTGAAAATAAAGTGCTCTTTTATGAATATTCAGAGTACTCTAGAATTAGAAAAATGTAATGAATAAATAAGTTAAAAAAACAAGTGTTGAGATGTAGGTTATATGTTATTTAAAAATAAAATTTTTTATTTTGTTACTTAGTTTATCCACCATTTTGATATTAGTAACCATTGTGTAAATTGTAATAAGCTTTTATTAAGTTGGAGTATTTAATTAAGTCTGATCGTGTTGACTTAACAACTTATAAAGTTTAAATGGATTGACTTTTAGTTGGAATTATGTCTAAGACTGAAAACTTAAGTAGAAGTGTTAAATTTTATAATGTTTCCATGTGGAGGTTAATAAAAAATTCGGTATTATTCATCTTTCGGGTCAATGATTGGGATTCTGAGACATATTCCATGGGATCTGAGACAAATTACGTGAGATCTAAGATAAAGGCTTGGGCTGTAGGCTTTAGGAATTATCTATTAAATTCATTAAGATCAATTTTATTAAAAATAATTTTAAATATCCGGTACCTTGCAGTGGGTTTCCTATTGTTCCCCATGCACCTTGTGCAGAGGCACGTCTGTTAGAATAATAGTTGAACAAAAAAAAACAAATGTATCATGTGTACAATATCTGCTTTACTGTAGAGAGATGGAAACCTTTAATAGGTATCAAAACACTTAAACCTCCTGGGACAGTCTATAGTTCTACCAACTATAACAACCAATTTAATTTTAACCTCATAGCAGGAATAGTATGATAGTTGAAAAAATTTCTTAAACTTATTATGGCTGTGGATTAAAAATGGGATGATGGGGAAGGGATAGTTTTGATTATGGACAATTTTAATGGAATAAGTTGAATAATTTCATCGAAACGCCGGTTGGCTTCTAGCATAACCTAAAATTTTAACTTTCTAATCAATAGAAGTCTTAATTTGTATACTTGAAACGGAACCATTCCAAATTAATTAGCAACTTCCAAATGTTTCAATAAAAATCCCAGGAAATAAACTTAAAAATAATTCAAATACTAAGCTAATGATAAGCTAGCATAATGTAAATTATTCAAACTTTAAATTAAAGTTCTAAAATATTCTGTTTAAATTCTAACTTTAAAGTTTTTATTACCCATTAAAATTCTAATTTTTTTTGTCCCTTATCATCATTGTAAAATTCTTTCAAGTTTTCCCACCAAAGTTTTAGTGGAAAAATTAAACAAATTCCTGCATATAAAATAAACAATATAATTGCCAATGTAAAAAAATAAAAATAAAATTTTTTAAAACAATTTATTAAAATTCCAAAATTGTTTTTTTTTTTAAGTTTAAAGTTAATTTGTTTAAAAAAATTTTTCTACATTTTTATCTTGTGCAATTGTTTTTAAATTGAGTAAAACAATAAAATACGAACAAAACTATTTACAAGCTTCTGCTTTAAAAAAAAATTGATTTTTTTTTTTTTTTTTTTTTTTTATTTGTCCTGACAGGAGAAATTAAAACACAAAAAAATTTTATTTGGTTACTTAACCCAATCTAAAGCAAATAAAAAACCAAGTACAAATTAAACATACATATTTCCATGTTAATACAGGCCTCGGAGAAATACTTCTAATGAAATAAAGCCTAAGAAGAGTTTTGATGAATTAATCTTAAAATAGCTATAGACAAATTTCGGAGTTATTTCGCATTAATTAACTCTGAAATTTGATCAATAATGGGTTTTTCCAATTCTCCAATCAATTTTCCAATCAAACTTCCAACCAAAAGGCTCTGTTATTTTAGCTTTTATCAAATTGTGTGACCTCTCTATATAATTTAAGTAAAAACTTTTGATCTTCAATTAGTCACCTTAAAATAGAGTAACTACGGTTTATTCTAATTCACTGAAAAATTTTAATTCAAAATTAAGAACATATTTGAAATCTCGAACTATTTTGAACTTATTTAATTTTCCTATATTTGATCTTTTATCAAAATCAAAAAAATTCTTAAAATTTGGGGATCTGGATTATTTTCATTTTAGATACTATTCAACTAGTAATCCCTTTAATAAAAATATTAGGTCCTATTTAATATGGTATTATTTAGCGGAGCCTCCTTACAAATGAATAAAAACGAATATTTTCAATTCTACTGTTAAAATTGATAATAAAAAGCGTGTATATTTGTGTATGAACAGTGTGTAAACAAAATTGCGAAAGGAAAGAAAAGCTGAAAATTGAATTAACTATAAATTAAGCACTTAACTAAAACTTAAAAAAAAAGAAAAAACTGATGAAAAATAAAAACTCTTTTTATTTGTTTTTTATTGTCTTCTTCCCTTTGTCTTCTTCTCCATGGGTTCTGCTTTTTTAATGGAACATTTTTGTTCCGTTTTTTTGTCCACGATTTGAATAGATATTCATTTCATTTCTGGTGTTTTGTTTTCGGATTTTGTTTTGTTTTTATTCGAACTCATACTGACTATTATTATTGTGTTAATTAAGTTTTTATGTAAGTATTTGTTAAACTGAAATTTGTTAAAAAAATTAGTTTTTTATGTTTTCGTAATATTGTTTTCATTTTTCAAATTTAATTTTATTCATAATGTTTTTTTTTAACCATACTGTACGTGACAATAGTAAAATTGTTTAAAATTAATTAAAAGTTCTAATTTCATTAGTTGGGGAAAAGGTATTTGAGTAATTGACTTTGTTTATTGTGTTAGAGGATGAGAAAATGATTATTGATTTTCCTTAAACGCATCCGCTTTTTTGTGACACCCTGCACATTTGTCTAATTGAAGATTGCTTTTAATGAAGCTGTTTAACGGAAGATATTAATTTTCAATTTTGACGTTTAACATAATGATCTATCAATTATTTTAGGAATAGATTTGAAATGCTTAAATTATATAGTGAAATAACGGCATTTGCTCTCCCTTAATAAAACCTTATTATATGTACCTAAGAAATTTTAAGCAAATCAATTATAAATCTACATATTTTTATAATTTTAATTTATATTATAATATAGCATTAAATGGTTTTTTGTTGCTTTTGTACTTTTTTCAAAAAATTTTGTGTTGTAGAGTGTACTTTCAATATAAAAAGAAAATTTGAAAACATATTTGCTTGTTTGTGTGCGTTTTTTTTTGGCTTTCAATGTTTCATTTTTTTATTAGTTAATTGCAAAAACAAATACCAAAAAACAAAAATTGTTTCAAATAAGGTTACAGTTATTTTAACCAATTTTTATATTCTTATATTGTTTTGTTTCCATCGTATTTTTTTTAATTTTTGATTTTTTTTTTAGTATTTGTATTATAATTAAAATAATGCTTGAATTAAAATTAAAAATAAAATAAAAAACTTTTTATTAATAAAAAAAATATTATATTCTTTTTATTAAACACTAAAATTAAAAAATATATTTATTTGGAATTTCTTTTTTTAAATGCTGCCATTTTCTACCTTTGTACAAAAACATATCTACTTTATAACTACTACTATCACTGATACCAATTACATATTGTGTGGATTTTAAACATTTTTGGAAAAATTTTTTAATTTGTTTTGCAAAAAAAAAAAAAAAACTAATAAAATATCAAAAAATATTAAAAACAATATCTACAGTGGTATCCACGAATGGTAAGTTTTATTTGTAAAATTAAAAGTTAATTTTTAATGAAATTTGCTTTAAAAATTTGCTTCAAAAATTACATTAAACCAATGGTTATATTAAACCAAAAAATTATATTAAACATATATAGCTAAAAAAACTAATAGTTTCCTCTTAATTCCCCTAAAATTATTTATTTTTGAAAATACCATTATTTTGTCTACGAAATGAAGACTTCTCTGACTAAACTTATATTTGTTCACCAAGGGGATTTTGTAAAAAATTAGTTTAATTATTTTTCAATTAAATATTTTGATACCTATGCGGGAATCGAACCCACACTTCCTCAGTTAATAAGCCAAATCCTTACTCTTTACCCGACCCGAGAAGCACTACTTTTATTATTTATATTGTCTACATTTTTTACCGAAATAATACTTTTAAAACTTTTTATTTAGATTGTCTAACAATACCCATTCTTGGTTAAGTCTATTTGTCTGACTATTGTAAGCTCTTTTTCCAAAGATCTTCAAGAGGGTCTGAATTCAATTTTGTTTTTCAAACATTTGCTTTGGCCAAGCTTTTTTTCCCCATAACAATCAAAATATTTTCTGAATACTTCTTTGATTACGCCATTCCCATTCCGAAAATATCGTATCTAAGCGTCTTTTATCTACGTACAACATTCAATACCTCCAGAGGTCGAAAGAGGTCAAAAACTCAAACTAAAATATAAATATATCAAAATTTAAAACAAAATAATTCTATAATTTAAATCAATATATTCATAATTCCAAAAAATTTAATTAAAAAATTTTGTTATTTCAGTTAAGAATAGCAGCACTTAATGAGCCCTACTATGGAGACTTACAAGGAATTAGAGGAGCAGATTTTGCATGTTATAGACAAGCAAGAAGAGCTGGTCTTTTAGGCACCTTTAAAGCATTCCTAACGTCAAGGTAAGACTTACATCTTAAATATTACATAAAAATACTCCAAATAACGGTATTAAAGTAAATTTTATTTTTCATTTTAAATTCTTATTTTTATTACAACTTTATATATGTTTAAAATAATAAATTACTATAGGCTTGAATTATACTCACTTAATTGCAGAGTTTTTTAAAACTCCTTTCATATCATCTATTATTCTGGAAAATAGTATCAAGATTAATATTATAAAAAAAAATTTCCATTATAAAACAAAAGAATCTAAAACCAGAAGAAAATCACTCCAAAATATATATATATATATAAAAAAAAAATACTCAAATAAAAGATATTTTAAGTCATTGAGTTAATGGTCATTGCATGTTGATAATGACCAAACAATTTTTAATTCTCTAGTTAGTTTTTTTTTTTATATCTATACCTATTCTTTATTCTTTGACATTTGATAATCATCATCATCATTAGAGTCATCATTATCCCCAAAAAAAAAAAAAAAAAAAAATGTGATTTTGGACCCAATTTTGTTTTTCCTGTAACAATTTTTCACTAATTTGTATTTTTTTTCTTAACACGAGGATATTATTCTAATTGCACCTTTATCTTATGACTTAAATGTCATATAAAAGAGTGAAAAGGAGAATAAAATTAGGTATTAAGCAAAAAAAAAAAAAATAGAGAAAAAAAAAAACAAGAAAAAAAGGTTGCCATAGTTAACAATTATCAGTTTTCTACTTTCTATATCTATCTCTTTTTTTTTCTTTATTTTTTTTTTAATTGCTTTGATTGTTATTCTTTTCTAAAAGTTAGAGTCCTTTTTAATTAGTTTGAGTTATCGTTTGTTCGGCATTAATTGTTGTTTTTTTGTAAAATACGATGTGATTTATATAATAAAAGATTAGGGATGAATTCAATGTGATAGGATATACCGTTATAATGAAAATAAAATAGAAGATTTTGTGTATAACTTTGTTTGTGTAGGAAGATATAAGAGGAAAATAAAGTTTTATTGTAAATTTGCAGAACGGAAAAGTAAAATAAAATCCGAAGATTTGGAAGTTGTGTCCGATGGTGTTGTAACTTCTTCTTCTCCTATTTCTAATCGACTACTGCGATAACTTTAGTATTTAATCACCTGATTGCAGACTTGACGTGATGTTAGCATGCTATTCTCTGCATTTTGAACTATGAACTAATTTTTCTATGGTTTAATAAATATCTGCTTAGTATTGAATGGAGGTAGGCCTCAATATTTGTATCAACCTGCTTCCGACTTTTTCTTTAATAATAATTAATGGAAGTAGTTCGTATTCGAGGTCTTGTATGATGTGACCACAGTAATTTTCTACGTTGGATAATAAAGATAATAAAACGTGGCTCTCTATTCAAACGCTGTTAATTTGTTAAAAGCTTCGTTATATTCAGATTCTGTGCTTCTACTCAATATATGAGTACGGACTAAGCATAACATTTTAGGGGATTTGCAAACTATTAAAAAACAACTTTCGGTCTGTCAAAACGCTTTTCCTAGTTATCCTGGATCTTATGGCATCAACTCAACAACCTCTTATCACTAATGAAATAATAATTTTTTGATAAGCTAGTTATCCCTTTTACGAATTTATAAGAAACTCTAATTTGTTTAAATAACAAAACTTTTTATAAATGTTCGAATGATTATATAAACAATTAAAATTTTTTGTCGCCCTACATACTTAAGGGCAACATCTAAACATTTTATATAGCTACTCTTTTCACATTATTTTTGTCCTTTTGCAAGTTATAAAAAAAATTCAGCAACTTATGACTCCACTAAAGATTTCCAACGAGAAACAAGGAGGACAACAGATGCTCATCCCTACACAGTTCAGATAACCACATGGCGTAATACGACTTATGGAAATTGGTTTGTCATGCGCTCATCACGTTTATGGAACCATATTCCACCAAATGTCAATAATGTACATCCTCAATAATCCAAAAAATCAATAGACTCCACCATAATCCAAAAATCCTTCCATATCCCCATCTCTGTAACCAAATGTACAGTTTTTGTACAGTGTGGTCAGGGGTTCTGTACCAAATGTACAGATTGTGTTAAAGACGCATATTACCAAAAGATATATCACACAGCTTCAATAGGTGACTTTTGTGTTTTCCATTTCAAATCAATTTGATAATTTTCCTATTTAAATAAATATCAAATTTTCACACGAAATTGGTCTTTTCTCCATTTATTTGGACCTTTTTTTTTTTAAAAGTTCGTTTTAATTGGATCCGAGAGTCAATGATTAAAAAAAATCATAATTAATTTGAAAATCGAATAATTTCATTTGAAAAGGATCAATTTCATGTGAAAGTACATAACAAATTCATAGTACAATTGAAGCATAATTTTGTTCCTAAAAATTCTATTAACTAAAGAATAATTTAACTTAATCAAATTTTGAATTCATGTTACATGGTAACAACGTTTAAATTAAATAAAATATCAAACAATAGTTCAACAAAATTTTCTTAAATTTTTGAATTTTTTTTAGGTTATAAAAAATTGCTTTGGTTTTTTACAACACATAAAATATACAATATAAAATATTAGTTTACCTGAGACACAAAATTCTAGACGTGTAATACTTTAATTGCATCCTAAATTGCATATGCATTTAAAAATAATGTTTGTAACATTATCTATAAAATCAACATGTCAAACATTTTATAAAGAATGAAGAAAAATAAATAAAATTAACTTAATGATATAAAGTTAAGAGCTCTAAATATAACAACTATATCTTAGATATATAATAGTTCACTTAATAGTAGTAGCAGTAAAGGAAACTTTTGTTAAAAAATTCATAAGATACTCTAGGCAAAATTTCATAGTTTTACAAAATAAAACCATAAAAATGCTCGTTTGTTAAACATTAAACAAAGTTTTGTTTTTTGTTTTATTTTGCCTTTTAATTTTATTATTCTAAATAACGCATTTATTTATTTATATACACAAACGTCTATATATATATATTATAGATATACTTGTATATAATAAACCGTTATTTAATATTTATTACATAATATATATTCTCATATATCATATAATAAATAAATAAAAGTTAAAAAAACAAATCTTCTGTTTACAAAATTCAAATCTGTGTTTAAAATTAAAAATTTATACCGTTAAAACAGCTCGTATAAGAGAATATTATAATTGTCCCTGAAAGTATGCAATTTTTTATTTATTGTATTAACTATCGGGAAATTGAATTTAATGAAAATGTATAATAGACTTTTAATGTTAGAACAAAGTTGTAGACGCTAGGTATTCTATTTAAGAGTTCTAAACATTTTTCGTCGTATACAGACCCTCTCTGAATCATTCACTTATCACATTGTATGTGGTAGGGTAATGTTTATAAATAAATAAATAAAAAAATGTAAGAATTCAAGAGACATTTTCTTTAAACTAACCTCTATGCTTTATATATTAATTAAAAAAATCAGTTTAGGGTGCAGCGGAAGTTGCATGGGCTTCAAACTGCAAATTTTTGACTCATCACTGCTCTTAAATAAAGGGCTATCCATAGGCGTAAAAGTTTTCTTAAAAGATTCATCCTTATTTTTTAAAATCTAACTACTCTCTCTCTCTAATTTTAAGATCCTAACTAAACTAGTTTGGAGAATGTAAGTTGTCAAGCATTTTATAAAAATTTATTTTCGCAATAATGCTAAAATGACTTACCGTACGGCAACAACATACTTAGTTTTCGATGAATTAACTTGAGATTAAATTCATTTTAATGGCTTTATTAAAAGACCGTTTCACTTTTGGTGAAAAATATAATTCTATTGCAAATCATTATTTTTAATTATAATCTAAACAATGTCGTAGGAGCAAAAGTATCCGGTATCCGGTATATCAAAAGTAACTTATAACTAAAATATTAAGCCAAAAAAGCCCCAGAAATTGTGATGCACGATAAGTGATCTAAAAACCCCTTGGGGACTTATACTATATAAAGTTATTTTTATGAAGTATTCCATTTCCGGGGCTTTTGTCCCTTCATCTCTAGACAATTTGCATTTCGTAATTGGGCTCATTTCCTACGTAAGTAAAATGTTAGAAAGAAAACTTAAGCATTACAGTAAAGCCAGACCGACAACTTAAGTAGATAGTCAACTCAAAAACAATTGTAAAGCACAGAAAATATGTGTTCTGCACTTTTAGATAAAAAATGACAAAATCTTATTTTCATCTCTGTATTTCTGTACACACAAAAAAAAAAAACTGGAACTAATACTAAACAAACAGATATACACGTCATGTATATAACTTGTATTCTAAAGCTCTCAGTAAAAAAATGTTAAACCCACGCTTTTTCATAATATATTTAAAACATTGTTTTGTTTTTTGTTTTTTTTTTTTTTTCACATAAGTTATAGAACACATATAGTTAAACTGCAGCCATCATCATAGTTCTTAGAAGTATGAAAGAATAAAAACTGAAAAATATTACAATAATTCTTAAAATCTCTGTCATGATGAAAATTAAAAAAAAAAAAAAAAACTGAGAAAAAGAGACAAAGATATAAGATAAAGGGTAAGAGAGAAAAAAATGGAATGCTTGAAAATAAATAACAAAGGAAATATTTTCTAGTTTTTTTTTTTTTTCCTTCACATATAAATTGCTTAAAATCTAAAGTGTCCTCTAAGGAATAGATAAAGTACTCAAAATATTTTATAGTTAAAATTAACATATATATAATATATATATATATATATATATACATATTATAAACATAAATATACATTTTGTTTATTTATATACAGGTTGTTTCGCCAATAATCTCTCAAAGAACCCCTTTGGGCTTTCGGTATTAAGATAACGGAAAAATTGGAATTATCGGAAACTCCAATAGATCTGGTTCTAAGAGACACAGAAATCTGATTAAAAAAGTTTTAAAAAGAGTATTTTTCCTGCTTTCAAATTATATACATGCATTTATTTGATCTCCTACGGTTCCGAATTGATAGACAACTTTAATAAGTCATATCTCTCAAACGGATGAGAATCATTGCCATTCCAATAGATTTTATGCTTGTTTTGAACACTAAAATATCTCCAACTTCAATCGGAGGTTATTACTGGAACACCCTGTATATTTATATTAAATATGTTAACTTTAGTTATTTCATACATATATACCTAATAAATTTTCTTAACTTTGCTTCAGAAATAACGCTATTTAATACTGAAGTCATCAGATAATAACATACTCGTATATTTTTTTTCAGAATAATGGTTTAGAGAATTGCTATCATCGTGAGAAGTTTTAAATTTTATTAAAAAAATAAAAAAAAAACTAAAACATGGCTGTTTATTTATTATTTAATTATTCTAATAAGTTTTTAAATTTTTACTTGACAACAAATTATACGCTATATAGAAATAGATAGTATAATATTTTGAGTCTTATCTGTTTTCCCTGACGCGTAGAGTTTTCAAATTTACCTTTTAATTTTACATGGGGTTCAGTGACGTCAATTTATTTATTACATTCATGAGAATAAAATCTTGTGTTGTAGTGTTTTTTGCAATTTTTTTTAATTACCTTTTGTTTACAAGTACTTATACCTACGCCATATATTAGTACCATTAATTAAAAGTTTTTTCCTCATTAGAGATGGTGATAGGATTATACATATAAATTTTAAATTGAATTTGAAACTATAATAAATATTTTCCAATTTTATTTTTATAGAGGCGATGGGGCAGTTTCTTGTGACATTATCTGACTTAGTTTAAAATAATAGGTTTAGATTTTAACTTTTTAAATTTTATATTTCATTAAGCCAATGATTACCTGACTGAAAGTTGACTTAGATTAAGGGAATTGTTTCTTATATTTCAATAGAATTATAAAAATGTAATATGCAAATATATTATGAATCTTAAGGTGGATTAGAAGGATCTGTAGGTATATTTCAAGTACCAGTAAGATTACAAGTACCATTGCCTGATACTCATTACTATTCCAATTCTTGATACTTAAGTATTATTTGGTACTAAATTACTCGAAAAATAATTAAAAAACTTATTAAATTCAAAATGTAATTACTTTCTAAGTATCAATAAAGTATCAGTTGAACGCTTCATACTTATGTATTTCTTGGTATTAATATATTCGTAAGTACTTAAATATTAAAAAACAATTATAAAACTAATTAAACTCATAATGTAATTACTTTCTAAGAATCAGTACTAACTTACTATGTCCAGTAATTACTTTGTAAAGCACCAATTGAACTCTTTATACTTAAGTATTTCTTGGTACTAAATTACTTGTAAGTACTTATAATTACTTGTAATTACTTGTAAGTACTTAAGTATCAAAAAATAATTACAAATGTAATTAAATTCAAAATATAATTATTTTCTGGGAATTACAAGTACTTTTGTTTGATTCTTTTACTTATGTTTAAATTTTGTAAGTATCGGAATCTAAATAAATACTGATATACAGGTTTGATAATGAGAAGTACTTAATAAAATTTTACTTTGGAGAGCTTTGTCAGGCACAAGTATGTATACTCCTTAAGTAAGTTAGCAAATCTTCAACTTCCATAGTTACACTGAACCTCGAAGTTGGAATATCATAATTGCCATGTACTTATTATTTTTTTAAGATTTATTTAATTACAAAGGGAGTAATTGGTATCCGGGATTTATTAAGTTATTGGTTCTCATTTCAAAAAGTAATTAATAGATTTTGTGGAAATATATTCAAGATACAATTAATATTGCAAATGTTTTTATTTTAGGGAAATATTAATTGTTTGAATTTAAAAAATTTTAGCAAAGCTTTTGAATAATAAATAAGTTATCTTAGTATCTACTCCCAAGAAATTTATATCTCTTAAAAGTACTCATTTCAAGTACTCAAATTTATTGTGAATAGTATTAAGTTAAAAATAACAGAAACTAAATTATTGACTGTTGCATATCTTCAGTTCCCAAGATTTTACTCAATAAAACATTATAATACATTTATCCAATATTTACTTCCGTTTAATACAATGAATAACTAATGCATTTACAGATCACAGGACAGGGACAGAAATATCTTCATTTAAATATTAAGTATTCTCAAATCAATTCATATTCAATTCCGTTCAATTCAATTTATGATTTCTTTTATTTTAACAAAATCCAAATATAATCAATTAAAAATGTTAAAATTCTACCAACATATAATTAATAATTTAATTTATTAAATTTATTTAATAACACATTAAAACGTGTATTTAAAATAAATTTAATGAATCCTGAGATTTTATATTTAATTTTAAAACACACATAGATACTCTCTTGGTAATATTAAAATCATAACTGTAAATCCTATATCTAATATCTAAAGACTAAATATCTTTTACTTTAATTGGACACAAAAAAAAATATGAGTTTAAATGAATAACAATACTTTTTTTTTCCATTTTCTATCCATATCTCTTTCATTTATTCTCTATCTATCATTTTGTACAGTTATTTTTTCGCTCTACTTTGTAATTTAGTGTCTTCATTCAGAAATAAAAATAATAAAAAACAGTTCACATATATACGAGTAGTACAGTAAAAACTAGTTTAAATTTAAACATATTATTATGTAATATTACTTACATGTTGTTACTTAGTATGGGTATCTATTACATGATGTATATATGTGTGTGTGGATGTAAAATAATTTTTTTAAAATCTCGAGTGCTTTTTATATTATATTCTTAATAAAATATCATCTAGAGCAGTTTATCTTCATTTTTGTTTCTAATATAACCGGAAAATATCCATTCTATTTAAATACACACATACATTTTAATAGTATATACATGTAGTTATAACATAAATTTATAATATTTTATTTACAGTTATATATTATTTTTATTTACTGTTATTATTTTTATTTTTTATTCCTAAAGAGTACTACTTTTTTTTGTTTGGTAAGAAGACCTAGTACAATAGCATTAGAGTATCAGAGTATATGTTATATACTGTAGAGAATTTAAAAAAAAAAACCGTTACTTTAAAAGAATGAAAAAGAAAGAGAAGGAGTATATAAAAAATATAAATGATAATATAGGTAGTTTATTTAGTGAGTTGAGTTGAGAACAAACCTCCTCATGTTGATCTGATGTATTTCTACTTTTTAATTGTACCTTCTACTATAACAAAAAACTATTTGAGCTTTAAAATAAGTGTTTTAATAGGATATTTTGAAAGAATGTCAATCCATCTGTCAATCTATTCGCTTCTGCTTAGAAAAGTTGTGTAACAATCACTCTTAAAGATAAAACGTCTCTCTAATATATATTTTATTAATTTATATTCAATTTTACAAATTATATTAGTTATATATATTTGGTATATTACTAGCACCATAGGCTACAACAGCCATTAAGTTCTATACTTTATATGGTTACTATGGGGATTTTATAAAGAAAAATTATTTTTGAATAAATATTTTGCAATTAAATATTTCATGATCTGAACGAAGATTTAACTTTGGTTAATAACGCAAATCCAACATAACCCATAATACGAACTAGGCCTCTGTCTGTGCAATTTAATGTTAAATATGATATAACACCTAGTTTAACAATTTTAAAAGTTATTAAAAGTTTAAAGTTAAAGTTAAGTTTAAAAGGTTAAAGTTAAGTTAACAGTTAAAAGTTAATTATTCTGGAAGAATTTGACACTCCGAACTTTATCCGGACTCAAGAACCAAATTTTTACATCAAATACTACAAAACCCAATTTCTAATGTATTTTTTTAGTGCATATATATATATTATTGGAATTAGTGACTTATTCTTTTTTAGTTAAATTTTATATGTGGATAAAAAACGTCAAAAGTCATCCTGAGTTAAATGCACGTTTTCCTATGTAACTTTTAAAATTTAACTTAGAATTAGATCTTTAACATAGATTTTCAGTTTGGTTTCGAGGATGGGTGTTGGAAAAGAAAGCTAGTAAAATATGCATTGAAAACTATGGATTTTGTAGAATGAGTAAAATTTAACGGAATTTATTTTATTTAATTGTTACCCGTGACTATATAACTTTAAAATTACGCTCTTCTTAATTTTCAAGCATTTACCGTTATCCTATAAATTTATGAATAAAAATTTATTACATTTTATATAAATAACATACATTCTTTTGTTAAAATAAAAAGGAATTTTTTTCCAAATTATTTTAAATAAAATTAAAAGATTTTTGTTTTTATAATTTTGTTTTAGTTTTAACTGGAGAATTAAAATTTAAATGAATTTTGTTTTTGATTGTAAACATTAGAGTTTATGATTTTAACCACTAGGGTATATCATCATATGGTATATTAAATCATTTTTTTATTTTTGTATTTTATTTTATTGTTTTTTTTTATGTATGACATGAAAATGTTTTAATATATAATATAAATTTTTATTTTTATTATATAATATTAAAATATTTGTAAATATTATTGTAAAATATGTTAAACTAAATTTTGAACAATTTTGTAAATATATAATTGGTGTAATTTGTTTTAGAATATAAATATTTGAGAAGAGTTTTATATTTTAAAAAGTTAAATTAAAGGAATATAAAATATTTAGGCTAAATAAGATATTCGTAATTTGATTAGATAATTAAAATAAAGATATACAACTTGACTTATTAATTCATACCGTTACTAAAAAGTGGTAATTGATTAAAAGATGGAATGTTCACTTGTTTTTTTGTCTGTCTGGTGGAACTATTTACCAATATAACCAATACTTGCGATGAATGGTGTGAACAGAAATATCTAATAGTATAATATGAAAAATACAGGGTGTCTTTGATTTCACATGAATAGTGATTTTTTTTAAAGTTTGAAATTTCATTTAATATTTTTAAAAATTCTCAGTATTAATTACAATATATCATAATAGAAACAAAATGTATATTATTGATAATACTATGCATAAAAATGCAGAGAATGGTTCCAATTCATTGTCTTACGGTAAAAATATAACGGTTAAATTAAAATAGTACAAAACACATATAAAAAAAAAATTTTGTAATGTAGTTTTTGATCACTATATAGCAGTGGAAGTACTAACGGCATATATATTCAAAAACTTGGAGATACGACGTACCGTTATATTATAAAATCATTTAAATCTATGATCACCATTTTCCCGAATTTTCTCCGAAGATATTTAAAGAGTGGTACTTCATAATATGTAAAAATATAGTCTTCTGAAAAACGTGGATAGTTAAATTCTGGTCAAATCCTGACACATGGGTGATATTCCAGACAATATTGAAAAGTTTTCAAGTCTTATCGATTGCATTTGATACTAGTACTAGCAATTCAAAAATTCAAACTTCGAATAATTTTTAAGCATCTTCGAATACAACACACTAATGTTAAAACCACATTTTAAGCAATTACCGTTATGACCCAGGTTTAAATTTTAAATCTTCAAAATAATCTTATACTATATAATATACGAGTATAAGATTGTTGGCTTCCTGATTCGTTTAGTAACAACAGGTACATCATTTCTATTTGAAAAGAAAATGCAGTTACCATATGCAACTCGCAGCTAATTTTTTTTATATGGTGAGCGAAAAATAACGAAAGTCATCCCGTATCAAGTTCTTTTTTTTCTACCTTTAACTTACTGTTAAATCTTCAATATAGATTTCCAAATCTGATAAGTATTTTTTTGAAATCATATACAGTACCTTAATTTTGCGTGTGTGTACGATTTATAGTTGTGTTGAAGTACATTTTTTTTTGAAGGGGAATCCTTCTTCCTCTTCCTTCCTTTCTCTTTCCTTCTCTTTGCTTATACTAGCCCATAAAACTACGCACGTCTTTGTTGGGTGGTTTTCGATGTATTTCACAGTCCCTGATTTGGTGATTCTTAAAAGCAGAAGACTTTTAAAAGTTTATGAGTTTTAAGTCTGGATGAAAATTTAGTGCGATTAATAAGCGTGTTTCGTTACAAGACAATAGATTTGCAAATTACTTAAGATCTATTAGAATTAAAGAAATCTGAATTATCTAAAACTCTACAATATCGATAAGTACTTAAAAAAACCTTATATATTTTTATCTTTGAAAATACATTTCACACTGAAGATACATTGTTCTAACATTGAAAACTTTCTTCCCATCCCCTTAATGCTATGCTCCAATTAAAATGAGAACGCTAGGTATATAGTCAACTCTTAAATGGATTTTTTTATATATTTTGCGTAAGTAAGATCCATTTAACAAAATCTTAATTTACTTCACCTTATCAGTTCATAATACAATTTCCTCTATACGAGCACAACAACAAAAAATCACGTTAATTAAAAAAAAATATCTTAAGATAAAATAGTGAAAATTTTAAGCAACTTCTTTCTTGCATCCTTTATATTCTATGTAAAATGAAAGAAACGTTAGAGTAAGACAGCAAATAATTAACCTGATTTAAAAATTATATTAAAACTTGAAGTAAAAAAAAATCAAATATAAAAGGAAATTAAATAAAGTCAAGCATTATTAAACTAAAAATATGATTAAAAAAAAAAAAAAAAAAAAAAATTGTTCACACTCATACAAATTAATTTGAACTTAATCTTTTATCTTTTTATATATATATAAAGGATTTTATACTTAATTTATAAGAAAATTTTTCCCTTTTTATGTGAAACGAACCGTTAATATTTATATGAAATTAACTCTTAATGCATTTTATTAGAAAAAAAAAGCAAAAAAAAAAAAAAGTGAGTGAGAAAGAGAAAAAAAAAAAAAACAATCTTTAAGATATTATTTTTCTAATATTGAAAGTTTATTTGAAGAAATACAAAAAAAAAAAAATAAAAAAGAGTGAAATAGAAGATATCCCTTTTAAGTTTTTAATAGTAATTATATACCTTTAGCTTTTAATTTTTGTATTTTTGTTGTTGTTTTTATGAGTTTCTATATATATTATATATCATTATATATATATACCCTATACCTAAGATCATTACAGTTTTTTTTTTTTTTTTTTACTTTACTTTGCTTTTGAAGTGGCATTTAATTAGGTCCCAATTTGAAGAAAATTTTCTTACATAAGACCCTAACGAATAAATATTATGAATAAAATAAAAGAAACTTTAAGAAAATTTATATTTTTAGTTTTTTTTTGTTTTTTTTTGTAGTTATTCTGTACTATAATAGGATATGATAAACTTTAGAGGGAGCTCATTTATCGCAAGTGTTCTGAGATAAATAGGTTAAGTCCAAAAATTTTGAAAAAATGAATAAATATGCGAACCCCATGTGGGGTCATGAAATTTAACTAACGGAAATATGTTATATTTGATTTTGAGTCTACTTCAATTGTTTCGCCTTAAAAGTATCCGAAGTATTTATCATATGAAAAGCCCTTTTGAATATAAAACATTACCAAGTGCGATTTCTGTTTTATAAAGTCGTTTCTAGTTTGAACTTTGTTTTCATCTGTAGAACATCTCAAACAAGGTTTCCAACCCTCGATGTTCCAGTTTCGTAATCGCTATTCAAAAAACTGGAAAGGCCGTTATAGTTTTAAGCTGCTGTATTGGTTTCTGGTAACTTAGAACCTCCTAAAAAACCTTTTCATTTACCTTTGATATTTCTTGGATGTATTTTGATTTACAGACCAACTCAAACAAGGTTTAGAAACTTCAATTTTCTAGTTTTGTCATCATTTATCAAAAAATAGCAGGGCCTTGATAGTTTTGAGCTGATGTATTGGTTTCCGGTGATTAGAAGCTAACCTTGTCATATATTTTAATATTTCTTGGATCATGTCTGCACTCAAATCGTTAGGAAGTCTGTTTTAAATTATGCTAATGGAAGTCTGTTTTAAATTATGTTTTAATTTATCTAAAATGTGCTTTGATGGAGCATTTAAATTAAACAATTTTACTACAAATTTTGGATTTTTAGAATTGCGATTTTCGATATTTTAAGGTTATGAAATATTTTTCCCGTTAGACTAAATATTTTTAAGGAATTCTAACTAGTAAAGTCTTCACAAGCATCGATTCTCGAAATTTATATTCCCCAACTCTCTTTAAACTATAATTTCCAAAAAATCTTGTACATGTATCATTCTCTAACATCGATTATCTAAACCCTCTACTTCTTATTAAAGTAATTTTACCTTAAATGAATTTTTTGAATGACACTACCATATTCTAAGGATATTCCGTTAGACCAGACCCGTGCAAACTGCGGCCCAAAAAATTTTTTTTTAATTTTTTTTTAAACATAAAACCACAATTATGTGCGTTTCGTGGAGTAAAATTTTCTATTTCTAACATATAACATAAATTGTATAACCTTAGGTGTAAGTATAAAATCTCGGATCAACTTCAAAATCTCTTTGCGTCTCAGATATTTTGTACTTGTTAAAAAATATAAATGTGAAACCTAAAAATTACAATTTTTTTAATTAAACTGCAATTCATTATTCACAAAAAACACAAGATCAACATTAACTTTTGGTACATTTATATATATTTTTTTATCATTAGGAAAAAATATTTAAAACAGACAAAAAATTTGCAACTTAGCAATAGTAACCACAAAAAATATTTGTAACTTAAGATTTTTGATATTATTTTCTTGTGGAATTTCATGCTAATGAATATAATAAAATTATTTTGTATTTAAATTTAAAAATACATATTATATATATTTTTCTAAATTCATGTAATTAATCATAGCATTTCATGTGGCCCATTGCTATACCCAAGTTGTAAGAATGGCCCGAATGTCAAAAAAGTTTGCACCGGACTGCGTTAGACTATAATTTTTTGAGGAACTATATCCCAATATAGTCTTTCTAATGTAGCCAACCCAGTTTAAACTATAGTTTCTTAAAGACTTCATGGACATGGATTAATGTCAAGGATTGATTCTTTAGTTTATTGCTTCCAATGAGAGCAATTTCATTTTCCGAGTCACAAGTGCCTCTAATCTAGGGCTATTACTTATTTTTTCCTTTATACTATAATAGTTTGGGAAATTTTAACCATAATGCAGTCTTATTCTAAACAAGTATTGATTCTTTAAGTGTTTAATCGCCACCCCTGCTTAAGCTATAGTTCCTTAGAAAATTCTTCTAAAAGACATCAATTAATCTCAAGCATCGGTTATCTAAGCTTAGCAGTTCCAATTCATATTAGAAAATATATTGTAGATAGTCTATTGAATGAGACGACCTATGGAATTAATTGCAATCTCAAGCTTCGATTCTCTAAGCTTAGCAGTTCTAATTCATATTAGAAAATATATTATAGATACTCTACTGAATTAGACGACCTATGGAATTAATTGCAAATCAGTAATACCAATTTACATTAATATATTTTTATTCATAAAAAAGGGATATATACATTATACGCAAAAGGTATCAAATGGAACTTTTTAATTTTATTTTCTTACATTTTTTTTTCCCAATATGTTTCATTCTTTTAATGTGATCCGAATCTCTTTTGTTCGTATGTTTAAGTTAAGAAAAGTATAAAAGAAAAGGAAAATGAAGATGTGGAAGTAACAGAAGGATTTCTTTTGGTTTTCTATTAATGAAGTATTTTTAATATACATATATATATATTTTAATATAAAATCATCTTCGCTTCAAGTTAATTACCCTAAGGTATGGCTTTTGGGAAAGTAAAAAAAAAACAACATAAAATCATTTTTCTTTGGTTTTTTTGTTTGTTTGTTGTTTTTTTTTTTTGTTTTTTTGTGATGTCAAAGGGATCAAAAACTGTATTCAATTCAGGATGAACATTAAAAAGGCAATAAAAACAATATTTACAGCGTGTTCGAAAAGCCACAAAAACATTTTAAAACTTTTTCTATAATATTTAAATTGTTGTAACAATATTAGTATAAAATAAAAGTGGATTATGACCTAAGGGTGAATTATACAAGGAAGGGATTATCTACAGGATGGATAGTGGGAAATATACTAGGTCTGTTGGTTATGTAAATTTAATAGTTAAATGACTGGCAGTTTCGGACGGCTGAGGAGATTCGGACGTCCTTTATATAATAAATGTTTTAATTTCCCACAATAAACCAAATTCCAGCTGAAGCATAAGGGGTGGAGAGTAGATAGAATAGTAGATTCGTACCTTCCATAAAAAAAAATGTTTAATTCTCACGGACAATTACAAACCAAATCAATCCAATGGGGTGCAGCTATAAGTTCGAAATAAAATCTATTAAAGTCGAAGCAAAAACTCCGAGCCTATTCCGAATGCTGCCCAAAGTTTTTCTCACATTAATTTCAGATGTTTTTAGATATTCATTCGTTACATATTCTTTGATTTCAGACTTTTAAAAAATATTTAGCAGGGGGCTTGGAGCAGCAACGAACATTATTTAAATGTTTGGTTGTTGACGGACTCTTCATGACAGAGGAAAAATTTTTAGTTTATTTCCACACCAATGTTTTCGGACTAATATTCGAATGTTCCGAACTAATTTATATATTTTGCGACCAATCGCTCCCGGGTCGATGTCACTTCATCCTCAAAATAAACCTTCCTATCAAATCATAACTTTTGAGAAACCCTGTTAAAATATATGAAAATACCATTAGAGCAAAATTACAATAAAGGATATCATTGGAATATAATATAATATAAAAGTTTTTATAAATTAATTTTGTGCATACATGTGTGTGTGTGTGTTGTAACGGTTTCTGAATAATATTTTTCTTTCTGTGTCGGAAATCTCTTTATTTTAATGCGAAACTTAAAGTAAAACAATTTCCCATGGACCTTTGACCAAGAATGTTGCATTATTATTAGGTCCATATTGAAAAAAAAAAATACAATTTTATTTTCTTTTATTATTAAAGTAGTTTTGATCATTAAATTTTTTTTTCATCCTTCAATTTGGAAATGGAAACCACTTAGAAATTAAAGTTTTTGTGGATTGGTCAAGAATTGAAAGGTCTACAAACAAATTTTAAAGCCTTAATTACTTTAAGAATTAGTTTTTCAATTTATGTAGTAGAACTAATTGTTGCCTTTATTAAGTGATCATTTCTTTTAGTGCAGGCAATTAAAATTATGCTATAGTTTGAAGTTTTAATTACTGATATTTAATTAGTAATTTTAACTTATAAACTTCGTTTAACTAAAAAGGTTTTTAGAATGTGAAGACTGTGTTCCGAGGAATGACTTCTTTTAAATGTAGTTTTTAAAAAATTTTTAGAAATATTAAAATTTGGATTAATTTTTAAATACAATTATTTAAAGATTTATCAGAATAATGCATGCACAGAGATTTGCTTTGAGTTCAAAGCTGAAGGCACAATTAAGAACACGGATAGTGTCAAAGGGAGAAGTAGAAGAAGATACTCTCAACTATAATAGGAAATTGTTTTATTGATTAAACAACGACTAACTTGGTGTAAATAAACACATTATCCGATTGAATTTTTTAATTTATCAATTATACATATAAAACTTCAAGAATCTATCAAAATCCTTTAATTCATAAACCTGTACCTAGCTTCACGCCCTGGCTTGTATTAGAATTATAAATTGTATTAGAAAATCAATTTAAATGAATTTAGGCCATTTAAAATTTTCCAACATTTTTTATTTAAATCAAAGGTGTTCCGAAAAACCAACCTTCTCAACCATATAAAACATACTTATATATGTATTTGTATACATATACACTTATGTACATATTTTAAAATTTATGTCACATAATTATTCTCAAACTCTAAATTGCATTAAAAAAATAAGTGACCACATTTTTAAAGTTTTTATTTTATTTTCTTTTAATTTTATTTTATTTTTCCAAACCATTTGTTTAACATTTAACGGTATTTACAAAACTTAAAAAAAAAAAACCGTTACATATAGTTGCTGACACACGTTAAATTCACAATACATATATATATAGAATGTCCTTATAATTCTGTAATATGAAAAATTAAAAAAAAAATTGTAAAAAGTTACTGAGATAATCAAGAGAATTTGCTACTCAGTACAAAAAAAAACCGTTATTTGTTTGTAGTTTTGTTTTTGTGTTATTCCTTTTTTTGTACCGTTAAAAAATGGAATTTTTAGAATGGGACAAAAAAATTAGCAACGGTAGATTTCTTAGCAACTATAGGGTTTTTCAACATTTATTTAAGTCCGGTATAAGTCTAGTTCTGAAATTGGCTCAGGGGTTAAAATCGTATCAAGGGGTGCAAAAAATATATCGAGCTTAGATTGGGTTAAATGAATTTTATAGAAACTATTGGTTTAATTACCATTTCCTAAGAGAAGGAAAGAGGTTATTTCGAGACTGAAATTGGCTCTGAGGTTAAAATCAAACAAAATATCGCAAGAGGTTGCAATAATTATATTTAGCTTAGATTCGGTTAAATGACCTTTACAGAGGTCATTTGTTTAAACAAGAACTAATATACTACTGAATACCCATATATTTTAATGAATCTTGAAATGCTCCCAGCTATTTGATCTAGTTGTTCCCCGCTTTCCGAGTCCATCTTCATTGAATGATTCTAGAAATTATGCCCGGATACTTAAAATTTGGAAATATTTAAGTGCCACAATTTCAAAATATGTTTTATCCACTTCCATCTTCCTTAAGTATCACAATTGAAGCTTGGAGTTAAACTGATTACAAGTGCAATCATTAAGATTTGAACTTATCACAATCCAGGACATTAATTAATATTAGGAATATTGTCCTGATATTAATACCAATCGCTTAGAATTTTACTTTCTAATAGAAAAAACTGTTCATACCTAATTAGTAAAAGTTGTAGGGATAAGAGATAGCAGGCAAATGTCGCCAGCTTTTACAAAAAAATAAAATATTTTAAATAATTAAAAGAAATAACTTAAGGTCACCTAAGATTAAATAAATTAAAATGAAACCAGTTTAATTCAACAAAAAAAAAGATCAAAATATCAGGATTAAAAAAAATTAAGCTCACCGATAATAAAAAGCAACTCTGACCTTGCTTAATTTAGCAAATTCTAATGACATATTTTGCTATTTAAATTTTTAAGAGTCAAAGATCAATATTAATAAGAAGATTATAAATTTAAATAAATTCTAATAACGAATTTAATTTTATGAATATAAATTTTGTTGATTAATAAAATTTAATTGGTGAAGTCAAAAGGCTATCAGTAGAATTTATAAATTTGTATATATTTAATAGAAATTATCATAGGATTTTGAACTTAGGACAGAAAAGCAGCCTTTTTTAAGCTTTCCAAATAAATAAACAATTTTCATTAATAACTTTGACAATTTTAACTTTTCAAGCACGAAATATAAGATAATGCCTGAAGAAGCAACCCAAAAATTACCAGATTGATGGTCTAAATAAGATTTATCTAAGAGGTAAAATTACAGATGAATCTAACAATCAAGCCATTCAATATTAAAGTATTGGGCTTCCTTTATACTTCACAAGGAATCTTAAGATATTGAAATAATCGAAGCTAAATATAAAATTTTTGCAGTCCAAAGCCTCTCTTCGGCCTTTCTGAATCAAATTTATGTTTATTTCAGTTAACCTGTTTGGGCACGAGGACGCAATGAAGTTTTTTCATTGTTTTCAATTTTAAGTTCAAGCGATTTGACAAATTGACTTGAAACTTTGCACAAATGTTGTTTTTAGCAAGCAACATGTTGGACATTGAGGTTAATATTAGGCCTATAATGAGAAAAATACCCAAACTTAAAAAATTAACAGTCTGGATTTGGATTCTGTATCTTCAAGATTTAAATACAGTTCAATATCTCCAATGAAAAATGTTATTAGTATTATAAATCCAATGAAAAATTTTATAATATAATAGGTACTATCTGTTTTATTAAATTGTTTTAATATATTCCGTGGGTCTTAAGAATCCCCGAATTTAAAAACACCGTATATATGCAATAAAAATTTAAAACAAAGACTTATGAAAATAAATAAAAACTAAATGAAAAAAAAAAATTTTAAAAACAAATTTCTTGTTTTTTTTTTCAAATATTTTGTCTTTCATTCCCTTTGCATAAAATATAAAAAAAATATTGTTTTTAACAGAGAGAATCTTTTGTATTGTGGTAAATTCGGTTCATGTTGTTACCAAACGACAATCTGCATTCTTGTTGCAAACAATGAAATAAAATTTAAATTATAAAAGATACATGTTACTAAGTAATCCATGATACATTACTATGTGTAAATTAAAGTACGCAATTGGTTAAAACAAAAATTTTGATACCCGAATTGCTTTAAAAACGGAATTAATCTAATATGTTCTTTAGCATAGCCCAATCAGAAAACAAGCCTGGTGGCTTTGCCTGTATCTATTGTATAAGTGGTGGTACGAAATTTTATGATTAATCCATTCCAAGCTATATAAGGAAGAAAGATTGTTGGAGATTCGGTTACTATAAAATATTCTGTGGCATAGCCCAGCTAATTGGCAAGCCTGGTTTCTTCCAATGTATCATCGATAGTACAAAACTTTATGTTCAATAAATGCCAAGCTGTAAGAGATGAAACAAAATTGTTTTCAGGTTGTTAGAAATGGAGTTAATATAACATGTTCTGCGGCATAGTACAAAAATAAAACAAGCCTGGTTTCTTCCAATGTATCATCTATTGTACAAAACTCTTTGTTTAATCAATTCCAAGCTGTAAAAGGTACAACAAAATTGTTTTGTGGTTTTTTAGAAATTGGGGTAATATAACTAGTTTTTCGGCATAGCTCAGTCAGTAAACAAGCCCGGTTCCTTTTAATATATCATCAGTGCTAAGGAATTTAATGTTTAATTGGTGATATTCGGGCTATGAAAGGTAACGTTTTTATAATTTTTATTTCAAAGTACAGTATTTAAAAACAATGTTATTGTAAACTTATTAAACTTTACTACAATTGCAATTAAATATATGTGCTGAAATTTCTTTCGAGTATGAGAATGCTGAATCTGCATTTTTTTCTTAACTTTGTTATTGACACACATATATGGGGAACAAAAAAAATCCAACAAAGAAATTAAAATACCCGAAAAAAATGTTTGTAAACCAACGTTTTTTATTTACTTTCAGTTTTTTTTTTTGTTTTTTAGTTCACTTTTTCAGTAGTTTTATTGTATTGTGGTATGTTCCAATTTTTTTCTTTATTTACTCACAATTACTCACAATAAATGTATATTTATGTGTATATAATACTTTTTTTTTTTTAAAGAATTTTTATACTAAAAAATTATTCAATACCAAAATACAAAAGGAAAGTTAACAAAAAATTTTTTTTAAATTTTTTTTAGTTTAAAAACCAAAGAACAATTAAGAATTTGGTATGAAAATGGAATATTGTTCTTGGAAAATGTTTTGTTTTTTTTTTTCACTGGTTAAAAAGAATAATTTCTTTTGGCATTGGCATGTAGGCAGGAGTCGGTATATAGTTCTTGTATACATGATTTCAAAATGTACTTTAAGAAACTTAGAGATTTTTGGAGGATTTGCCGAATGTAAAAGAATCGATCCCCGTTTTACAATTATTTGTAAAACTCTTTATAACCTATAAAATGAATGTGTGATTTGGATAGTCGACGACGAGGGAAACGTAGATTTTTTGATACTGCAATTGCCTAGCAACTAACCGACAACAGATTACATAACTACGTGTTTAGACTCTAGTAAATTAAATGACTTTGCTGATGGCATGGACATTTTTTTTAATATTGTGTATAATTAAATAAATAAATCACCTAAAATTATATTGGACCTAAGTTAATTATTGAGATGATTGGAAAACTGATATTTCATCCCCATTATACGACAGTCATCAAAGCTAGAAAAATTCCATGGTAGAAAATACAGAATTGGCAGAAACATTGATTGTATAGGAGAGGGATAAATTTGATAGTAGTAATATTTTAGAAACTCTACAGTTTCAGAAAATATCGCAGGATTCATATTATTGGATGAAAGCAGCGTCAAAATAATTGTATAAATCATGTCGTCTAATGGCTAGTACGCAAAGTGAATAAGTAGCTGAAAAAGAAGAAGGCATAATATATAGTGGGCTTGTGTAAACAATCTTGAAATCTTTTGGTACTAGCATTCGAAAAGTCATAAATGAGATGATGAATAACCTGACTTTAAAATGTTTTTAACTATCAAAAATAGTACATTTGAGTGCAGGCTGGAGCCCTCCAAATCGCACAGGGATATTTTGAAGACGTGACAAAAAAGAGTTGTATGTCATATAAATGATCCCAGTGCTAACTCAACGCTAAATCACTTAGCCATCGGTGAACGATCCCCGGTGAAAGGAGAAGTCAAACTATTAATATCTCATCCCAAAGATCTTCAACGTGCAACAAGGACGGCGACAGTTGCTCTTCTCTACACCGTTTAATTAGTAAGAACACACAACACGTCTTCTGGAAATTAGCTTGGAATCATTTAATGTGTATCCCTAAGGTGGTAATTTTTATATGTACGATTCAAAAAAGTTGAAGTCGAACATTAACATCCACTTGCATGAAATCCCTTTAAATTATTTTCCTTATCTAAATTACTCCCAATTCCCAAATCCTATCACCAAATTTTGTTTTCCAATCCTGAATTTAAAAACCAAACGAAACATATGTTTTTATGGTCTATTCTCAGTTTCTTGGTGACTTTCGATACTTTCCATCAACCCTCGTAGAAAAGGATGGGTTTCAAAAAGAAAAGTCTTCAAATTTTTTCAAATAAATTATGGATTACCATTAAATTCATAAACTAATATTCTATTGCATTATATTAGCATTAACTTCAAGTCTAAAACTTTTCCAAAATTAATTTAAAAGTGAGAAGCATCAGCTTTTTAAATACACCATTTATATTCCGTATGCATTTAAATATGGAAGCATGCATATTTATTTTATACAATATTATACACTATAATGTGTATAAATTTACATTTTAAATATATTCAAAAGAAGGAATTTATAACCAAGGACATTTTCGTTTTTTCCAAAAAATTGTTTTTTATGCAAAAATTTTTCTTTTAGTTTACGGTTTTTTAGAAAATGCGTAACTATTTTTCCAGTTTAAAAAAAAAAAACAGGTATTAAGTAGTTTCAATTCTTTACATTATACTAACTTTAAAAAAATGTATAATAACCTATTTAAGTTAAAAACTTGCGTTAATTTTAGATTGTATATATACGTATCTACTTTAAATTAAAATAATATGTAAAAAACTTTTAAACAAATTTTTTTTTTTAATTTGTCCCATTTTAAATTCATAAAACGAAGGTTGTTTCATTCTAATTAATTCTGAGATATTAGTTAGAGCTTCAGTATTTATTCAAATATATGTGTGACCGACCATGTAATATTAAACTAAAAAATAATTGAAAAATTATTAAAATTGATTATTCATACGTTATTTTCTAACATTTTAATGTCTACTGACTTTCGATAACGGTATTAGAAGGAATTTTTTGAATAAAAAAATTTAAAATAACGGTATAAAAGAAAATATTTTAGGTCAATTTTGAATGCATATTTTGAATGCATATTCGTTTTTTAATATCATATAATTGTATAAAGTTTAAGACCTTTGTTTTAAAGAATGGTCTACTTTTGATGTCATCACCGATTATTTTTTTAGATTAAAGTTAACGTAAGGAAAAGCTTTTATAATTAAATTTTTAAATAATTACCAATAGATTCTTCTCTGATCAATTATCCTATCCATGCTTTCTTAATTTCATGAGAAGTAGGTGACAAAAGCGATGTCTTCTAATATCGTCCTACTGTATTCAAGGGAACGGATTAAAGAAAAAAATTTTAATCGAAAACTTTTGTAATACCCTAAACGTAAAACTCCGCTCCATGTTTGTCAATTCAATTTTGGAATCCGTCTCTCATCCGATTACACTTATGGTTCCAGGTTAATATCAATCTTCACCAAGCTTCATATCAATCTTCACAATCTTCACCAAGTGAGACTTCTTCATGTTTGTCAGCATGGTTTAGGAAACCGCTTCCCGGTTTATATTAATCTTCACTAAACTTGTGATTCTGATGCCGAGGCTCTTCGTTTTTAATTTAGTTGTTCAATGATTGCTTGACTAATCATCAGAATATGCCGGCTCTGCTAAGTATAATCTTTGCATCCTACATTATATAGCAACATCATGAAATATTTCGAGGATATTATCTCAGCTATTTTTTGTTTAATTTTTAAATCCTTACGATGGTTTTTGACCATAGCCGTAAGACTGCTTTAATAATACATTAATATATGTATGGAGCCATGTAGATACGCTTTCCAAGTCTAACAAATGTGGTACTAATTGTAAGATGTATTCAATTGTATTGAAGTACTTACTCATCAATATTAAAACAAAAAACAAATGAAAATTGCAAATACAAATTAATATTAATGTAAACACAATAAAATAATATTCATTTATTTTTCTTTAATTATTTTAGGCTTAAACTTGAATTCCATTGAATCCATTAAATCTCCTCCTAATAAACAACAACATAACAAGTCTTTACTTCTCTTCTTTCGTCAGAAAAAGTACACACAATAATTTTTCTTCTTTTTTAATTCATAAGCAGAAATAAAACACAGGATTTTCCGGACTTTTCTTTTTTATTTTACTTGTCTTTTATATCTCCCATGCCATATCTTCAGATTCTTTTAGAGTTTACCCATACCAGGTCTCCAGACTCCTTTAGAATTTATAACAGTCGCGAAATTATTCTTTATTATCATTCCTTACTAATCTGTGTTTACAAAAAATTTATTTAAAAAAAAAAAAATTACGAAAAATTAAAGACGCAGGACAAAAAAAAAAGAAAACTGAAAATCCTTCAAGCTGTTGTTTTGTAATATTATTAAAAAATAACGGTATTTCCTCTAGCGATAACACTGAACTGAAAATACACAGGTGTAATTATTTTATGTTTTTTTTTTAAAATATATATAAAATACCATTGTTTTTTAATTAAATTTCATTAGAACCGTTGTTGCACAGTCACGTACCAGACAATGTTTAGCAGACTGGACCCTAAAAAAAGAAAAATTAAAAAAAAAAAAAATAAACAAAATGAATTTTAGCTTAACTGTGTTTGCATAATTTTTAATAGAAAATAATTTTTTTTTTTTTCTTTTTTAACAAATTTTCTGCTTTTGATTATAAATTTTGTTTCTTTTTTTTTTAAATAATGATTAAATCCTTGATTATTTTAAGGATTTTTTATGTTAGTATTTCTAGGATATGGCAAAAAAAGATTCACTAATGAGATTTTTTGGAAAACTTTTAAGTTATTTTTTAAATAATAATATTTGAAAAATACTTTTTTTTTTAATGTCGTTGGAAAAATTTTTAAAGTTTTTAAATATGGTTTTTTAAATTTTATAACTAATATTAACAAGTGTAGGACACTTGCAGTTTAAAGATATTTTTTTGTATTTTATTGATTATACAGTGTTAATAAACAGAAATTGATATTATTAAAAAATTTGTTTAAAAAAATATCAGCTCTTTCTATATTCTTTCTGAGATTGGCTTGAACATTATTGCAACCCAATATCATTGAGCATTTGGAGTTAAATACCATAATTGAACCTTAACCATGCTAAGTATTATGGAGATCTATTTATTAATATTAAGATAAAAACGTGTTTATCTAATTTTAATCTTTTTTAAATATTAATTTGTTTTCCTTAAAATGGCATTCTTTTAATAGAAAACAAATATGGTAATAAAAAAAACGCCTTAATATATGCAATACATTAATTTTTTTCTTATGATAACAATCAAGCTCTAAGAAAGGACTCATTAAGCATAGCTATTAGAAATCTTTTTTTTTAAGTGCTGAAATCCGAGAATGGAAAAAGGATTTGTAGTAATATATAGTGTGTTACCAAAAAAAACCCTAAATATATGCAATATTAAATTATTTTTTTAAATGCCAACCAAACTCTAGGAAAGGATTAATTTGGCATAGATATTAGTTGTGCATTTTAAGAGTTTAGATCAAGAAAGGGAAGGACGATTTGGTGTAAAATATAATGTGTTACCAATAAATCCCTGAAAGTATGCAATTTCGAATTGTTAATTTTAAACGTCAACCACACTGTAGAAAAGAGTTCATTTAGCAAAGTTATTAGGAATTCTTCCGAGAGGTTGGGACGAATAAGAAAGAGGTTTTGAAGAAATATATAGGGTTTTATACGAGAGTTGAAAGCAAAGTTAGAATCTAAGCCGTTTTTTTTTTCAAAGTTGCAGTTTCTAACATGGATCATTTCTTTTGGAGGGGAGAGCATTAAATAAATTATTTTACTAGTTTATAACATAAAATAAACAACACATATAAATTTTCACTAATATACAATATTTGTTAATTAAATA
The DNA here is from genome assembly GCA_963082915.1 of Dolichopus griseipennis. Taxonomy (NCBI): domain Eukaryota; kingdom Metazoa; phylum Arthropoda; class Insecta; order Diptera; family Dolichopodidae; genus Dolichopus; species Dolichopus griseipennis. The sequence continues at coordinate 26,837,433 of OY720443.1, forward strand.
TTTTTAAAAGAAATATAACAAATTTATATAAGCAAAAATGTTTTATATGAATTATAACAATACTCATTTAAGTCTTTAACCAAAATTCTTCGTACTATTTAAGTTTCTTCAAATTAAGCCCGAGTAAACTTATTGTATATAGTACGATTTTGTTTCTTTAGTCTACGACCTATTTATTTTTAAGGATTATTTTTACAAGTAAGCAGAAACTTCAAAGAATTTCCAAAAATATCTATTCTTTTTCCTTATTTAGTTCTCTATTCAAAAGCATCACAATGTTACTAAAAACATAGATAATCACTCATGTTTGTTTTTTCTTAATTCATTTAAAAATATATTAATTAAATTAGTTTTGTTATTAATTTCTTTGACTAAATAAATGTCAACATATTAAATGCAGAATGTACTGTTGAATGTATGCCCTAGTTTACAAATTCTTTAAAATATTTAAAAAAAATATATATTCATATAAATTTATATACTGCATAATGTTTTAAGGTAGTGGAATATAAAGATTTTTTGGGACTACGTTGAATTGAATGTATAATACTAAATAGTTTTAATAATTTAACAGTTTAGCAGATTAGTTTTTCCCCTCGAATTATCATATTTAAACCTATTTTAATATTAATATACCGGACTTTCTGGGACTTAATTCTGAAAGTTAAGGAAATGTTTTGGAATTTAAAACTAAATGAAACCTCCTTTTCCATTAAAGAACTTCTGTTTTCACACATTTCTGAGTGCTTAAAGTTTTCAATTACATTTACAATTGGAAATTGAAGTAAATCCTCACTTTGCCACAACTTTCAAACTACTTCGAAAGAACTACTAATTAGCTTTGAATTGCGGTACTCTACTCTTTCATTCGTTTAGTGATAAGTAACTGGGTATCAAGGGGCCATAGGTGCGATTATAATCTTCTTGACATATAAATTCAATACTAATTACTTGAGTCTTTCACTAATATAGTAAAAAAAACGGTACTTCCTGCATGAATATAGTAACGAAATTCCCAAGCGAAATGAAGGGTATAATTGTATTTTTTGTTGCATTCTAACGTACCCATATTTGTTATTAAGGTAGATCTCCCTCAAGACCTTGGATTCGAATTATATTCAAGATAATTATCCTTTTTGAGAATTTAATACTTTAGCTTTTGCTAATATCTTAAATTCACAAAATAATATTGTAAAAGTTCCCATAAAACACAATAGGCTCTATTTAAAAAAAATATTTAATATAATCCCATAAATACCTCCAATTCTGAATAAATAATTTTCTACTTAAACTATTGATTCCATAACTAATATTTAATTGGAAATATCAAAATATTATGTCGATTCCTAGGTAATTGAAATTCTTTTCATTTAAAAAATAAAAGTTTTTAAAAATATTTCATAATTTTTTTAAACAATTTATAATAGGTACATATACATATAAAATTAAATAAAAAGTTCCAGAAAATTATCATTTGTATCTTGAGATTTCTAAAAAAATTTTTTAATTCAATGAAAAATTTATTAATAAAAAATATATTTAATTTATACTTTGTCGTCCTGTTTTACTTCTTCCGTTGTTTCCGTTGCTTCCATTGTCCTTCCATATTTAACAATTATTTGCATTGTCATCAAATCAACTAGAATTAAATAAAAAACTATTTTTTTGCAAAATACATTTTTTTAATCTGAAAATCGTATTTTTTTTTTGAATTCTTGTATAAGGAAAATTCCATAAAAGATTTCTAAGATAAAAATTCAGGATAATCCAAAATAATAATATACAAAATACCAAATCCCAATGAAAGAAAATTATTGAAAATGAATTTTTATTGAATATTTAACTGCCAGGTGATAAGTACTATTGTATTTATGTTTTATTTTATAATTTTTTTAAATAATAAGATTTTATTTGATCTAAATATTCAAATAACTTTGAGTATTTTGAAAAATTCAATAAATCTGGATTGTAAAAATTGGAATTGTTAGAAATATTTGATTATTGTTTTTTTTTTTTTAATTTTATAATTAAAATAAAATTTATGAAGAATTTAAACATGATAAAATTATAAAATTGTAATTGATTCCGTTATCAAATTTCAATTGGATTTTGCTATTATGTTTGGTTATTAGTGTCCGTAAAAGAGGAATGATTTAACAACAAAAACTCAATGATTTTACAACAAGTTTAATCCAAAATACGCGTAAGATCTGAAGAAAATCTACTGGTCTCTGAAGATTAGGTCTAGGTATGATATGGTATGATTCATTAAACTAAACTTTATGAATCTTGATTTAAATGTCTTTTAACTTCTATCTATTAATCGAAGTCTAAGACTGTTTTTCAAAAATTGGAATATTGTCAGAGTTGAGTTAATCCTTTATCTGCAGATAGTCATAGGGTCCTGGATCAATATGATAGTAATAAAAATTTTAATGCAAATATTCTATTATTATTTTAATTTAAATATTAAAATTTAATTTAAAAACCATTTATAAAATCCTATTCTATTTTAATTAAATAATTTTTATTGATAGCTAATATATAATAACTAGTAGGACCCCGGCGCAATTGCACATGTTTTTTTAAGGCATTTTTGCTAAAGTATTTTATCTCTTCTAGCATTAGATTCCTAATAATGTCATTTTGAAGTACTTTGTAATACCGTGACAATAATATAAATTGTCACGAAAAGACGCAAATCTTTGAGATGCAGGAAGTCCCAATTCTTTATTGAAATAATATTAAAATGTTTACTAAAATCTTTTGATATACCTTGTGTTGTTAAATGCAGTATTTAATTAAGGGATCTTCTCTAAGGTAAATTTTGTACCCGTGTATATTTTTATACCGGAGCGAAAAGGACATTTCAAAGCAACCTTGTTGGTTTAGTGTTTTTGTATATAAACCATTATATCTATTTATCTATCACATATATATTCGTTTCAGATATATATGTATCGCTAAATTGGCATTTCCAAAATATGTTTATTATTGATGACGATAGGAATCGCCGTTATAGAAACATTGTAGTTGAAAGATAAAAATTTCAGGCACTGGTGATGCTGATACTTTTTTAAATTTTTGATGAACCCATTAAATAGCTAAAAATGAGTACCAAAGCAATTTTAATTCAAAAACTTCGTTCATAAAATAAAACTGTTCACTCTAATATTTATTGAACTCAATCTCCTATTCAATTTCACATTCTACTTGTTGCACATTCCTCTTGTCTTCACCCCAAGGTGTCTAATATTCTCTTATATCTTTGTCTTATATCTGTCTAATATTCTTCAACAAATATTGAAATTGTCAATGAAAAACCAACTTCCGTTTTAGCTCTTAATTTTATTACATTTTCTAATTGTGTAAAGAAAATAAATTTTCATTAAAACGACATCTAGTGAACGGTAGCATAAAAAAATCATTTTTATAGAAATCTTTACTTTATAATTCAACATTTTTATTCGAATAAAGAACAAAATTAAAGTTTTATTTTTGTTGTTATAAATTTAATGTGATTTATAATTATTTTTTTTCTACTGTACATACACACTTACTATATATACATATATATATATATCTTAATCTAACGGACATACTAAACATTTATTAGGAAAAATTTTTATTTCGCACAAAAATAAGAATTTTCCGAGAAAAATTATATTTTAGAAAGAGATGGAAAGATTTATATTTTTCCTTTCTTTTTTTTTTATACATTTACTTCCGTTACAATTTTTTTACCGTTATTTCGAATTTTTTTTTTCTTTTTCAAAAAGCAAAATGTATTATTTAAATAAATTATAATGATAACTATTATTTTGTATCTTTTTTTTTCAGAGTACAAAATCTCGATTCAATTGTTCGGACAGGTGACCGTGAACTTCCGGTTGTAAATACACGAGGTGATGTTCTTTTTAATTCATGGAAAGCAATATTCAATGGACAAGGTGGATTCTTTTCACAAGCACCAAGAATATATAGTTTCAGTGGGAAAAATGTTATACAAGATGCTTCATGGTAAGTAATACTTAGATATTTTACAGAGTTTAGGTGTACTTTTGATTTTAAATGATAAATGATGAATTTTTTTTTCGGATTTCTAAAAAAAAAAAAAATTTTTAATTATAAAATAAAAAATTAAAAAAAAAACTTTGTAATTAATGGTGTTTTTGAACTTTTAGAAGTTTTTCTAGTTATATCACTTTGATAATTCAACAATGTACAATAATATAGTAGCAGAAATTTCGTTGTAGTACGGGTTTTCAAAATTTATAATATTGGTTTTGAATCTCAAAAAAATACTTTAAGAAAAATTTTTAATTAAAAATGCCCAATCAGAAAGCGAAAATCAAAATAAAATCCTTATGAACTACTGTGCCTCAACGGGTTTGAGGAACACCTTAATTTTTTTTTTTAAGACTTTTCTGAGTCGAAGGAATTCTTTGATTTGATTACCAAATTTGATGCCGGGTTAATAATTTCAAAACCTGCTATTTTATTGACAATTTCATATACAAAGTATGAAGTCAATTGTAGTCAAACAATTGAGAGCGGAAGCACTTAAAAGCTTCCAATCAAAGAATTAACTAATGAACTAATGAATTAACTACTTTTCCAAGAAAATTTCTTTTAATATTCATCGAGCCATACTCGAAAACAATTTCAATTTCCGTGTAGATATCTAAAAAACTAAAAAATTAGTTGTGCCTAAATGTGTTAGTTTGAAATTTTCAGAAATTATTAAAAATTAAAGTTCGGACTTAAATATTAAAAACTAGGACTAGTTACAAATTAATTTGATTAAATAATTAAATTATACATTTTAATTAAAAAAATTAATTTTAATAATTTGGAAAAACTGTACAAAGTCCAATTAGTTAAAAAAAAAAAGGTAATTTAATTTCCTTGTAAAATCAATTTAAATATTACAACATTTCTCCAAATCATGTCTCATTTTTAAGCTTCTAAAATTTAAATGATTAAAACTTTTATATGAAGAGAGCAGAAGATGTGAGAGTGAGTGAAAATGCTGTTATTTTATTAAAATTACGTAAAGAAAAAAAAGCGAGGGTTTTTAAAAAAGCACAATTACAAAACTGAACCAAGTTATATTTTAATATTCCTTCAAAATTGGACAGGTATTTAATTTACATGTGTTCAAAAATTGTTAGTTTTGAGTTTAGACTTCTTATAGGTCACAAACTACTGACTCATATTTATTGCAAGGGATCTTACTATTTGAAATAACTTAAAATCCCCTATAACAACACTATATATTTATTTTATATATGAATCTGCTGCTAACAAATGTATGAAACCACTCACTCACCGATATAGTGCTATAGACTTGCGGTAAAAGGTATTTGATAGAGTTTAGAGTATAACCATTCAGAAAAATCTGACCCCTGGATTTCATTAATTATACCCGAATGTCTTAAATGTCATGTGGGGTATCATTGGAAAGATCTCGGTGAGCTCTATAGCTTTTAATTGGGAATGGTACTTCAAGGTCACCCTGCTTGGATGCTGAGACCATTTATAAGCCCTTAATATAAATGCCAGCGATATACTGTCATAGGGCGCATCATTGAAAAGGTATTGGCCAGCTTTACAAATTTTGTTTGTGGGTCATGGTTCCGGCTCTACTTTAGTGCTGAGGTAGTTTTTAGGCCCTTACTGTAAGCGTCAGCGATAAAACGATTTTTTAAAGTCTAATATGATAATTCATATTTTGTAGAGCTTATGTAAACACGGTGACAGATAGACAGACTGACAGTTAAACACAATGAAACTATGTAAAGGTAACCATTTTTTTTTTTTAAATATGCTACAAATACAAACAAATTTAATTTTCCTGAAAATGGAAATGCAAAATTTTTTTCTGAAGAATTTCTTTAGTGTCCTTTGTTAAATGTCAAATAACCTGCTGTTTTTTTTTGTTTTATTTATTTATTTTCCTTAAAGCTTCTCTTGTTTACTTTTCATTATCAAATCAGCGCAACATAATTGTTGTATGCAAAATTGGATTTGTATTTTATTTTTTTTTTTTAAACATAAATAAACAATGAAATAATTGTTACTTTAAATTAAATGAATTTTGGGGAAAAGTACTGGCAACAACAACAACAACAAATTGTAATGGATTTGAAGTTACGATAGTAGAAAACTATTCAAAGTAGGTCAAAATATTACAGGACGTTTTAATTCTCTTAACACTTGTGAGCCTCAAGGGTGTAGTATTCATTCCGGAGATAATACCTTGCTTAAATTTGCAAGCAATTCAAGACCTCGGAAACGTAGACAACGAACATGCGTTTTTTGGGAAAAAATTTAACAAATATTAGTTTTAATATAAATGACCATATAGAAGAACAAGTGAGGGCAAAATTATAAGGTCACTCGCAGAAAAATCCCTTCCATGATGTTTACCTAATCGAGGCCTTGTATACTCGCATGATTTTTCAATAAAATCATTAGTGAATTTTAAAATTTTTAGAAACTAATTATTTCTAGGTTGGCAAGTTTAGCAAATGGATTAGTGTCCACACAGAGATGCATAACCTGTGGTTATTCAGAATAGGAAATACCGTATAATTCCAATGGTAATAATATCTCTTTGCTAATACTCAATCTGGTTTCAAAGAGGTCTTTACACATGTCCTCAAATATTTTAAATAAAGCAATTATTTGAATTCAAGTTTGTAATACCAGACACTCTTAAATTATATAATTCAAGTATGGACGCAGACACTCTTAAATCACTATGTAAACTCTGTGCAATGCAAGAGAAAAATTCATTTATGTGTACCTATTTGATCCACTATTATATTTCTTTTTGAAAAGTTTTAAGTAAAAATATTTTAAATTACTTTTAAATGAAACGGAACGAGAACATTACTTTTTCAGGAATCAAAATTAGATTTTTTCGAAAATTTGATTTAACTTTTATATTAATGCATTTTTCTCATTTCAACATTCCCACTTTACTGATTTTTGTATCATTCATTAGTTTTTTACTCGTGATTTGTTACAAGACAGAAGTAAAACTAAATAAAATTCACCGAAACTTTTAAACAAATTTTGGTGCCCTGATTTTGCATCATATCATGAAGTTTCTGAATTTTTTTTTTAAAGTACAAGGAAAGCGAAGAAAATTTTTGTAAAAAAACAACCCTTGTACTGATTTTAAACGCATGTACTTTTATAATTAAATGCAAACTCACAAATATATAACTAATTTTAAGTGAAGTTTGTTTATTTTATATTAAATGTTGTGATGGGTAATGAAATTTTAAAGAAGAAAAAAACAATCAAATAAATTGAAAAATGAAATTCAATTATATTGTTTTTAATTTGTTATTTTATTTCATCTTCTTTATAAGTACGAGAATTTTAAAAAGATGCACCAACAAGTTCAAGTTTATGTTGTGTATCTTAATTTGTGTCAACTTTTTCAATTCATTTTAATTTAATTAACTAAGTAAATATTCTTGTACTGTACATACCTACGTGTTTTTAAATAATTATATTTTGGAAATTTTAATCAAATGCTCTTCAATTGGCTTAGAGCATTCATGGATTCGAATGTTTCTCGAAGAAGTTCTTCAATTCACAATTTTCTATTTGTTGCGGCATTAAGTATTGCAATGCTCTGAAATGCAGGCCTGGATTGGTAATTATTGTTCGAGAATTTAAAATGCGTGAGATAGGACCATGGATCAGATTCTACAAGCTTCCGATTATTATGCCACCGCAAGAGACCATATCTCGGAGACCAGTAAAGATAGATCCTTCAAACAAGTCTCTTTTTTTCCTGAAGCTGGCAATGAATTGAAGAGACAATTTGGATTTGGAGTTTTAAAAGCATATTTTCAAAATTAATAATAATATTGCCTTGTTATTTGGTACATGAGTGTTCTGTCCTATTTATATAATATCCATAAAAACTTGGAAGAGCTGTGGTATGCTTCAGGCACCGCCTACGCCTAGTGTCCTGAGTTCTAACAAGCATATCCACGAAATTAATTAAGATAGGAACTTGAAATTAAGTACAAGGTAGTTCTGTCCTGCTTGAATTATGACCCAAAACTTTAGGTTGAATTGATATAGTCCAGGTACCACCCAAGACCTAATAATTATATCTTCGAAATTAGTAGAGATAGTGAAGCATGAAATTTTGTATAGGCGTAATCTGTCATGTATGCAATTGCCTAATGTCCAATTACTTGGCACTAATTTCCATCGTTTTCAATCCAATATCTTCCGGATTAATGTTACGTCCCCGCATTATTGCTTAGATTTTATAACAAATTTCAAATCTTAATTAATTACATTTTCTTGCTTCTGATCATATTATACAATATTACTTAAATACTGGACTACCGTTCATCAATTTTCAATTAATTAAAAATTAAAATTCCAAAAAAAAAATATAAAAATACTTTTTGTTTTATTCCAGCTTCCAATAGGACCCAATTTAAATAAAAGTTTGAACAAAATTAAAATAAAGAATAAAATATTTTTAGAACAACTTTTAACTAGTCTTATGCAGTTACTTTATATATATATATGTATATATATATATACACATAATATATCCAATATGTTTTATTCAACTAAAAAATAACTTTAAACTAAAAAAAATTTAATTTTATAAGGGGAATTTCAGAAGAATCCTTAATAAGTTAAGTGTAGTATTCCCTGCCCCACTCCTGACAAAAGGTCAATCAATTTTAAGTTAATTGAAAATCATGATTGTTTAAGGACAGGGAGTTATTTGTATACAAAATACTTTTCTTAAAAATATCAAAATAAATTTTAAATTGCAAAATGGTTTTATATTCATAAGTGTACAATATATATATACATGTACACTTAATATCATGCAATTAAGGTGAATCTTTTTTTTATGGTTGACTTCTCAGAATTGAAACAAAACAACAAGAAACATTTTTAAAACTTTTTGATTATCAAAATCTGGTTTTAAAACTTTTTAAATTCTTGTTAGATACGAGTTTTTTTTTTTTTTTTTTTTGAATACTAACAAATTTTAAAAAATAAAAAAATTAATATTTTATGTTCTTTTTTATAGAAACTAACTTCAATGTATTCACATACTAAATATAAAAGTTTAGAGTACAGGGCAGGATGCAGTTATTTTTTGCCTCTGAATCTAATGAAAATTGAGAATTGATTTACATTAGAATTCAAACAATCTTATTCACTATTAGCATCAGAATCTTCTGTTGCATTAGCGTTCTTAAATTTTGAAATAAATTAAAGTGGTGGTTTGGGTACCTATCACATGCTTCCCAATACAAAAAGGCATATTTTCGAAATTGATAATAAATAGCAACATGAAATTTGGTACAGGATTCGTTCTATCCGGTATTCTTCGTGTTTCTGAAACTTGAGAGGAATCAAATAGCGGTTTGTAAAGCAACCACCTGCCTCCTTAAATCTAACCAGCATATCTTCGAAATTTATAAATAGCAACTTGAATTTTGGTGCCGGGTAGTTCTGTCCTGTTTGACTAATGTTTCTGAAATGTGTTGAAGTGGGTAAGGTGTAACGATGTCAATTGAATTTTTCAGGTGTTTGCAAAGACTTACTGTTTTTACTGAATTTTCTCTTCATTGGCTATAATTCAGTATTTTATAGGATTTATCAATTTTAGCGTTAGATTTTAAGATTGTATTAGCACCTTTTTTTCATTTAAGCTGCATAGGCAAAGCAGTGGAAGGTCATCATTTCACAGGCAAGGTTCATTATCAGTTACTAAAACTTTTTAACTGAAATACCCTCTAGAACATCTTTTCTAATTTTTCAAAATTAATTTGTTTTCAACTTATAAAGGTTAGTTTCGAAATTGAAGACAATCAATTATAATCAAAATTTTGTATGGTAAAATTAATGGAAGCAGGGAGGTACTTTAGGACTGGAGGAATTTTTTTAGCAGAAAACTCAATACACTAAGTTGGAAATTCAATATGCAAAGTTGACTACTAATCTTCTTTCTTTCTAAAAAAATATTATACAATTCTAGAAAGAGCAAAGGATAATTTAGCATTCTAGAATGTAAACCTTCTTGCTTTGCCTTGATTCCTTCCAACATTTAGAATCGCAAGAGATCACTTAGGATTCTAGAATTGTAGAATCCCTTCTTTCTTTGCCTATATTTTTTCCATCACTTTGACAAAATTTGCAGAAGGTTTATTTATTCCCATTTCGTTTTAGAATTTTTATTCCCCTTCTTTATTACCCTCCATCTTTTTGAACAAATTGCTTCACCAATAATGACCTAAGCACTGATAAAAGCCAGTAATTTAGTAAATAATGAAATACCATTATTCAACATTAAATCATGAAACTCTTATTTATTGAATTGTGTAAATTGGTCAAACTTAAAAGCCAAATAAAGTGAATCTAACAATTAGCAGCGCCACTAAAAAAAGTCTAATAAAATAGTTTAACTTATTCATTTATTCAACAATCTTTAATCCGATCCTGATCACATTTACAATGCATTTAGTATGCAATTTTCAATGAATTTTATTTTTAAAAATAATTCAGTCAAAAAATATTCCCAAAAATAAAAAAAGAAATAAAACTTTTATTGGATTCTTAACGAGTATAAAATTTTCTAGTAGCCGAGCAAAAAACAAATAAACAATCTTTTTATTTTTATATTCTTCCAAAGTATCTCAAGCTACTATATTCACATACACTTATTACTATTATATTTTAACAAAGAAAATAGATTCATAGATACTCTTATTACTATTTACTTGCTTGTATTTTTTAGAAAGATACAAAATAATATCTATAGTCTTTTGTTACAAATTTAAGAAACTTTTGACTTATTAAACATTTTTTTTTCCAAAATAAGTAAATGAAATTTATATGAGATACAGTTCGGGAGAAAATTATTGTATAGGCTGCATAGAATCCAGAAATATTGTAACCCTTTTTATTACTCTTTTAAATTAATATGCATTCCATAGCACTGCTTAATCTAGATAATTGATTTTAGAAAACTCTAAATGTCTTCAAATCTGGAAGAGCCTGCATGAATAAGATTATGGTATTTACACTGATATGCAGAATTTCACCAAATTGTAGACTACATTAGTCTACCTTAGGAAATATTCTGGATTTACATCAATTCTTAATGAAAACACCAGATCCCTTGCTATTTTTATTCCATCCATACTCCTTGCATTTATTTACAATTCCCACGCATTCGACCCATACTCCTTGCCTGTTATAATTCGAAAGCAATGCAATTTTACCGATACTCCTTGCCTTATCAAATTCGCAAGCAATACAATTCCACCCATACTCCTTGCCTGTTACAATTCGCAAGCAATGCCGGAATTTATACAACTGTTCTGACTATAGAAAGAGTAGGTTTTATGAGTAAAGGGTTAGACTTACAAGGAACTTAAGTTTTGAAAGTGGAAACTACAAACAAATCTTTAATTCCATTTCGGTAGAAAATTATGACAGAATTTTTCTGGAGAAAATTTTGAATAGGCTATGTATTCCTTAGAAGACTCTTCGGCGAATGATAGTAATTTGGTTTAAACTAAAGTTTCCTTTATAAATCAATAAACTGACACAAGTGGAATAAGTTGGAGCAGGTTCCTATCATATTGATCTAGAGGTATTTGGAAGTTTGACCTAATTAGAACATTGTCGGATGGCTCATATACTTCCTAAAATTTTGTAGAATTGAAGCGACCTTAAGATTATCTGTTTAAGTATAGCCTTAATTTAAATTAGTTATTAACTTAATTCAGATATCGGAATTCACCAATATTCTTCCCTGTTGTGTGTGTTACTACTAACAATACTGTAGTCCAAATTTATAAACTCATGTATGTACATATTACTAACTATGTTTTTATAAATAAATTATCAACAATTTTCCAAAATTTTTGTATTTTAGATAATATTTTTTTTTGGGGAGGAAATTCATTATTTGAGTAGTTCTTCACAAACTCAAAAATTTAAAGAATTTATTATTGTATTTTTTTCAAAAGCAGTTTTTTTTTGTATTTTGAACTTTTGTAGTTCAAGTCTTCAGATTAAATTTTCAATGATTCGCCTTTCAGATATGTTTATATGCAATTTTAGTTTTTCTTTTATATATAGAAAAACAAACAATTAATTTTCAGTTATCTTTTATATACAAAACAGTTTACAGCAACAAATAAAAAAAATGTTTTCTTACTTCGTTACATATCATATAATATTTATTATATTTACTTTACATGGGGGGGGGGGGGACTTTATAAGGGTTGTCGATTTCGATTATTAAATTAGGAAAAAAAGTGAAAAGTTGATCTAAGCATGAATTTTGTAATATATGGAATTTCTTAGTGAAGAATAACTTCTTCGGAATAGAAATTAGTAGGAGTTTGGGTTTTTCTATTGCAATTTATTATATTTTATTTTATAACGCCGATTTAAAGCTTAAATTGTATCTACGTCAATGGTCTTCAATCGAATCCTTTTTTCTTTTTTTTTTGTTCTTTTTCCTAAGGGAGAAAAAAACCTTCAAAAGCCACCTGAAACAGCACTAAAACAACCGCCTTCCATAGCCGAAATAATAAGATAAGCATCCTAGCTGCTTGCGCAGTATAGTGGCTGAAAAGTAGGGACAAGACATAAATGTCCATCAAAAGTTGAATGGGAAACCCAAGCAGTATAAGTTGACTCCTTTCTTGAACTTTACAAAATCATATGTTTTATGAAACACATATGGGAGTATTACACATATGTGTTCCAGAATTTAGAGGTGCGACTTAAAAAGAGCTCTTAATTTCTTAATTTTCAGAGTTTTTGTTCGAAAAAGCTCTACTGTATATAAATGTGATTGAGCTGCTAATCGTGTGTTACGGAGGTATGGTTTGAGTTTTGGAATAATCTTTTTAATTTCTTCTGAAGTACTACCTCCTACATTACGAAGGTAACTTAAAGACATTAAGTCTTTTGTGACGTTAGTAAAATTGATAATACGAACAGCTCTCACGAAGAGCGGTGCTGGGTGCTCTAGCAAATATGTGAGAATTATACTCAAGCATTGGCCAAATGTAGGTTTTATAAATTTGAAGTAGATTTGGATTTTTTCCATGCCTACGTATTTTAACGATTCCCAAAAAAAAGTTAAGTGTAGAATCGTTTCGCTTTTTCCCTTGTAGATTGGAAGTTTTGTTTATCGGCTGTCTTCAAAGAAGATTTAAAAAGACACTATAAAAATCTATTCCCTTTTGATAATGAGATTATAAACCAACTGAAGCCAAAAGAAAAGGGAAGTAAAAGAAAAAAAAAGGAAATTTTGTTTCCAAATTATCTAGGTTTACATGGAAATGATAGCTACCTCATACCCCTTTAGGTTTACTTGAAAATGCTAGTAGATGTAAGTTGACTTCTTCCCCGAATCTTCTGGGTGCAATATGTTTCAGAGGAAATATTAAATGTTTATAAATCCAAATTTTTAAAATCCCCCAAATTTTTCTTAGGTTCCTACTCCCAAAATTTTTAGGATATGTTAGCCATTTTGTACTATTCATTCAAATCAATTTATATTCTAATTATTCTTTCCATAATTTCCACTCTCATTCTTCTAAAAAAACATGACAAATTATTGCATAACACTTTTCATTTACAATCTAACTAATATTTAAAAAATTGTTCAAAAAAAAAAAAGCTGAAACACCAGAATAAAAAATTGGAGTCATTTTTTTGTTTACTCGTAATATTTGAATAAATATAAATATATATACATAAATTTGTACTTGGATTTTTATTTTGGATCTCAAATTCTTGTATTTACTCATGTTTAATGTACATGGATTTTTTTTTATATTTCGCTTGTTGCATTCTTTTTGGATCTCAAATTTAGATTGGATGTGCATCAATCTTTTCAGTTTGTTTTACTTCTTAGTACCCTAAGACTCTATACGATTTTTTAAAAAATTTATTTGAATTTTATTTTTATTTTTGCAAATAATATTAAAAATTCTTTGAAAAATTTATTACCCTACAATATATAGAGAGACTCTCTGTCTAAGAAGTACAAATAAACCTAGAACATAAAACATGATATAAATTGCATTTGAAATAATAATTTTTAATTTTTATTTTCTATTTTCTATTTTTCTTTTTTTTTAATTTATAGGCCACAAAAAATTGTCTGGCATGGTTCTATGCCAAATGGTGAACGTGCTATGGATACATATTGTGATGCATGGCATTCATCTAGTCCAGATAAATTTGGTTTAGCTAGTAGTTTATCTGGTAATAATATATTAGATCAAGAAAGATATTCGTGTGATAACAGATTTATTGTGCTGTGTATAGAAGCTTTATCACAAGATAGAAGAAGAAAACGAGATTTAGATCATCGGTAAGTATATATATATGTAATAAATATATTTATATATATGAAGATAATGTATATATGATATTAATTAAAAAATTTTTGTGTTTTACATTTCGTTTAATTGCTTTTTTTTGATGAATTTTAAGAATTTATGAATTTTTTTTTTTTGAGGAGTTTTATTTTTAACTTCTAAGGGTGGTTGTTACAGAAAGGATTAAGGATATTCAAATTTTATTCACTTTCCTTAATATTGAACTCTTGCCTGGATTGAATAAAATAGCCAGTGCCTTAATAAGAAGATCACATGACATTGGAGCTGCTTCAATAGAATGACCCTTGTTATTTAATATAACCGACATAGGGATCTATTGATAATTATTTATTAAAACTGAGACAAGAGTGTATTATTGTTGTAGATAGATTTTATCGAAAATTATCTTTCTATAAAGGTCGAAAACTTCGAAAAAACAAAAACGAAAAGGTCGAATGATAATATATCCCATCCTATAAATGCACTCGATCATATTAATAGATTCATAATGCAATTGATATTCTCAAATACATAGAAAGTATAGTTCATACTGAGAAGTGATTATATACTTATATAAAAGAACTTTGAAAACCATCTATTGAGGCTTTGGAGAGCTCCTATAGGAAGGAAGGGATTTTGCAGCAAAAGTACGCCTTCTTCAAAAACAAACTTAAGATTTCAAATATGAAGACAGCGAGCAATTGGCAATATAATTTTAGATTCGCTATTTAAGAACATAAGTTTTGAAGAAGGCGTGATTTTTCTGAATTAAAATCTTATTCTACTTTAAGAAATTTTTCAAAGCTTCAATAGTGGCTTCCAATGCTTTCAATGTTCTTTGGAAAAAAAAGTAGAGTAAGTACAATAAAATATAGTTGAAACCCATAAGTTTGAAATTTTTCCTTAAAAAAAAGTCGCCCGTTGGCTCACTATTTCTATCTTCGAAGTCTTGGGCTGGTAACTCCAATACAAAAGTACATTAGTCTCGAAGATGACCATATGAAGGAAATTTAAGTGAACTAGGGTTGAGAAATTTAGGATCATAGACTATGCTTTATCCATTTTTAAAGGGAATATTCCATTATACACCTACGACTTTATTTTTAAGGAATTCTTTGTTACCAAACTTGTGACATCTAATAGTTATACTTAACTTAATTAACAGCCTTACTAGCCTCCTAAATTTGAACTATAAATTGTTTTTAAACATTTCAGATCAAGTTTATTTTCAAACCCAACAGCTTTTAAAATTCAATTAAAACCCACTGTAAGGAAGTCGCCTTTCCATCCCTAGATGAACTGTAGGTATACGGTATGCAAAGGGAAGAAATATGACTGTATGTAAAAGGAAGATATACTGCATGTCAGAGATCCTTCAAAAATTGTTCAATTACATATATGTTGCAAATGTTCTTTATAGATGATTCTTTGGAAAATTATTTCTTGTATTTTCCAATATCTACCTAATAAAATCCCCAGTTGCATTTTGTCACCATCTTTGTTTTTCTTCTTTGAATTCAATATTGAGACAAATATATGGAAAATTTTACCATTATTTAAATTTTTTTATATTTTTTAATTTTAGATTTCTAACGACATTTCAAGGCTAAAATTGAATTTCTGATTGCATTATTGTACTTTTCAAAAATAGAAAAGTTCTTTAACCAGAAAACAAAATGAGATAAATTCTAATTTTATTATGATTGGGAACCTTCGATAAATAATCAAATTCAATTGAATATTATCAAGATGCAAAAAAAAAATATTTTTTTATTAAAAAATTCTTTTTTTCATTCAGTCGGTCCAGAGAAATTTGCTTTTAAGAAAACTATCTATAGATACCAATATTCTCTATAAAAATATCTAAGGTTCTTAAGTTCTTTTCAAACTCAAACAGCAAATTTCTATTGTAGAAAAATTTTTCCAAAATAGGTTCTAATGAATGCAAAGGGTAAAAATAAAATTAAATTATGAGAAGTCTTATTAATTTTAAATGGCTTTGTATATGAAGATTTTTATTAACAGAATATTAAATTTTTGTCCAATTCATTTATTTATGAATTGGAAATCAAAATGAACGTTTGTTTCCGGTTTTTGAATTTAAAATTAGAAGGAAAAATTTAAAAGAATTCAAATTAGTATTTACCCCTAAATCTTATTGTTTTTCAATGAACTACATGATTGGTTATATTGAGGTACTGTGAGAAATGGGCTTTATATATAATGTGATTATGATTAACAGAATAAACTTTTAAAGTAATATTAAAAGCTTAATTCTCTAGGTGCTAAGAATCTGACGAAAGAAATTGCAAGGATAGAAACAAGATCTTTATTCCTAGGTATAGTGAGGGATCTTTACTTCAACACTAAAAAAGCTTCTCAATTGTCTTATAAGATATTAAAACTTGTCACACCAGATTAATCATTACTTTTTGTCTGTCATGTTTTTATAGTTTATTGGAGACCTATGGGATTTAACTAAGGATTTAATTTTTATTTTCCACTTTTTCAACCATTCATCAATTTTTTCACATGCTATTTGTAACTTTCTTGTGTACTCGTTGATATCATCAGATCCCACTGCTAAAATATCGTTAACGTTAGCAAATGTTGCCATAGTTACATTTTCTACTACTGGTAGATCACTAGTGTATAGTTAATAAAGCACAAATCTTAGAATACTGCCTTGAGGCACCCCTGCTTTTATTTCTTTTAAGGATTAATACTCATTTTTATATTTTACTCAAAATAAAGGATATCTGCTTGTACGTCTTTGTATCAATTGGTGTCTTCACTGGTTTTGTAACCATTACCAACTTCTGCTACCTTTCAAGTGTTAGTCACATATTCCAGTTTTATACAAGTATTTAATATTTTATTTAATATCCGTACAGCTCTTCCAGGAAGTCCTTTTTATATTGTTGATGCAATAAGCTCAAAACCTGGAGTTATTTATTTGGCTTGTATAATTATAGATGCTGGCAAATATTTTTTAGATTTGGCCAATTTTACTCTACACATTTTCTTTGATTTCAATTTTAACTTGTAAATTATTGTAGAAATCACTGCTATCTATTTAAGATTTAAATTAGTGCGCCACTTAATTTATTTATTTCAAAAATTATAAATAAATTAAGTGGCGCCCTAATTTATACCTATTAATAAATTGCCTATTGATTTTGCAAGGCAATTTAATTAAACATTTTATTTATTAATTAAATATACAATATTTTTTTAATTAAAAAAAATTTATTTTACCATTTCAGCACAAAAAATTTCACGACAGCACATGAATATGCCAAACACTTGCAGGAAGTTTTAACTTGAAATTCTTTTTTTAGGAAAAAAAAATTAAACAATTAAATTAATTAATTTAAATATAAAAAAAATAAATATAGTTTAGGTTAATAATTAAATAAGAAAATTAAAACTATTAAACCTATAAATTTAAAATAAAATTTAAATTATTATAAATATAAATACCATCAGTTTAGGATTTTTTTTACGATAAAATAAATTAAAATAAAAAAAATTTAATTTTTATTTTTAAATATTTATAATGTAATTTAAATACCAAAAACGAAAATTATATTTAAAAAAATTAATTAATTAATTAATTAATTCCTCAAAGAAAAAAATAAAACGCATTTGTAAAATAAAGGAAAATTATAAATAAGTAAAAAAAGCATTTGTATTAATAGAAAATTTTGGCGCCAAAATTGAATTTTTGGTTATTAATCATGATTATAACATAAAATAATGATGATAATAATGAAATTTAATTTTAAAATTCAGTTTAATTGAACTTAACTTAATAATAACTTTCACATTTCAATAATAATAATTTGTTATGTTGAGTTTAAACAGGAAATTTTAATAATTTTATCTCTTAAATCAGTTGATTTTAACCCATTCAGTACTACCGTTTCTAAATGAGATGTGAATATTTATTTTTATTCTTTTATCAACTTTCAGTATTTTTTTTATTGTATTTTTTACATTGTATAAACATAAAATCAAATAAAATTTAGTACCTATACCAAATATTTTGAAAGAAAAATAAACCTTACGTACCTTACGTAATCAGAATGATGGGTTAAATCGGAAAATGAGGAATGATTTATAATTAATCAAATATGTATTTAAATTGAATTATTTAGGTTATAAATTGCTTCCTCCACTTTTAAATTTTTATATAAAAAGCTTAGATTCTTTAGTAATTGATTGACCATTCAGCTTTCAGATCCTTTCAGACTTTCCTTAAAAACCTTCTCTCAATTTAAAAGAAAATTACATGAAAGTGTTGGAATTAGAATTTATTCATATAATATTTTTGAATTTCACTAGCCATTTTTTGCACTAGACCCTAGTGTCTAAAACAGCAACTATTAAAATAACCACAGCTTTAAAACATTTTTTAAAAATATTGTTTCCAAACTAAATATTCTAAATCTATTTCATTAATATCATCATTATTTTTATCATTACTAAATTACTATCCATCATTCAGTTATAATCATATTAAATTAAAAAACTTGTAAATTTTCCTATACTTGGAAACTTAAATTAAATATTATGTAATTATCTATTTAATTATTAATATTACCTATAGTTTAACAAAATAAAAATCTATTAAAATTAAGTAATAATAAATTAATATTATATTAATTAGTATTATAAATATTAATAATATATAAATATAAATATTAAAAATTATAATTTATAATTTAAAAAAAAATAAATAAATAGATTTTTTTTTTGTAAATAAATATTATAATTAATTAATAGTGCTAAGAAAAATGTATTTAAAAAAAAATTATTAATAAAAATTATACAGAAAACAATGAAAAAATTAAAAAAAAAAAAGTAAATTAAAAATTCTAGATATAAATTAAAAAAAAAAAAAGTTCTATGTAAAATATTAAAATAGTAATAATAATTAATATATTATAATAGAAATTAATATACAGAATAAATTAATAAATATATATATTTATATTTTATCAAAATTAAATTTTTTATACAAGAATTTAAAATATTTATTAATATTAAATAAAAAAAAAAAATTAATAAAAAAAAAACAAATATTTAACAATAGTTAATTTAAAAAAAAATAAATTAAAAATAATAAAATAAAACAAAACCCGAAAATTTAATTATTGATTAGTTGTATATTATTATTATACTATTTTAAATTTGCTTATTTTTTTTAAATACTGATTTTTTGAATTGCACGTTAAGTTAAAATATTTAAATATTTTTAAATATTTTGAATACATCTTTAAATAATTGAATAGTAATTGCTTAATTGAGTTGTTAGTTTAATTTTTATTATTCAACACTATACTCCGATATTAATGTAATGTACAATTCTGGAAAATGCCATATCATTAATATATCTCTGTTATTATTTAAAAATTTAAATATAAAGGCTAAAAAATTTAAATATAATAATTGATAGTTATTTAATAATTAAGCAAATGTAACTTCCATGTTTTTAAGCTTAGGATGTACGAGTACTTTGGTGACCTAATTCCTTAATTACAATAGTATGAACACATTTCAATTCATAAAATAAAATGTGGGCTCTATCGTGGGCACGTATCAAATCACTTACCTATCAAAAATAATGATTTTTAATAATAGAAATTCAATCGATCATAGATTATGATTGTGATGCACTGAAACTTATCAAAAAAGTAATTACTTAATTATTTGATTAGAGATAAGTAGTTGGTGCAATACGACCCTATTAGATATTTATGTCGGATCATACAGCACTAGATTTTATTTAACATGATAATTAATTAAAAGGTCTATGAGGTAAAGGCATTTGAGGTATTAATAATCTTCTCAATAATTTCAAAAGTAAAATAACCTACCTACATAAGGTAAATCTTTAAAGTATCTATTCTGGAATTTGAAATAAAAGTTCTTTTTTTTTACAATTTACAAATAATAACACTGCTATTCAATTAATTAAAAAATACAAAATTTCAATAATTATTTTACTAAATTTTTAAATTAATAACTTTCTTTTAATTGATTTTCAAAATATATTGTATTTTTAACTTGCTTTAATTATAAGTAATCTATTTTTAAATAACATTCAATTTTTAGCATTTCTTAACCGAAATTAAATTTTAAACTTAAACAAACAATAAACTGCCATTTATTACAGATAATAATTCAAAACAATAAGAAAATAATTTAAATTAATTAAATAAAAATAAAAAAACCAAACAATGTAAAAAATAATTTTTTAAGAAAATTTTTTTGTCTCAATGTAAGATAATAATAAATTTTTTAATTAAATTTGTATATTTTAATTTGTACATTTTAATTATTTTTATATTAATTAAATAGTTATTATTAATACTGTGTTTGAAATTAAAAGTACAATTATTAAAAAACTAATTTTTATGTAAAAATATTAAATTTTAAAATTCTTTGTTTTATAGTCTACTTTAAAAAAAAATTGTATCCGCTCCTAAAAATATGCAAAATAAGTTGAATTTTATAATAAGTCATGATATAATATTTCTTTCAATTCAAAACGAAATATTTAGATGGGGCAATTGAAAAATTAGTATTTGGAGCGGATTTAGCGGAAAATTAGTAAACACTTGTTGTTTTAAAGTTTTAAAAAGCACCTTAATATACCAGAAATATTTAATATTAATATAAATCATAAAATATATTTCATCCCAATATTTCAATAGAACTATTTTGACTTTTAATTCAAAGAACGTTATGACGAAAATATTAAAATATTTTGATTTCAAACACAGCTTAAATTACCTCTGATTTTAAATTATAAGTTATTTTTTTTTTTATTAATTAAGTAAATTTAATTATTTAATAGTTCAAAAATAAAGTATATTTATATATGTATATTCCAAATTATAAAATATATTTATATGAAATATTTACATGTTATATATAAATTTATTATGTACAAGATATACTTCCAATATATTATAATTATTAAAACTGATGTATTTAATTGTATTACTAAAAAATTAAAAGTATAATTTATATTTGTTCATTTTTAAATATTTTTTTTTTCAATAAAATATTATATAATTTGCTTATTTTCTGTTCTTATATTATTATTATAATTAATTAAAATATTTTATAAATTTATATTTAAAAATATAATTTAAAATTTGCTGAAACTATCACCTGAAAACAAGGGGTCAATTTTTTGAAATATATTAAAAGCTATCTTAGAACAATTTACGGACAAATGATATCCTGTTTTTCTGAAATTTTCGTAAAATATTCGCTTATTAAAAAACTATCAGCCATTTGCTACATAATTAATCTAGTCTCCAGTTAAGATTTGTGTTCAAATATTATAAAAATTAATTATGAAGAAAAAGTGTTGCCAGGCCATTTTGTAACACATTCACTGCCTATATAGAAAATTTTAAAAATAAATTAAATTATTTTCAATTCTTGAAATTTTAATTTTAAATCGGTTTAAAATAATCTATAAGAGGTTTTAGCCTAATTTTAAGACCTGACTTGTTCTTTTCTCTTTCCATTAACTTAGGTTGCATTTATAAGAAAAAGTCGTGCCATAAAAATTATTTTGTTTCAAGAGTTCTCAAAATTAGGAAATGTTGAAAGCTTAATTTGAAATTAATCAAAACTGTCCTTATAAAACTTTTAATTATTAACTATCTTTTGAAGATACTTGAGTTCTAAATTATTTTGCAAAATTTGAATGAAATAATACTAATTAAATAAAAAGAGTAAAGTAAGACAATAGAAAAAATTAATGAAACATTAAGTCCCTGAAAACTGTATATTCGCTTTAATTAATAATATTAAGAGCATTGAAACCCCTATTGTTACGAATTATTATTAGTTTAAATACTAATTTTTCAATTGCCCCATCTAAATATTTCATTTTGAATTGACAGAAATATTAAATCAAGTACTTTAAACCTTCATTGATTACTACATAAAATTTGTCTTGAAATTATTGAATTTTCGCATCCTAAGCACAAATTCACTATCAATTTTAACAATTTTACCATTATAATTCTTTCCTTAATAATTTTTATTTTTATTTAAACCCTTCTAATTTAAATTGTAATTTAGAATAAAATTACATATTAAAAGTAATCAAAAAATTCAATAAAATCGTTACTAATAGATTAACAATAATTGGAAAAAAAAAAATTATTAATAAATAAATACTAATACGAATAAAAACCAAAATTTAATTGTCAATTAGAAAAAATAATAAAAATATTAAAAATAAGAAAAATTTTTATTTCATCTTGTTTTTTTTTTTTGTAATTACATTTAATAAGTTACATATATATATACATTTTGTTTTTACATTACACAATCCTGATTACATTATAAATGATTACAGATTTTTATGACATAACATAAACATACCTAGTAACATTTTAACTGCATTTCAATTGTCATTTCTATAGTGATCATTGATCAACATTACACATAGTTTACACTAGCAACTTTATATGACGTATGTCATTAAATATATCTGTCATTATTTTATAATCTAATTAGGGATGTGTAATTATAACTGAACTGGTAATAAAAACAAAAAAAAATTGATAGACTTTCAAATATAAAAAAAATTAAAACAAAAAAAAAAGGAAATTATGAAAAAAAATAAAAAAAAAAATACATACATACTTGTAATCATAATTAATTAATAATACATATATTCACACAAAATACACACTCCCCTATTTATATAGTAGTATGTTAAGAATTTCCATTACATATACATAATATATAAAAAAAAAAAAACAACTACATAATAGTATTAATTTAAAGAACAATTAAATAAAAAAAAACGAAGAAAATAAATTTTTTTATTGTGAAAAAAATAAAATAAAATAGAACTCAGTTTTGTATCAAATTTTTAAAAAATAAGCTATTAAAATCTTATCATAAGTAATTAATTAAAATATAAAATATAAATATATAAAACAAACAAAATATCACATTAAAAGTAGAAATAAGAAAAAAAGGAATACATAAAAATAAAAAAAAAAAAAAAAAACAACATATAGTATAATTAAATAAAAAATTGAGAATAAATTAAAAAAAAAAATATTAAAAAATGGTAAAATCAAAGAAAGAATGAGATAAAAAAAAAAACTGAAGTAAACAATAAATTGAAACAAAAACGTACTTTGTATAACGAACATCGAACGAAAATTAAATACATGAAAATTCGAACAAAAACTAAAATAATTTAAAAAAAATTTCGAAAATCAAATAAAAAAATTTAACTAAAATTAAAATTAAGTGTG
The DNA here is from genome assembly GCA_963082915.1 of Dolichopus griseipennis. Classification (NCBI taxonomy): domain Eukaryota; kingdom Metazoa; phylum Arthropoda; class Insecta; order Diptera; family Dolichopodidae; genus Dolichopus; species Dolichopus griseipennis. The sequence continues at coordinate 26,861,164 of OY720443.1, forward strand.
AATATTGTGAAAATAATTAAATAAAAAATAAAACAAAATGTAGAAAAACATAAAAAAAAACCTAAGTTAAGTTTATTTAACAAATTGAAAATAAAAATTGAGTTAAATTTCAAAAATTAAACGATTTGTTTTTTATTTTGTAACTTTTTATATTGATGTATGTTCTTTTAGCTCCTTTATATGATGTAGTAAGTCTATTTATTTGATTATTTCATTTGAAACACTTATTTATTTATCTATTAACACTTCCATTGCACTCGACAAACAACGAAATAAGGAACTTACAGTTGTGGTATTTATACTGTTCATCCAATTTTTATAAGTTAAGAATTAATGAAAAGTAATGAGCTCAACTTAGAGATATTAAGAAGCATATTTCGGGCTTTTTAAGATTAATTCGTGATCACTTATATTATATTTTTATCAAAAAACTAAAAAGTTTTATATAAAATCTTTTGTTTTATAAAAAATCTATATTTTTAATTTTAAAAAACTTTAAACTCAATTTTAAGGCATTTAGAAGCATACTTCGGATTTCTATAAATGATGACATAATATTTATTTATTTTGCTTATTTCACATAATATAATTAAGTATTAAAAACCTGCACCCTGTCGATTAATAAGCCAAATGCTTACCCACTTATTTATACACGAGAACAACAGATTTTTTTTTTTCAAGATAACAGGTGTCACTTGTGTTGTCAGATCCAACAACACCAATTACTATTACAACTGTCAAATAGTAACTGAAAAATGTAACTCAACTGTCATCTATATATTATTTGTGAGTGGATTTGTTTTGTTATGTGTTTTAATTCATTTTAAAAATTTTTGATAAATTTAATATTAATTTAATCATTTAACTGCATCATAACTGTCAAACCAGTATAAAATTGCGTTTCAGTTTAATTGATTTTCATTTTAGGGATTGGTTGTTAAATCAGACCATGCTGATGCGAATATTTATGTTCTCATTATAATTATGTGGACCATGATTCGTATGCACGAATAGTATAGGTTAATAATAGACAATTTATTTTATAATTTACTAATACCTAGAAGTATAAAATATTTTAATACGTTAAATCTGTGTGGTGTAGTTATTTTAAGAAAACCTTGATTTTTTTTAATATTTAAATCAGTCTCCTCCGGTTGTGTTACATTATTTCAAATATATTTTAGTATAATAAATTTTTATTATTGTATTTTATTAGAAAAAATTTCGAATTAACATTTATGTATTATTAATATTGATGTCCTTGATGCCTTCGCTTATACTCACTTTCCCCCTCTCTACATTATCGAAATAGCACGTTTCAAATCCATGCCGATTCTTTACTTATATGTTTCATTCATGGTTTTTTTGATTATCGCTTGAAACCTTTTAAGAAGTTTCTTTAAATTTTTAATAAGTAATCATTTCAATGTAAGTGAGCTCCGAATTTTTCTAGAGGCAAACTCGGTAATGCAGTATTTAATTTCTCCTTCTAAATCAGTAAAACGTTTCTAAAATTACATTTCTTTTATCACTGAAAAACCGCACTTAAAAAAAAATACAAAGTAGCTAAATATAATGTAAAATATGTAAAATTTTTTAGCCTTTGGCTTTTAAACTCATTTGCAAGATCCTATGCGACAATATAAAAAAATAAAATGAAATTTAAATAAAATTCGCGATAAAAACCAAATTTTTTTATTTATAAAATGTCACGTACGAACTTTTTACGAAAATTATTACCATTCTATTATTACAACTAATAAAAATTTTTATTTTTAAATTTGACATTGAAAATAAAAATAAATTGAAAATGAAATTAAATTTTACTTATGCAGAATACTTAAAAAAATTACAAAAATTATGTATGGTTACAGAATTTTTTAACTGACATTTAAATTTACAAAGAATTCTAAAATATATTTAAGTGTTATGAAATAATGAGTTTTGTTTAAAAATGTTAATTGTTTTAATTAAATAAACGAATTATTGGTATTAGATTAGATGATGTAGGTAAAATAGTCATATGGAACTTGATTCGAACCAAATAAAATCAAAATACAGAATTTTTACTTATCTTCCATTGCTATAACCAGAACCAATATTTGATGTCATTAATATTATTAGGAAGGCATAAGAGTAAAATTTCACTTATGTGTCTAGAAAATTATAAAGAAAACTTTTCGAAATTTGGCTCATACAATCATTTGACATTCACAATTTGTTGCATAGAGAAAATACTGTATGAAATAGTAAGAGATCTGACTTACGTACTTAAAGTAACTAAAGTAAATGTCAAAATATTGTGTACGCGCTTAAGCGATTACATAAATAATCATAAACTTTTTTGACGCATCAATCGGAAATGCTAAAACTGTTTGATGTCAAAATCTTGTGAAACTCAAAAAATTCCGCAATTATTTAATTGTTGCTACAAAAAATATTAATTGCAAATCAAATGCAAAAGACTTCAAACAGATGACAGCCATATTGCAATTGAAAATTGACATAAGCGAGTCAATCCGAAAAAAAATTTCCTTCGCTCGTTTTTGCAAAAATTCCAGATGTATCACGTTTAAAGTATGACGCGATACATTTTTTCAACGCTTTAATAATGCGTCTTTCAGAATATGGGTATGTCAGTGTGCAAAAAATATTCCTCCTTCAAGTCCTTGAAATAATTAAAAACAAGCTGTTGACTACATTGACAAATATTTATGCAACATATCTTATTGCATTTTTTCAACAAAATAAAATATCTTAACCATTTAAAGTAAAATCATTTCAATAACTCTATTAAAATAACTTAATTAATACAACTTCATTATTTTCAATACATTTTCATTCATTTACATTGTATTTATTACATTAAAAAATATTTACAAAATTAATGACATTTTAACAGCATTTCCTTTATTTTAACAGGAAAAAAAAACTTTTCGTGAAAATTCATATTATTCAGATTCAGAAAATTCAGATCAGAAGAATTCCAAATAAAAATATTCTGTATTCGTTGTTGTTAAGCCCTTTTCAAAGAAATTCAATTGTATAAAATTCACATATGAACCCATTTACTGTCAATAATCATGAAAGATTAATATTTTTTATCTGTCTGATTTTTTTTTTTGTTGTTTTTTTTGACTCGACTTCACATCCTTTCACATTTATTATTTAAAACAAAAAAGGAGTTTTTAAAAAAAAAAAAAAAGCAAAACCATTACTGTCTGTCAACATCACATAGCTTTAAAAATTTTACAAAATATATACGTAAGATTATCTTTAATGGCTTTACAAATAAATATATAATAATATGAGATATTCAAAATAAATATTGGGACATTTTATGATGAAAAATCGAAATATAAATAAAGACATAAATACCAAAAATTGAAAATATATGTATATATATATATATTTTAACTCAATGCATTACGTTTTGAGATAGTGTCAAAGTATTTCTTAAGAATTTCAATTGAGATAATTTTGAAGATAGATCATATTTAATTTTTAGTAAAAATTTTTACTTTGAAATAAAAAAAAAAAGAAAATGATGTGAAATTTCTGACTAAAACTATTTAGACCATTTTAGTTAAATGATTTAGTACAATAATATATTTTGATTTAAATATTGAATTTGTTTTGAAAAAATTTTGATTTAAAAAAATTTTGTTTCTTCCGATTTTCGAGATAACTTACTTCAAAGCAATTACATTGATTTAACTGTCAGTTACCTTAATTAAGATATAGACTTCCATAACAAAATCCAAAATTTAATTTTCTCTCAAAGCTGAAGAGTAACGAGGACTTCAATTTAAAAAATATTGGTTTTTTTCATCTGGTTTTATTAAATAACTGTAAATTTTGTTTAAAAAACCGTTATTAATGTAGCAATTTTATTCATTTTTAAAGTCAATAATTCCTCATTCTAAATTTAAGTTACAATATTTTACTTATATCTCTTATTGTTTCAAGTTAATTATCTTGATATGCCAATTGCCTGGATATAAGTTAAGTATATAATTTGGTGCATGGTCACAACTCCCAGTGTCATAATTCCCTTAGGGACTCCCTAGGGGACTTATGACCCTTGGAATTTTGGCTCAGATTGGTGCGTCATAACTTTCTTATACAGTACTTAGCTGGAAAGTTAACACAAAATCAGTGACGGGTACGAATATATAGAGATATTCTTGAACTATAATATCAAACATAATTAGCACAAATTTTGGAGTTGGATTCAAAATCAAGGGTATTCCTTTCTTCCAAAATTAAAAAACAAATAATTTTATATATAAACTACATTTATACTACAAACTACACGTGTTAACCTGATTTTGAAAACAAAGTCCCGCATACATGAATTTATAAATGCTATGGAAAAAGGGCCAACTTTAATTTTTTAACCAACTTAAATATGCTTTCTAATATAAAATCTCCCATAGATAAATATATAAATACATATTTGTTTACATCTAATATTTTACTTATATATTTTTATTATATCATACTGAAATCATAAAGATCCGAAAAGACTTTCAGAAATTATTTCAAAATAAATTTCGACTTAAAAATATTAGTATATATATTTAATTTTAGTTATATGATGTTATAACAGCCATTAAAAATTGTAAAGGGAGTTAAACTCACTTAATTAGTCATAACTTCCAAAAGAAACTTATGACCCACTTGTCAGGGTACTTATGTCCCGCGTGAGTCAAAGATCTCTTAAGGGCTTAAGCTCCATTAAATGAGTCATAAGTTTTTAAAGGATTTATAATCCTGGGAGTTATGACCCTGGACCATATTATTTTATGTAAAAATATGGAAAAATTTTTTTAACAAAATTCTAATAAAGCGCATATGGCTATATTTAGATATTTTGATAGAACCATTTGTGCTATTTGTGTATATCTATGAGTTAGCTGTCATATACCAAATATTTATAGAGGATTTAAACAACTAAAGATTTTTTTATAAATAATGGTAAGGGGAACCTGATTAATACTTGACTACTTAGAATAATATATATTTTATTCATTCGGCTGAAAATTTTTAAATTGAATTGACATCTTTAAAGTATTCTTAGGTTTATTACTTTTTTATTATAATTTACTTGACAATAAAATCACTCTAATAATGTAAATACCCAAAAAACCCATTGATTTAATAAATTTTAAGAATTTTATACAAGTTATACAACACGTTATACAATCAATTGATTGAATATATAAATTCTGTATTTTGAAGATTTAATAATCATAATCGTTTAGTCGTCCACTAAAATTGTATTTTTTTTTCTATATATACATATATATTTTATCCAAAAACCAAATTGCTTTAAATCAATAACACATCTGGTTCACAAAATCATATAAACATATTCGTCTAACATTTATAGTATTTATGTTGTGACACAAAATATATGCATTTGTCTCATAAACACTTTATAGCTTTAGTAATAAATTTCATCACATTTATAAGATGAGAAGAGTTATCAGTTATCATCACTTCCTAATAATAATGTATAAATGCAATAATGTTGGGATCAAAAATAAGGACAGCATTATGTACACGTGCCCAAAATATTAAATAAAATTAAAAAAAAAAACAAAAAAAACCAATAACTCAGAACGTAGGGCTATACAAGTATTACATATCTTAAAGATATTTCGCGTATTTTTTAACCAATTTTCCAAAATACTTTATCCATAAAACGATTATTGAACGGAAAGGCAAAAAATATTTCCTCAATAAAAAAAAAAAAGAACAAAAACAAAACAAACAAAACTTTGTCAAACGTATTTTATGACTTTTCCAAATTTTTTTACAAAATATTTCAACTTAAAATGGAACAACTCGTAAATTCCAAAAAAAAAAAAATAAACACCTACTAAAGCCTATATATGGTGTTTTATTTTAAAAAATTTAATCCATCAAAATTTATTAAAAAATTTATTCTAAAAATCACTTAAAGTAAAGTTTTAAATGTTTGTTAAGAAGTTAAATTTAGATATGGTTTATTTTAAGTACACATTGAATGTGTCACGTTTAAAAGCTTAAAATAATCATATGACATTTTTATTAGATTTTTTTGATTGAATTTATTTTAAAAATTTAAGAATTTAATTTTTATTTTGAGAAATTTTTGGTTTTTAAGTTATTTATAAATTTAAGTTAAAAAGGGGTATTTTTAAATATAAAATAACCTTATATATGTATGTAGTATGTACCGAAAGGTGTGCAAGGTATAACACAAGTTTTTTGAATATATTAAAGAAAATAAAACAAATTAAGATTTACAAAATTTGGAATAGGGTTTGAATTAAGCCTTGGAGGTTTTTCAGATTCAGCCTTCATCCACAACCTTTAAAAAAATTCTGCTAATTTAAGACAAGTCCTGAGTGCCGACCTTTCATGCGGGTTCAAATCGCTGTGAAAGTGAAAAAACTTTTCTGGTTTTCGACTCGACTCAGCTACAATCCGCCATTGGGTTCAAATTAATGACTTAATCAATAATAAATAATTATATATCTTTAATAAAAAATATTCATTAATGTAACAATATAAACAAATACAAAATATAAACAAATAATTTAATTGAATAATATAACTCGCAGATATAGAATACCTTATAACTCAAATACAAAATATTACAATATAAATAAAAATAGAATTGTATCTATTGAACATCTAAAACGTTTCTACATGTTACAAGGCCTAGTACTATCTCATGTTTAAATTGTATGTGGACTTCATTAAAATCAATTCTAGTAATACGAATATAATATGACCCGCTATTCCATCATGTACCTATGGTATAGACAGGCTTATTAGCCTAACAGTTGGCCTGTAAGGGCAAAAAAAAACAAAAAAACAAAAATAATAAAATTTTTTTGATAAAAAGTTCATTGAAATAAATAATGTACGTACGTATGTTTTATAAAGTTTTCAAATCCTTGAATAAATTAAATTAAGAAACCTCGCAGATATGTAAGCAAGCTTCAAAGTTGTATGACAGCACCCCCAAAGAGAGGCCTTGACATTTTAAAATTCCTTCAAGTGCTTGATATTTTTATATATAATATAATAATTAGATAGATTTACTTTTCAATGATGATCTAAAACATACCTTTGACACCATATCTAGCTCGTCTAGATCAATGTGTTACAAACGGAGGAATAATTTTAATATAGCCATGGCCTTATATATATGCACGAATATAAACAGTAGATTGTAACTGAGTCAAATAAATTAATCAGATAGATAAGGATGTTTTACTGATATTGTTCGTCAAGTAACGGGAAAATTCAACCTTAAAGATAAGTTAATTTAATTATACATCCTCTAAGTTTATGTTTAATCCAAGTCAAATTGAATATTATTTTTCCAATATTCGAAAAAATGACATACGTTATATATATACATAACATTATTACTAGAAGTTTTGAACACGGGTATCAAATATTTATAAAACACATTTGTTATCTGTGCATCGAATACCTATGTTTCCTTATGTAGACTTTAGTAAAATTTTGCAATAACTAAATTTTAAAAATTAATTAGTTATTCAAAATACTAATTTTTATTTAAAAATATATTGGAAAAATACTACTAATAAACTACTAAAATGCCTCATCCGAAATTTTGAAACTTAAAATCTGAAAACTATTTTCAAAACTCAAATAATTTTTAAATTAAATCTCAATAGTTGAACAAAAGCTTTATTTTCAATCATTGAACTTGATATTATATTTTAAAACTTAACTTCTTTTTCCATTTTGATATTGTATTATAAAATAAATGAACATAATTCTAATGATGACGTAATATTCTAATAAAAAGCTTGCGAATAATAATTCCAAAAGAACTAGAAAAGAATAAATTTTAAATTCAAATATGGATGTGTACATTTTATATACAGTTTAACTTTTTAAATTTAAAATTTATAATGTTTCGTAAGCTTTCGTTCAATTGTGCTTTATATTATTTTTTTAAAATAACGTATTAATAATTAACACTTTTATTTTAGAAATTTTTTAAATTCAAAGCTTTTTTAAATAAAGCTTTTATAGAACAGAATTAGTGAAAAAAGCTAACTAACGAAATATACATTTCAAAAAATTCGGAATTAAATTTTTCGGAATTAGGTAATTCAAAAATTGTGGTATTGATGGCTGATATTAACAATGTGTTTTGACTTTTGATTAAGATGTCATAATGTGAAACTTTATTTTGTGTAAAACGACTTGACTTGATGTTTAATATTACATACTTATTACTATTATTGGTATTAAAAGTTAAGTATTGAAATCGCAAAAAAGTTCTTTTCAGTTGTTCGAATATGAAAAAAAAGTATTAAGAAAGACATTTTATATATTTATATTTTAACAAGTAAACAACTAAGGGTTTTTAAAAGGTACATTTTCAAAATTAAACAATGTTCCATAATAAGTTTTAAGTAAAGAGTAGGTATATTTAAAAATAATTTAGAATATTGTAATTTATTAGAACTTGTATTAAAAATTTTAAAATATCAAGAATTAGAAAAAACATACTCGTAAACGGGTTTTAGGAAAACCTTCATAATTATAAGAAAAACTGTTGCCATATGTTAAAATCTAAGTATATTGGAACTCTAACTTTTGCATATCACTTTAAAAAAAATAATTTTTTGACCTATGATAGCTAGTAAGAAGAGGGCTATACTAGAATAGTTTGGGAAAAGGCTCATACTTATTTTTTTTGTAAGATCACAATAAGTTTTCTCAACATTTCAAAGTGCTTAAACTGATAAGAAGAGATCAAGATATCAAGATTTTTACAAAAATTGAGTTTTGCAGAACGGTAAATTACAGTAGAGTATTGCAACCCTCAGTAGAGTATGGTAAGCATAACAAACCAGCAATCGTTTAACGTTTCCAGATTGAAAATATTCTTAATACCACTTTTTTATAACAATTTAAATATAGGGTTTTCCCGGTCTTTGGGGACTATAACTTCGTAACGCGCACTGTTACAAAAAAAAGGTCCTCATGAAACTAATATTTTTGGGATATCTATTTGGAGTTTTTTTTTAAACTGACTAAATTGAATTTACTAGGACATGAAATAAATAAGATGCCTGGACCTGGGACACCTATTAAATATACTATTAATTTAAAAATAAAAAAAAAACAAACTATCAGAATTAACTGTAAAATATTAAATTAAAATTACTTTTAATAATTTTATAAATTTTATTATTTAATTTTTCAAATAATAGCATATAAAAACATTTATTTAACTTTTTTATTAATTAATTAATTTTCTTTTTTTTTTTAATTACAAATATAACATTTTTTATTTCATCTTTTAATTCCTTTATTTATTAAATAATTCCAAAATATATAACTTATATACATAATATTTTTAATAACTTCATTTAATATAATATGTTTAATAATATTTAATAATATTTATATTATTAATTTAATTTTTTTTTGTATTTAAATAAATATAGTTTAAAATTAATTTAAACTTAAAATTGTAACAAATAAAATTACTATAAAAATTTAAGAGTTTTTTATTTTTAAAGTAAATTGTGATATCTGATATTAAAGATATGTTATTTCTAGGTGCAAAATTATTATTTCATTATTTAAAACATTTTCTTTTAATCGGTTCCCTTATCAGAGTTCTAGCCTAAAAAGAAGACTGCCTCAGCGGGAAGGAATTTTCCGCACATTGCATCATCATCTCTTATTTTACTGTTAATTTTTATTTTAATTTAATTTTATTGTTTAATTTATTGTTAGTTTTTTTATTTTTAAGTTTATAAAAGTACCCTTCGTTTTATAATTTTTATTATGGATACATTTGTTTGATCAAATTTAGGCCGTCTACGGAATGAAAAATTTATATTGGACTAAAAATATTCAATTTCAAAAATTAAGTGGTAGCATTGTTTGAAACTTTAGCAAATTCATACAATAAATATAAATACTATACTAAGTTTCTTAATTGGCCAAGAGTAAGATATATAATTAAAATATAAAAACTATTGTTATGAAAATTTTTTATATTTTTTAAATATTGCAATTTTAAATATAAGGCTAAACCGATTGAACGAAAATTTAGGTAAGGATTTGCCATTTCAACGATTTATTTAGCTAAAATTGCTACAAAATTCATAAGCTCAAGGGGAAGGTGTGGCCAGCTTTCAAAAAACATATATCTTTAATAATTCATTATATCCTTAAGGGGTAGCAAGACCGAATTTTGAGATATTTGACCTTTGAGGGCCTTTTTTTCAAATTTACAACTATTAACTGCAATAATTTCAAAACGGCAACACTGATTGTCTTTTGGTTAAAGTTAAAATATTATTTAGACCATTACCTTAATTATTTGCAGTAAATTCCTAATATAATTATAATAAAATTATAATTAAAATTATAAAATTATAAATATATGCAACAAGGATAAATAACAAGGATACTTTTAAATGTCCTTATTTATTAAAAGTTAATGAGTGCTATTAAGGATATATATTTTTCGATATCTTTTAGATATAATCATTTGCTCCTACACGGGTACAGCAACTACTTTAGAAAAGCCGCTATCCACAAGTATATAATTATATAAAAAAAAAAACCATTCAGCAGAAAATTACTAGGAACACTGTGGACGCTACATTAAATTACAAACTCCAATAAACTGGAATTCTAAAAAGAATTTAAAAAAATTTTCTAATGAAATCTTACAATCCTAGCCCAATAAAATGTTTTTTTTTTTAAATTGAAAATATAATTAATACAAAATTGTATTAATAAAATTAAATAAAATTTACAAGGAATTCAATTGTATCTATGTATAATATATTAATTCTAGTAGATAATGATAAGATTTGCAAAACATTTCTTAATAATGTTAAGTATTTTTAAATAATTTGAGAAATTTTTTTTTTTAATTAATAGTTTTCTTAACTTTTATTATATAATTCATATATTTAATATTGCACCTAGGTTCGTTAGTTTTGTTGTTTATGTCGTGTATTGAAACCGGTTTAAAAATAATTAATATATATTTTATTTATAATTTATTTTAATTAATATTTATTCACGTTTTAATATGTATTTTTAACGAATTATATCGTTTATATAATTTGTATTTATATATAAATGTAGTTTATGTATATATAATAATATAAATTTAATTTATAATAATATATAATTATATTTTGATGTAAAAGATTTATATATATTAATATTTTTTAATTATATTTTGTCAGGTTGATTAAAAAATTAACTAATTAAGATATTAATTAATCAATTAATTGACTTTATTTTATTTAAAAGTTAGTTATAAAATTATTTATTAATAAATTTTATTATTAGTTAATTTATTAATTAATAAAAAAATCAATTAATTGAATTTAATGTTTTATTATTAATTAATAAATTAACTGATTAATAAGATAATTAATTAAAAATTTTTGCTTATTTAATTAATTGACTAATTAATAATAAAACAACATATTAAAATATTAATTAATTTATTAATAAAATTAATTAATATAATAATTAGATATTTGAAAAAGATAATAAATTGATCAATTAAATAATTAAATTTAATTAGTTAATTAATAATATTAATAACATATAGGATATAATTAAATTATTAATAAATTAATTAAAAATTAAATTTTAAATATTTTTATGATAGGAAGTTTATATATTTTTTAACAACCCTATTAATAAAAATTTTAATTTAATTATAATAAGTATCTTTGACCTGACCTGGTCTACATGTTTTAAAAATATTTTTAATATTTATTTAAGATTTTATGCAACGAAATTAAAAAACTTTCCAATATACTTTTTTTTTGTAAAATAAGTCTATATATTAAATAAATAAACTGATAGTATCTTTTACATCAAATCTAAAAATAAAAAAAAAATTAAACTTAACTAAAGCATATGTTACATTATCTCACATTTATCATATTATATATTGAGCGTAATATTAACATTAAATTTTATATATAACGTGTTTTATTTATTTTGCATAATTTTATGCATCTTTTTCCAACATAATAATAATATTATTATATATTAATATATATATATTTATCTTAATTTTCTGTATTTTAATATTAATTTATTTTTCAAATATAAAGCTCTCAATATTTTTATCTTTACCTATTAATTTATTTTAACTATTTATTAGATAAATTTTATTATTTATATATTATTAAGCCATTTCATTTACATTCATTTAAATTATCTGATAATAATTTAAAATAAAATATTTTATTTTAACACAATTTTATTTTTTTAATTTTTTTTTTTTTTAAATAAAGTATTAATTATATATTTTATTACTTAAATTAATATTATATAGTTGTATTACAAAGATTTACAAGATTTTCAATTATATTGTAATAATTAATATAAATATTATTAATTTTTGAATATTAATTAAGAAAAAAGTTTACATTTAAAAATAAAAATAAAAAAATTTATATAAAATAAAAATATTTAATATAGACTATTTTTTCAGAATAAAAACATTTAATATTAGAGATTTTAAAAATAGTTTAAATATAGTATTAATTTATTTTTTTTTAGTATTAATTGTATATAGTATTTACTTAGAATAATCTTTGTATGTATGTTATTTTTGTGTTTTTATGTTAGTTTTTTCCAAAAAAAAAATTTCAAAAATTTATTTATTAATTAAAATTTGTATTAATTTTTATAAAAATATTGATTTGTTTTTTTTTTTTTGAATTCTTTCTTCTGCTATTTTTAAAATAAAAAATTTTTTTTTTTTAAATATTTTCTCATACTGAAATGTTGTAATTTAATTTAGTTTGGTCGGTGGTTCGCGTCTCGAATTTATAAAAAATTAAATATTTATTTTTTGTAAATATCATTTAGAATTTATGTACAGAATTTTTAAGTATATATATATATATAATATTAAATATATATTATATACTTAATTAAATAAATTTATAATAAAAAAACTTATATTTAAATATACTAATTAAGTTTGTTTAATAAATTTGTGTAATTGTTTAATAATTTGAAATAATAATAGGCATATATAAAACGGTGGTTTATTTTTGTAATTACATTCTGTGACTTATATTACTTAACTAAAAAAGAAAACTGAAATTTAATTTAAATACAATACGATATTAAATAAAGATATAGAAATTTGGTTTTTCTCAAAAGATTTATTAGGATTTTCTTAAAATAAAAAATATAAGTACCAGTAAAAGTACTAGTACTGGTACTCACCAGTACTTTTCAGTAACTATTTAGTAGAATTTATTTTCGTCAAAAATATTCAAAAAGTAATTGTTTCGTAATTCTAAGAATAAATATTAATAAGTACTGTTTTTTTTTTTTTTTTTACACGCCAACTAAACACTAGGAACGGATTCCTTTATAATATGTAGGTTTAGTTGGAAGGGTGAGGAAAAAAGGGTGTTAAGGGGGAATTTGCTGGTAGATTGCAAGTGAATAGTATAGAACGTTATTAACAGAGAGGAACACATTAGATGGAAGCAAGTTTCACGTCTTAGCAGTTCTCATAACAAATGAAGTTCCGTAACTAATTTCAAATCATCTTGGAATTTCCGAAGTGTAAAAATGGGCACTTGCTGCTCCTCTGGTGTTACCTTAGAATTGTTTAAGAGGAGGTATAATTGCCTTCAGTTCAATAGAGCAAGTGTCATTACCTACAAGATATCTCTAAAAAGAAAAATCGCTCCAATATTTCGACGGGAATTAAGTGGAGTAAGTGTTTCTTGTTCGATAGGGTCGCGTATTAGGCGTAAGGCGTAGTTTTGAATTTTGTCGAGGTAACTCAAAGAAGTTTGGGATGCCGCAACCCAAATTTGAGAGTTGTACTACATATAAGTTTGAATATAGGCTTTATAGATATTAGACAGATCCTTAGGAGAGAAATATGTTTTACAACGTGACAGAAAGTCCAAGCATTTGACAGCATTCTTAGCTATCCACAGGAATCAGATATTTTGGCTAAGTCATGATTAATTAAATTAGGTATTAAACTAACTTAATAAATTCGCTTATTTACAGAATTTTATCATGTAAAATTAGTAAATATACTGGTTGGTATCGCTTATTACTGGTTAATACTGGTATTTTAATTTTACTAATATCGATACTGGTACTGATCAATTAAGTACAAAAATACTTGAAAAAAACCAGCTCTGCTTTTTACTTCCACTAAAAATTTTAGTTGAATAATTTTTTCGCTCAAATTTCTGCCAGTATCCTGGCCTAATAAAATAGAAGACAATGTTTCATACATCGAGGAAAAATTTATAAATTTCTATATCTTTAATAATTGTTTTTAATTAATAAAACTAATTCATGTATTATTGAAAATAGTTTTTTTATATAAATTTGATATGTTCAAGTCGTAAACTTTTTATTAATAATAAAAAGTTTTATATTTCAATAACTAATTAATACAATTAAAAATGAAATTTCGTATGCGGAAACTAAGTGCAAATATTTGCAGTGCAATTTTTATAGAATCAACTAACAATTTCATTACAAGTGCTTTCATATATTACAGATTGTTATTGTTAAACACAGAGGTTTTAATTATGGGATACTAGTATATTATTTAAATTTAATTTCATTCCATATAAGTTTAAGTGCACTTCCGAATCTATCTCACTCAGAACTCGATCCTCAGAACCTGTCAAATCGCAGTTTCACATTATTATTTGTCTTATTATATATTTTTAATCGCATTACCTTTCGTTAAAGGCCTGTAATTTACTTTATAATGCTTAATTAAATTAGATTTTTCGGAAGGACACAATTTAATTTCAAAATAACTAGAGCCGAATTAAAAATTAAAAAAATCTTACAGAGCTGCTCAGAATTTATTTGCGCTAATTAAATACGTTTGGAAAGCGCAGTGCAAATCTCTTATGTGTATTATGTTAGTGAAATAGATTCGGGAATCGTACTTAATACCATCTAATAATAAAATATAAAAAATGTAATTATTAAAATCTTTTAGATTAGGGACGCGATTTTTGTAGCTTTTATAGTAGATGTATATTTTTTGTATTAGTATTTTGTTATATAATGCAATTAGTATAGTTAATTCGTCAATTTATTAAAATTTTATATATTTAGATTACGAAAACCATGGTTCAAATAAAATTAAATAAAAATTTTTAAATAAAACTTTTTAATAAATTTAAACGTTTAAGATCTTTGTTTTTTGTTGGTCCGATTACGTTTTTTAGTATTTATTTAAATTTGAGTGTTATTTTTTTATTTTTTAATTATTTTGAAATGGAGTTTGATAAGTTTAAGACAATTGATTAAGTAAAAGTGTTTTAGACAATAATAGTTTTGGAATAGTTTAAAAGTTTTTATTAAATTGTTTTATTATTTTTTTTTTTTTTTAATTAAATTTTTAATTTATTGTCTTTTTAATTTTAAATTTTTTAAATTTTTACTTTTTTTCAAATTAATTAAATTTTTTTTTTATTATTTTTTTAATTGCAAAAGTCTAATTTACCAATTTTTGACACACAAATAAAGCCGTTTTAAAAATATTTAACTATAGATAGTTGAATTTTTATTTTGTTTTTTTTTTTTTTTGAAAATTATAAATATTAATAAAATTTTTAATTAAATATTTTTACCGAATTTTAAGTATTTGTTTTAAAAAAAAACTCATAATTAATTTTTAAAATTAATTAAAGAATTTATAAGCTATCAGATGATAATGCCTACAATATACGAAGTCGAGAAGCACCGTACCAAGTTAAATAAAAAGAATTTACAGCGCTTATTTGATTCTAATCAACGAACTGGTACCTATAGTACTGCTTTATCTTCTTTCAGAATTTGTCTTCACTATTTAACTAAATAAAAATAAGACATAGGTACTATATATAACCCAACAACTTTTTATCGCATCTAGAACTTAAGACCGGACTCATCCATTACAAATCACAAATTTCTAAGGTTATCAGATTAAATCAATCAAAGATTCAAAGAAAACTCAATTCTAAAATATGTGATTTAATATGTTAACATCCTAATGACTTAGTAAGTTCGAAATTCAGGATAATTTCTCCTCAAATGAAATAAGTATTAATTTAAAATCGCTCTAATCGCCCATGTTTCAGAATTCATATTCTTCTATAAAAAGAAATTTTGACAGGAGAATGGGAATATTGATGTTTCAAGTTCCAACATTCTCCTGTGGAGGAAAAAAATTTCGAAAATAAATACATGTTCTGTCATTTGCTTTTTTAGAATTTGGAATTCTATTATTATTTTGTTTTAGTTTTTAGAATGCTAATTTATATTTAAATTTGATGTATGTACGACGGTATATTTCATTATTAAATTAAAATTTACATTGCCATTTTACGTTTAAGTTTACAATGCCAAATATGCAAAGGACTATTATAATATCAATCAATATTTACTATTGTTTAGTACTTCAAATAAATAAATAAATATAAAATATTTTTCTTATATAAATTCAGGAAGATCTAAAGCATTTGCCGTTTCTCTGAAAATCCATCTTCTAATTATATCTTTATTATTTTAATTTTGTGTCTATTTGGTTCTTCAAGTAAAAAATTAATTACAACCATATTGTGTAGAAATTTATAAAAGAAAGTTTATAAAATTTAAAAACAAAGGATTTTTAAAAAAGCACATTTTTAAAATTATAAAATGTTTCATACTGAGTTTAAGTTTGGGAATACATTATTATACCTGTTGAACAAGTTACTGATTTATAAAAATGAGAAATTTTTAAGTCTTAATAGCCCTTCAAGATTGCCTAATTGTTAATGAATTAAATTGTGACTTCCTCTAAAACTTCAAATTTTT
This sequence comes from Dolichopus griseipennis, assembly GCA_963082915.1. Classification (NCBI taxonomy): domain Eukaryota; kingdom Metazoa; phylum Arthropoda; class Insecta; order Diptera; family Dolichopodidae; genus Dolichopus; species Dolichopus griseipennis. The sequence goes on from OY720443.1 coordinate 26,878,060, forward strand.
CTTAGAACTTTATTATCTAATCAAAAATGATTAAAAAACTAAGAGACACGTGGAGTTTTAAATTTTCTATATTACTAAATTTCTATAATTCAAACGGTGTAAAAGTTATTGTAAACATACGGACGGACAGAGTGAAACTATATAGGCACATTTTTACAAAATCTGAATATTTGATAATATTTAAAATGTGCTAAAAATAGATACTTTCGAATATAACATAAAACTGTCGTAAAGTATTTACATAAGCAAATATTTTAAATTTATTTTGGCATTTCGAAAACGGAATTAACTAATTCGAATACGAGAGAATGCTGTAACACCAATTTCGAATTCCAGAGAATTCCAAATCCCTATCTCATTCAGTCAGATTCTTTTGAATGCTGAAACATGAACGAGTTAGTGAGTTTCTAAAAGAATGAATGTAAAAGCGAATTGTGCATTATTGTTGTGCCTAATCACATTCCCATACTTTCACTTTCCTGATTGATACATTCGCGAATGATAAAATGTAAATTTAACAATTTTTTTTAATAAAAAAGGTTACCGGCCGCCTAAAGAAAAATAAAATATAACGACTTTAATATTATTATTAATTTAAAAAAAATTAAGTTCAAAAGAAATATAATTTACTTTAATATTTAATTTTCGAAAATAAAATTATAAATAAAATTAAACAACTAATAATTAAATAATATTATTATGTATAAAATCTAATATTTTTTTTCGATATTTTTCACTATTTGATTATTTTTTAATTTTTAAGAATATTTTTTTCAATATTTTTATTAAATGTTTTTATATAATTTAAATTGGTTCGTATTTTCCTTTTTTTTATTTTGATTAAAAATTATTAATTAATATTTTAATTAATATAATTTTAGTTTTTTTCAATTGGCTTTATATAAATTGAATTTTGCTAATAATAATAGATATATTAATATATATTAATAATTGTAATTATTTAATTTAATTAATAATTACTATAATATTTAATTTTGTTTTTTTTTTTTATTTGAATATCAATTTAACAAATTCTAAAATTTATTTAATTTATATTTTTTAACAAATATTACATTAATTTCAATTGTTTTTTATTTTTTTTTCGTCATTTATATTTTTAATTAAAAAATTTTAATTTTTTTATTTTTTATTACATAGAAAATATTTTTTTTTTTAATAATTTTAATTTAAACAGTTAAAGAATTATGAATTTATTTTAAAATATTTCCTTTCATACTTCTATATTGTAGTATTGATGGCAAGCCTAATACTTTTGCTAAAATTCAATACTATACATTCATAATGTATATCTCCATAATTCTAAATTCAAAATTTTTTTTATATAGAACAAGATGTAAGTATATATTTTATATAAAAAAATTAAACTTAAAACTATTCAATGGCGTTTTCTTGAAAAAACTCTGTAATTTTTCCAAAGTTAAGCAAAGTTCTTATTTAAGTCACAAACTTCAAAAGTATATTACTTATATTTTTTTTTTCATTATAAATAGGAAAAATCTACTTATAAATGTTCTGTTCATATTATAATTTTTGCACAATTTTTTAATTATTTTATTGTAATACACATCCAGCATTATTACGATTCATTCGTGTTAAACCGAATGCATTCGATGTACTGGGACCTTCACCATCACCCAATGAACATGTTTTCGTTCGCATTATCATCAGATCTGTCCGAATACTGGGTCTTCGAACATTTGGTGCAACAACACCACATGCATCACTTAACCTGCGTTTAATAGATAGGGTACATTTTTTGGAACGATTTGATGCAATGTGTGGCGGTAATGTACACGGTGAACCAAATGCTGTACTAACACGTTTATGATGATTTGGTGCCATTTCTAATGGTAATGTTGCTGCTAAAAATAATTCATAAAATAAATCATCAACACGTAAATTTTTTTTCGCTGAACATTCAACAAATACACATTGTGCATCTTGTGTTGCACAATATGCCAAAGCTTCTTCTGCTTGAACAGTCCTAAAAAAGCAGAATAAAAAATTTTAAATATTTTAGTATATAAATTTGATAATATAATATAATAAATTATTATATTATATATTATATATATATTATGTACTTCATATCACGATCACATTTATTGCCAGCAATAACCATTGGCACTTTTGGTAAATTCTTTTTTGAACGTCCAGAACCAATTATTGCACCCATTTTTGTTTCAAGTATTTGTTCACGTAATCTTATCACTTCTTCAAATGATTCTCTAGAGTCCATACTAAAAACCAGAACAAATAAATCGCCTATGAAAGGAAGAAAAAAAAAAAATTTTACTTCAACAAGTTATTTTTAAAAAAAAAATGGAAAAAAAATTTATTTAAAATTAATGTATAAAAACACTTCAGGGTATTTAAACAAAGTTTGTAGGTTTTTATTTATTTTTTGGTTTTTTCTTCTTTTATTTAAAAGCAAATTTTGAAAAAAAATTTTCTTTTACCACCATATCAGATTGTTAAAATTTCAAGATAAATTGGTAAACATTTTTTATCTCTATTTTGATTCATTCTATAGTACTCACATTACACCAATAGGATATTAAATGCAAATGTTCATGACTAAATATTTGGTTGTCATCAGATCTACTGTTTGGTAGAGTGGCAAATTGGAAATTTTTCTAAAATTTAATGCATTTATAATTGTAGCTCCTTTTTTGCAATTGTTTGATTTGCAGAACTACTTCGAAACTGTACTAATTTACTGTAAGGAGGGATCTTGCTCGGGGATAACCCTTTTACGCAGGTTTGTATGCAATGTTTTTTATCTTTATTATGCCATTAGCTTCTTTGTTATATAAATATTTTATCCTTCATTGAAAGTGGAGAGGGGTATTTTAACTTTCGTAAGGTATTTATAATCTCCACAGAAAGCAACTTAGATATTAGAATGAATATAATATAACGTTCACTTCACCTACTGAATCGATTAAAGGGAAATCAATAACAAATAAAGGGGTTTGGCTAGAAATCTCGGTTTAGCCAATCCCGCTTTCACAAAATCACGTTTAGAAAATCTCGCTTTTTTATATTCAGGAAAAGGCTGGTAAGTCTAATTTGTTATCCAACTCTAAAAACCTTTAAAACGAGATTTTTCAAAAAAAAAAACAAGATTTTCTAATGCGCGATTTTTAAAAAACGCGCGAAAAAAGATTTTCTAAATTAAAATTATGTCACGCTGCGTAATAAGGCCATCTTGATTAATTGATTCTTGATTGTTGAGTTGTAGGTTACTTTTTATAAAAGATATACAGGGATTGTAAATGAAAAAAATTAACGCATGAGTTCGGATTCTAAAAGCTCCCAAAAGAGTCCAACAGCCATCTTACATATCACCGAAGATAATAAAGTCAGAATCCCTCCTAAAATTGGCCTTCCTAGATAGAACAAGCTAAATTCAAGTGTTCAATATTAATAATTTGGATGCATGGACTTTCCTTTTTTTATTAGATCGTAGACCTAAAAGTGTTCCAGTAACCCAACAATTTTTCAAAAAATTTTTGATTTAGAACTTAATTCATTTCAAATAAAATACCATTACCAAATTTCGAAAAACCTTTTGAAAAAAGTTCTAGGGAAATTTAGGGTTCATAATATTCCCCGAAGTCATCAATTAAATATTTTAAATTTAAAAAAAAAAAGCTATTATTTTAATTTATCAAAATAAAATTTCATTTTAAACATTTTAAAAGCTTAAAAAGAAAAACCCCAATACTGTAGAGAATTTTATTAAAAAGAAACCACTCAGAAGTTTTCAATCTATTTTATTTACTGAAACTTAAACTTATTTTGAATTAAAAACTTTCAATACTTGGTAAAATTATTTCAAAGAACCAATTTGCAAAATTTGTAATAAATTTAAAAAAAGGATATCAACAATTTTTAAATACCACTTCCGTTCCAAAGGATGCAGAAACTACTGTTACACATATAACCCTTAAAAGTATATGTGTATATGTTAAAGGGGTTGAACATAAAGATTTGCGTATGTTGCAATTAATTTTCTAGTGTTAAACAAAGTTTTTCTTCATTATTCTAACTGTTAGTTCGGAAATTAATTTATTAAAAGTCATGTGAATGCAAGTTTTGGTTATATTAAAATTGTTCCACCGTTTGTAACGAATTGAAAATTCTATAATTGGTAAAGATTCTGCATAGTAGTCTAATAGGATCAGATTAGCATCTTTAATTTAATTGACTTAACTATGTGTATCCGTTTTCATGGATTTAAATTAGGACCCACATCCCTAGAGAGAGTCAACTTCCGACTTTTAAGTTCCCCATTCAACTCTTAACGAACATAAAATATTCCAACCCTTCATTTTTCCATCCCAACTTCTTGTCCATTATATTGCTTAAGAAATTCGGGTGGTTATTTTATTATTTTGGTTATGCAACAGAGAGGTGTGTTTTATATTGGAGGCCTCACACTACCAGGGAGTTTAGTTTCCCAGAAGCCTTTTAAAGGTTTTCATCTTGCCATTTAAATAAAAGTCTTGGGGAGAAACCATACGAATTTCTTGAACCAAAATTCATGTCAGAAGAAAAAAGGTCAGTGGGTGGAAAGTTTGCTCTCATTATTAAAGCAAGGACGATATTTTTGGGATATAAGTTTTGGAATCAGTTTGGATTTATCAATTTCTTATAAATGCATTTAAGCAATAGATATCGTTTTCTAAATATACTAATTGGGCTTCTGAAATCTGAGCTCTCTTAGAGTAGACAAGCACTTCATATTATAGTCTACTTAATTGTACTTAATTATTAAGACCTTGATCGTAAAATTTAAGTATAAGTCATTATTATTTTCTTGTGAATAAATAATTTTTCAAACAATGCATCAGAACTTGACATAAGACAATTTTTTAGAAAATAAAAGTTATCAGAAATGTTACAACAGTAGTTACATTTAATTGAATTGAAAAGATATATGAAAATGGCAATTTAAAAGTTTTAATTCGATTTAGTTTTTGCCTTTTATTTCTCAACTTTTTTAAAAACGCAAGAATAATTGTTTTAAAGTTCTGATTAAAATTTCAATATATCTCAAAAACTTTTAAAAATTTTATTTACTGTCTTATCTTAAATTGAAATAAAGCAAAGAGTAGAGTTATTAAAAATTATGTAATATATATATGTAACTCCATATAATTAGCTTCATTGCAAGTTCGTTAATAATAAGTTGAATGTCATAAAATCGCCGAATTTGATCTAAGCGTTAAGCGATTTTTAGAAATTAAAGAAGTTTTTTAAATGATATATATTTAAATATAAATTTTTAAAAAATTTATGGCTCTGCGCTCGCAGTCCGGATTGAGAGGTTTGTGCAAAAGAATATTTGCTACAATAAAGGCGTTCGCTAAATTGAAGGCGGTCTTCAAAGTTGAAGCTTTTTTCAATTTCTATCGTTTGCTGATACTTGGAAATCATTAGAAAATTTATTACATTTATGGTTTTGGGTATTAATCTAATGTAGCCCCACAAAAAAAGAAGTGTTATAAATCTATTAGGTCTATGAGCTAACAAAACAAGAGAAAGCCTACGTTACCTCAATTCTTACTTTTCTTCTTCAATTGCCCCATTATCTATAAAAGGTTCATTAAGTAAAAGATAGATTTATGATGTATTTGGATCGAAGCTCCCCAATCCCCAATTTGGAAAGAGAAGTTTGTACATGTAAATACACTAGTGCAATACACTATCTATCGCTCAGTTAACTTCATTACCCATAAGCTTACTCTATTGAATCCTATGGGAAATACGGGTTACTAAGAAATCAAAAAAATAAAACATTCGTTCACAATGTTTAAACGTGCAATGACCGCTGTGCTGCAACAACTGTTTATTTCGCAGCTTGTCACTTTAGAATTGTATCCACTACAATGCAAAATTCCACAATGCTTGCTGAGCGTATACCATATTATAAATTTTGTAAAACTTGTAATTCATATACCAAACAACCTTAATTCCATAAACTCCAAAAAACTCGCCCCACTACCTAATATCCTAGAGTTTTTTGTCCTTCAGTTAAGAAGAGTAGAAAACTCAACCAATATTTTAACTTTTTAAATAACTAAAAAATTTCCAAATATAGTCAACACAATTTTAAGACAGTTGAAAAACTTTTGAATAAATTTATAAATTAGTGTAACCAGATGGTGTGAAATTGGTTCATTGTATAAAACTTTATTTTGATAAATGAATTTAGTTATAGTGTTGAATTTGTTAGTGTTTTTTATTATTTTTGAATTCTAATGATCTATATATTAAAATTTTGTTAAAAGTTAGTCATTTATTATATTATTGTATATCGAATTTTGAAAAGAATAAAAAAAGTTGCATATGCAATCAAATAATTGCAACATTTAATTCTGTTAATATTTGAAATCATAAATTTAAATTTAATAAATTAAATGAATTTTCGAATTTTATGCTTGATTAATTAGAAAAGTTTTATTTTTAATTTGGAACATTCGGTTGTTGAGTTTAAAAATTATAAATTGATTAGTTTTTAAAATTAAAAACTTTTATTTACACTTTTTTTTATACCAAGGATAATGGAAAGCTCGAAAATCATCCACTGCAACTGTGCGATGTTCAGTTGGATGGTGTGTTATATGAACACACTAAAAGTACGAATCTTGTGCAACCAAAATTTAAGGTGACACCTATGCTACAAATGTTCAGTTTGGTTACAAAGATAGGGATATTGAATCATTTCGAGACTTAGGTTGAGAGTATTTGGAATTATTGGATTATGAGGAAATTGAATGGGATATTTAGAAGCTAGATTTTAATGTTATGCTAATTCACGTATGCATTATGAACTTGCAACAAATTTGATGGAATATAGTTCGATAAACGTAATGAGTGCCTGGCAAACGAATTTCGCTATAAGCCGTGCTGCGCCGTCTGCCTAACTGAACTGTTTAGGGATACGTATCTGTTACAATCTCTTCCCGAAAAAGAAGAGAACTAAAGTACTTAAACAATCCAAGCAACTTATGTCCTAGAATAAGCAAATTTTCAATCAAAATGTTGTGAGTTATTAATCAGTCCTTCAGCTTCCTTTTTTCTCGATTGTTGATCGTATGTGCTGGTCAGTTTCCAGTAATTCCATTACCTATACTTTGTCAACATATCATAAATAATATTTTAAGATATTTTTACAAGTGTCCCTTTAAGTTTAAATTTAAATTTCCATTTACGGATTAAAAAAATAACAAAATAATGGAAAGTTTTCACTCACTTGCTTTTTATTTATTTTGAAATAAAAGGTTTTAAATGATTTTGTCCCTAATTTCAAAATTTGAGTATTTATTTAATTTAAAGCCTTTAAAAAGCAAGGAAGCTCATATAGAAATACATGTAAGAATTTGATTTTTAGCACATTTTCACAATAAATTTGAATGTGCTTATATAGCCTTACTCTTACCGTCTATTTGTCTGTCAGCGAATTAATAAGACTTAAGGGCAGGTTTTGGGGAAAAAAATGGATTTGATGGAACAATATTTTTCTGCAGCTCTATTCGAAAATTAGATATAAACCTACAGTATTGCCAGCTTTAATTTGCCGTTACGCAAAACTCAATTTGTGCGATTTTTGTTCCTCACAGATCTTCGAAGCTGCTTAAGTTAGAAAGGTGAAATTGAGAGGACTTTGTTTTTTAAAAAAAAAGTATCAGTCATTTAAAAAAGTTTTTTCTCCATAGTCAGAGCTGTGAAGCGTAAAAAACAGAAAAGTCCCTTTCAATTGAAATCATTGAAGTTATAATGAAACATTGTTTAATTTTGGAAATGTTCTTCTTAAAAAACCCTTGATCTTTTCATTGCATGATTTTTGTTTAAGGTCTGAGGATTTTTTTTTATATTTCTACAGGTGTTGCTAATTTCGATTAAAATGTTTTTTCGAAAGAGATTTTAAAATTTTAAATTTTGTTTATTTGGAAGGAACGTGTAAAATTTAATATTTTAGTACAAAAGTTAAAGAAAACGTGGATTAACAGTGTACTTCAAATACATATTCTTTTTCCTCGTCTCGTTTCGGTATGTTGTAGGTTTTTCGAACACGAAAACATTTTCAAACAACCCTAAGCATATCGAATTTTAATGTTTAAAATTTACAATCTCGGAAAACGTCTTTTGACTGATTTAATTACTGAAATTTGCAAATAATCCTTTCTTCGTCCAGTTTACAAAAGGCCAGGCCTTATTGCACCAACAACTTATCACTAAGGAAATGATCCAGTTATCACAATAGTCGCACCAACACCATTTTTGGGCTTTGGACTCTTGCAAAAAACACTTATCATTAATTAACTAATCTCTAATCTCTGCATATTCGTGGGTCAATCAAAATAAATTAAGTTTTTAATATAAAATAATTAAAAAAATTAAATTTTAATATTAAATAAAATAATTACCTGTTAAAAATGATAATCTTCGCATTGCCGGAAATGGATGATTACCAGATGTATCTAAAATATCTAATTGATGAACTTCACCTCTAATTCTATATAATTTTCTATGAAAATCTTCAATTGTTGGTGTATAAGATTCTTCGAATCTTCCACCTAAGAAACGTGCAACTAATGATGTTTTACCAGCTCTGGCAGATCTAAAAATTAAAAAAAAAAATTATTAATTTAATATCATAGTTAATTATATAAAATACACTTATTTTTTAAGATATTGCAAATATCAATACTTATAATAAGTTTTCGATGAATAGTTTAGTACTAATTAGAGGCTTCTATTTACTATTCTTCGGTTTCTAACATTTATTAAGAAGGATTTCAATCGAAGCATTATAAGAAGTTTTACCATTTTTAAAACAACGAATTAAAAGAAAAAAAGATTCAATAATGTACAACCAAAATATTTTACATTCCATTTTTAACCTTCCATAATCTATTAACTGTCGAGCACTATTGAATATGCATTTTGTCATGGCTTGGTACTTGAAGGCAATGTTTTAAAAGGTACAGATTTTTTAAACCAAGCTGGCCATTGAAGTACAAAATTACTCTGCAGATATTAAATTAATAAATATTGAGTACCAAGCTTCAACAATTAATTATTTTAATGAAGCTCCGCTCTAATTACAAAATTTTAATGGAGCTTAATCGTTTTTCTTTTAGAAGGAGCAGTGGAAAGCTTCGAAAATTCGAAAGCCGTCATTGCAACTGTACAGAGAACACGAAGTTACGGAATACTTTTAGGTAGTCTGAGATCTTAACACAATAGAACCACAGACTTTTCAATCTAAATTTTAGGATGGGACTTATGATGCAAATTTTGAAGGATAGGGTTATAGAAGAATTTTTTTTGGAAATATATCAGTACATAATAGTGATAAATTTTCATTAGTCGTGATGCGCTAGATGACCTGCAATTAAATAAAATTCGAATTAAATTTATATCCCATTCTTTGTTATTTACACACAATGTCTCTGATCCTTTAATCAGTATATTACTGGAAATAAATGTCTAACTTTAACTTCTTTAAATTTAAAGTAATAATTTGATAATTTCTTTTGGTTAGGGAAACCAACCCCCCTGTAGACGATAAAGTCTTCTCTAATATTTTTATTAAAAATGCATGTCATAATAACTTTCAAATTCAATTTTTTTTTAATTTAAAATTCATTTAATTTAACAAAATATGAAATATTTCTTTGTCATAATTAAATAAAATTACAATTCGTGTACTCTTGTGATTAATCTTCTACATGTTATGCCATATTATACAAGTAGACATATTATAACCTTCACATGAGACCATCTTTAAAAGGATCCTTATCTGTATAGATAAACAGGTTTTGAAATTGTCTGCTGTTAAACATTGTCAAGGCAATATGTTTTTTCGGAACATCAAAGATATTCATCATCTTGTTATTCTTAATTAGGTTTGGGAATTTTTCTATGTTTATGTTTTTTTCTGGCATCTTTTGTTGTACCGTGTGTCTAGGAGATACATTATGGGATATCATATCTTTTTCAATTTTTTTTTTTTTTTTTGGTTTGTTTATGAAGTTTATAAGATAATCATTCATCTTTACAATTTTTTTATTTCTTACTAAAACTTTTGTTTAGGTTTACATTAAATATGCTAAAAAAAAATCAGTAAGGAATAACTTTATCTACAAGGTTATGAATTTTTATACGAATCTGTAATAATTTTTTCAATTAAAAACATTCATGACCCTTACGGGAATTCGAACCCGCACCCCCTTGAAGCACTTTATCTACTATATTTACTAAGTTAAGAATTGCTATACCTACAATGTCCTTGGCAAAACATGGTCCTCAGTGGATTAGTATGTAAGCATTTGGCTTACTAACCGAGGAGGTGCGGAATTGAAAAAATTATTGAAAAATATTTTTTCTTTACAAATCCCCATGGTAACCAAATTAATTTAAATACATATAAAAATATATAATAAAAACAAAAAAAATAATATTACTTATAAATTGATAAAAAGTCTGGTAAACATGTCATACTGGAAAAAAGGCATTAGATTGTGTGCATATATTGTATATAATGTAACAGTACACATTCTAGTTTTAGTGATTCATGATTTGTATCGAAGAAGCTGAAACAACACCACATAACCAGAAACTATTACTTAGCTACAAGCTGAACCAGTCAAACCAGTTTTAACCTATAACTTAAATATAAATTGCCGCAGTCAAAGAAACTAAAGCACTCCTAGATTTATAGCGAGATTTTATCTCAGTAAGAATTTGATAGTAGCTTAATATGAATGTCAAGTATATGGAGTCTAGTATTGAGACTTCTTGTCATTGATATTGAAAAAAATATTAAACTACTGTTAAACCGATCAGCTAAAATTAATCCAAGGGTTCAATTTGTTTCTATAGTAATTAATTATCAACAGCTTATCTTCGAATGCTAAGCTAGTCTTTAAAATGATTCTTTAAGGCCATAATAAGTCATGCCATCGCAGCTACTAAATTGCAGTTAAAAAGGTCAGTTGAGATTATTCTAAGGGTTCAAATTGCTTCTATAGTGATTATCAAGAAATAATCTGCGAATGCTATTAAATTAAACAGTTTCATACCTACAGTATACCTCTATTGTTTCCCTATTCATATTTTAAATCAAGTACCAATTACTTTTAAGACAAAAACTATTTCTAATGATGTAATTAGTTTATTAAATCTTCTGAGATCTGTGACCACCTTTACCCAACATAATCTCTGAGGACGTATGCCTTGGTCAATCTAAGCAATAGTTTAAAATTAAATAATTGCTGAAATTAAATGACTTGCAATTATCAAAATATTTTACTTTAAACTAAAATTTTATAGATTTAACTATTTCTGAATTTCATTCGGATAAGGTAGTCATGGTAACTGGTGTCAATTATTAAAATTCAGCCAACGATTTATTTCCCATCTCTACTTTATTATTGAACACATCTTCAATTATGAAATTAATAATCATTTATGTAAATGACACTAAAGGGGGATAAGTAAATACTTCATTATCCTCCATAGAAGAGCCAAAGACAAAGACAACACGATAACTATTTAATATTCAACATTTTTGATTTTATTTTAAGAGCTAATAAATGTTTAATCAGACGTCCTATCATGTAATTTTAATGTAAATAGAAAAGATGCTGATGGAAATTGTTTTTTTTTTTTAAAGGAAAAATCAGATAATGAAAATTATAATTATTAATTAATTTTTGTTATTACTATCTAGTATCTACTATACATTAATACTATAATATCGATTTTTTTTAACTTGTTTAAACAATTATTCATAATACTTTGGTGTATATTGAAAAAATTTTGTGCTTGATTAAATGGAAAAAATCGAATTATTGGATTCACTTTGTACAATGAATTAATGTGACAAAAATTCAATGAAGTGGGATAAAATAAAATTTTTTTTTTTTTTTTCTAGCTATGTCATAGTATCTATGGTATCTATTGCGATGAAGTTTATGTATATATATATATATGTGTATATACTTTGTTTTAGAAAAAGTTTTTCATAGTTCAAAAGCAGACAGGAAATTGCAGTCTGCAGTAATGCAATTTAATAATAAAGAGAGAGGAAAAATTATAAAAAATAATAAAATTAATTTAATTCAATAAAAAATTAAATTTAGTAATGTGTTAAGTTGATTTTAAACATTCTGGATTTTAAAAAAAAATTAAAGTTTCTTTGGTGGAAATAAAATATAAAAATTTAACGTCTGGGACAAATGTATCCGTATTTATTTTCAAAATTTCTGACATACACAGGAAGCAAGTGAATTAAGTATTAAGTTCCAACCACCCGTTCTTCCAAATAGAGTACTAGATACAATATTTCTACTTCTTATTTATATATGAAAATGAAGAGACCCTAACTTAATTCTCAAAATATAAATTTTCTTGTTAAAAATACATGGAACTTTATTTGCAGTATATGTTTTTAACCAGTGTCTGCCTCAACTATTTTTACATTTATTACATACCTAACGTTTAAACTGTAATAGAGATTTATTCTTTGGTAAAGAGTATTTGTAATCGCGGAAATGAAGCAAGCTAGATATCGAAAGGTATGTATATTTTTGATCAGCATAACTAGCTCCAGAATCAACATAGTGACGTTGAACCGCCCGTCCATACGCTCGTCCGTAACTCAAAAAATATTAAAGTCATGTGAAATTTATACTGTATAACTGTATTCTTGTGAAACTTAAACAAGTAACTATGACGAAAGATAAGTAGCAACTGTAAATAGGAGGGTTTGGAATCTGGAGGCTTTTAAATGGCCAAGACCAAAATAGCATAATATCTTCGAAACGAATAAAAATAAAACATTTAAATTTTCTGGTTAAGGATACTAACACAGGTTTCGGATATTACTAGTAAGTTATTTTATTGCTTATTTATATTAGGGATCTGGTGTATGCAAACAACTTTGTTTTAAAGAGTAATGTCATACATAGAGTAATACCATACAGGTCACATAATAAAATATTATAATGCTGCTAACAATAGTTCTGTTATAACTCATATCTTGTAAAAGAATTATCACTGGATTAAATTTAAATTCAACTGGAAACAGAAACATGAAACGATGATATAGAAGCCAAATAATTAATAAATACCGTTTCACACGTCTGAAAGTTACAAAGAACAGTTATGCAGAAACACTTAATATTGACTCAAAATTAACAAAAAAAACTTTCAAAATTAGAATCAAAGTTTATTGTCTTATTTTTAACTTCACTAATATTTATAATTTGATGTTGCTAGCCAACGTGATCCTAATGTAGAAAAACGGGTTAATTTTATAGTAGAAAACTTAAACGAATTATAAATTAATTTAGATGAAGGAATTCTTTTAATTTATGTAGTAAATACATGTGTTAGCAAGAGAAGTCACGCATGGAATAAAAAAGGATTGCAGTCAAAAAACATGCTTATAATCTGGAACAGAGATTTCCTGTTATGTTTTCCGTACATATACCTATACAGTCATATTGTTGTTTTATTATAAGTATTCCCATTCTACTAAATTTTTCTATTCCTCATATAATTAGCAAAGAGCAAGACTAGGACTAGGAGCTTTAATTAATTTGGATGCGGAAGTAAAGTTTAGTAAAAATATGTACAACTAATTAAAGGTTGTATCTTAGAGATACAGTAATTTTCCATAATCTTAAATAAAAATTATTTAAGACTTATTCGTCATTATTTATTTTTATTTTAACGATTAAATTTTTAAAACCGGATATAAACTAAGAATTATGTCTCTTGGTTTATTATCTGGCTATTAAACATCCAAAAAAAAAATATTTAAATAATAAAACATCTTTTTTTATTATAACCTTTTCACCATTAATATATTCCGGGACCTGGTCATTTTATATTTGCGTGTGTTATTTATTTGTAATAAAAATTTTATCAAAATATTTCCGGAATTTTTTTATTAAAGCCATATTTAAAAACATAATGTAAAACTTTTTTTTTTTTGGAAAATTATTTCCTCGTTTTTCTCTTTAAAAATTTATTAAAACTTTATATATAAACTTTGTAAATTAATTTGAATTTATGTATCTGAAATTCAAAAGAAAATATTATGTTTATGCTTCATCATAAAATTAAATAAACTGCATGTGTGAACACAAAGATGAGTAATATAAGAAGCTTACAATTACTATATAGTATTATTCCGTTATAAGCTATTTAAATAAAACGAGGAAGATTATATATATACCCTTTACAACTTTTAGATACCCGTGTTAATTGTAACCTAGACCGAATAATGGTCCGAATAAAATCCAAATTTGCCAAGTAACTTGCCCTATTATTATACTTTTCCAGTTCTAATTTTATCCTCGTAGCTTCATTAGATTCAGAGTTATCGAACTGAAAACTGATAACTGCAACTCCCGGAAAATGAAGCCGTAACATTTTGAAGATTTTTATAGAAACTGTCCGACAAAACTGAATTTGACGAAAGAAATTTAGTGGAAGGCTGCTCTAAAAACTTAACTATTTCTGACAAAATCTTAGGAAGCATTCTCCCTGCAGTATTAGCCACACAATTCAAATATCGTTTCAAAAGCAAACTATTGTATAAAAATGTAAAAATAAATCTAATATGAATTGTATAAGCTTTTCTGCTGGCATAATTTGGTTTGCATTGTGAAGTCTGTAAAGTCTATTAATATTTCTTGTAATGTCTGGTTATTTTATATTGAAGCCTCCCGACCCGGTGGTTCAATATGAGCCATCTTTCTTCTTTTCATATCAAATATCAAATAATAAATAATCGGTTAAGATTTTGACCAATTATTAGCACTTGACATTCCCGTAACTTCTAGAACCTCTATAATCTATGATACCAGTATCAATTTAAGAAAGCTACTTTTCATGTGTACTGATTAATAGTCTATGAACCAAATTTAAACGCATTTCGATGGTTAGAACTCGGTATTTCTCGGAAAGTCTAGCTTTTTTGTATGGGAACTTCCCGGTCCCGTGGTCTGATTTGGGCCAACCACGGATTTAATCTTATTTTTGACGAAGAAAGTATTCATACCAAATTTTATCAAAAATCGTTTGAAATTTTGTCCCACACACGCTGAATTACTGAACTTATCGTCTTGATGCTTGAGTTATCTGCCGAATTGAGTTTAGGAACAACTGATTTTAAAACAAATGATTGAAGATTTTAAGAACCCTTTCCTAAAATTTAAATCAAGGAATCTAAGGAAACTCTATCATCGCTTCTTATGTCTCCTGCAATTTGACAAACTTTGTTAATTAAAAAAAATTTTTTAATTGATCCCAATCAGTCCAGCTTATCGTTATACTATGGGTCTCAAAAGGGATTTGTAAGGAAATCACCCTTTGTTGAAAAATTCAGGTTTGTATAAGCGATTTCATCTCCGACTATACAGGTTACTAGGCTATGTATTTACCCATTATACAAAGGAGGCCTAATTTATCTGCTTTATAAATCATTTTAAAACAATTGTTATAAAACCGTGAATTCCCCATTTATCTGAAAGTACTTTTTAAAATTAATAATTTATAGACATATTTTAAATCTTAATTATTTTTTTAACTATTTATTTTTATGAGTACACCAGAATTTAATAATACAACAATTCAATTACTCGAATTATTAACTGGGTTTTTTTCATAATTTAAATTACAAATTAAAGATGTAATTAGGTCATGTGTATGGTATGAAACTACCAATAAAGAATTTTATTAACGAATTTTTCATTTTATTATATTTCCTTCAAACTTTCAATTTATTAATTTTTAAATAATTATTATATCTCTTTGATAAATTACTCGTATACATAAAGTCTTTATAAAAGATTTACTTAATTCAGTTATAAAATCACCATTATATTCTTAAAAGAACTTAATTAAATATTTTAAATAAAATATTGGAAAAGTAAATATTATAACATAATATTAAAATAATTAATAATAATTTTCATGCATAATTATTCTTTATCTCTTTTTTTCCCCAAACCATCCTGAAGGAAATTCTTCTTTTGTCTTCTGTTTAAATAAAGTTTTAATATTGAAAGAATAATTATTGAACTGATTCATCAATATTTGATTATACAGGGTGGTTTTTAAATACAAATTCTGAATTGAAACACTTACTATTCGAAAACGGTAAATCTTATGTACATCCAGCAAATACCGTTAATTAGAATGTATTGATTTAAAAACTTAATTCCTTCGGAGAGTTGAATGGGGCCTTGGCAGAGTATTCAGTTGATTCATCAATGTTTCATTATACAGGGTAATATTTAAAATCAAATTTTTAGTTTAGACACGTATTACTTCACTAAAAAAAACTAGGGGGACCTAGTGTGAGCTTAAATCCTCTACAACTCTTTCGGTACTGGCAGTATCGTTAGGATGTTTTTTACTTATATTCTTACCTTCATTAACTCAAAAATTCTCAATCCCAAAAACCCTGTATTATAAAGTTATAAAATTTAGATAAATTTTTAGAATCTATAATAGTGAAGAGATAACCTCTATAATACTTCATTAATTATAGGTTACCCCATTATTGAAAAGAAACCCAATAAAAGATTTACACTAATTCCAATAATTATATACCCAACCGCCAACATTAATTTCGCTACCACATAATTTCCCTAAATATTAAAATATTATTGATAAAAATTCATCTTAATGATGATTTTTATCACAATCATTATATTTAACGAATACGCTGTTGCTCCCATAATTTTCATATAAAATATTCTATTGATAATGATTAAAATTAAACAATAAAACAAAAACAGCTTATCATGTCAATAAAATATTGCTGAAGTTGATACTAATTCATTAATCTCTTTTGATTAATGTGTTTTTCTCTAACTGTATATTATTTAAAATGAATACAATAGAAGAATCATGAGTTTCTAATCATCAGCATAACTCATACCCTCTCCAAAAATACAAATTACATATATTGGAAATACCATTAGAATTTAAGCACCAAAAATATTTTTACATCCCTTTTTTCATTGTAAAAGAAAAATGCGGAAACAAAAAAATATTCCACTATCATCTACTGTCTCTATAGTTAATTTTCTTCAATCTTTTTAAGAACGCCTCGTTCCCCCTTAATATTCATTTTCGTATTTATTATTTAATTTCTTTTTAAATTTCGCTTTTTGCGTTTCCCAGAATATTAAAATTACCATCTTGGCATTTTAGTTTTTGACTTTATTCCCTGAACCACATTTTGCCTTCTATTGGTCTACTGCTCCAATCTTGATTCCACTCCTACACAAGATCTTCCCGCAAAATATTTCAACTTCTGACTGCTGGAATCCCTTCCACAAAAAAAGAAAAAACCAATTGACAGGAAAATAAATCAGTCATTTCTTCCGCAACCTTGATAATTGAAGAAATATTTTTTTTTGGAAGATTTACAGTTCGTTATTAAACATAACTAATCATAAATTTTGGGTATAACGCAAAATTGTAAATAAAATTCAAGGTTTTTCATTGAATTTTAAATTTTCCATCATTTTGTCACAGGCATTTTTTGTTGAAGACAATAAAAAATTGAAAAATTTTTTTTTTTTAATTTTTTTAGCACCCCTGGGGATCATTTTTAAATTTAAATAGCTGGAAACTATTATATTATAATAATAAGAAAGAATGGTCTTCGTTCTTGTATAATTTGAAAGAAAAGTTTCCAAATTGTATGTTGAGCAATCGGATGATTAAAATTTCAAAAAATTCTTTTTAAAATTAATTCAAGTATAATAAAGTTGGGGGAGTATTATGTAAAATTAAATATTTATTAAATTAGAAGGAGAAACCACAGCTGCTGGTAAATTTCTTTTATAACAATGGAAAATTTAACATTTATTAAAATATTTGCATCAAATTATCAAAAAAGAACAATTGGATTTAAATTTAATATTTGCTGGATTGTTATTAGAGTAAATTATATTCCTTACTCCTCTTGGGAATATAAGGCATTTATACTAGTCACTAGACATTTCCATTGAACTATGTTAGGTGCTGATTTTTGCAGTCACCAAGGTTTTACCTATTAAGTCTTAGCTACATAATTATTGTCCTGCACAAAGTGTTGCTCAACCGACCACATCTTCCGGAGCCTTGCGCGTTTTCTTCAAAGGCCACTCCCGATATACATGCTTCGTGTTTTCGCGCGTGTGCTCTATCTAACTCCATTTCTTTTGCCTCATTTGATGCTCTATTGGTCACTTTTCAGTTAAGCTCCATAAATCTCTACTCATAACAGTTCTAGACAAAAATATCCTAAATAATATTTAGGAATGCCTGTAACCCGGTGCTAGTATAATTAGAAGTTAACCAGATCTCGCTGCAATACATTACGATGCTTTTTACGAATTCCCAGATTATTTGCAACGTGTTTTCTCGCCCTCCACCACAGATCGATATAATGCTACGAAGATAGCAGAAGTTTTTAGACTGTAATATTATATAATTATAAAAGATTTTATGAGATTTCCAGATTGCACCGGCTTAAATGTCTTATATTTGTTTTCATTACAGAGCAGACTCTACGTTTACTTCTCCATTCAAGAGACCATGGACGACAATAGCTCTCCAGTAGTTAATTGATATAAGAGATTCCAGGTTATTACCATATATTATTAATAATGTGAAACCAATAATTGAGGTTAATTTGCCTCAATTTAAGGTTTCAAATGAAATCATCAATTTGTATTTCAATATTTTGAACTAAATATTGACTAAATATGTCTGTCAGTTAAAAAAGAAAAAAATTTTTATAGAAATGTCCCCAAATTTTAAGTTATTATCTCAAAATTTAGTAGGTTTAAAAATATTTCAAAACTTTGAGACTAAAATTTTTATTAATATTAAATAAGATAATTTATCAAAAATCATTTTGATTTTTATTAGATTTGATGGAAGACTGAACAACTATGTCTGAGTAGATACCATTATTTTCTTTTTAAATTTAAAAGTAGGGGATCTAAAAATAGAAATAATAAATTAAAGTTCCAAACCGATCAATTTAATAAGAGCAGACAAAAAGAATTTTGAAAAATTGGGTAAAAGTTTATTGGTATCAAAATTCTTTAATATTTTTTTTCACGTTAATAAAGATTTTGAATTCATGAATTCCATTAAAGTAAGACTAATAATATGTAGTGTAAATTGGTCAGTGCATACAACGTTCTGTCAAAACGGTTTTGCATCAATCATATTTTTAAGTGAGTCGCTATACAAATCAGTTGTTTATGGAAACCAAGTGGGAGCAGTGTAAATTACTTTGCAATATGCTGTTTTACCCAACTGTCAAGGAATCAGTAGTGCACTTTAATAGATAAATAGAATCGAAAGTTCGATTTTAAGATCTTGAAAACTACGTATCCGGTCATGTAGGGGAAGACAGCATGTGAAAGTTTTTGCGGAACATTCTAAAATTAAGAATGAAGTCGTCGAATAAGGCAAAGTGATTGTGAGGAATATAAATAGGATTAAGTGAACTTTTATGAATATGGGAATAAACTAATAATTATTATGGAAAAAACTTGAATAAAACTATCAATAGAAAAATAAGACGGGTAAGGCCTTTACTTAGTGGATAGTTACGAAACTGCACATGATTGGATCTGATATTGTGACTTCAAAATAGAATCACAACACCATTCTTGCAACAAATTAATTTTTGTTTGTTTATTATGTAAGTAAGTGATACAGATTACAATAAATGGTTTTTAAAATATAAGCTCTGTTCACCACAATCTATATGGATTTCATTAACAGCAGTTTGCAAGGAGCAAAAGAACTCAAGAAAGGATGATTACAAAAGCTAATAAATAGAAATATTTCAATACTATCTTGCAATTAATATTCCAAAAAAAATTTTTAAGGATTCAAATAGGACGAATACGTAGACTAATTTGAAATTACAGTTTTGAATCACACCAATTGAAGCTACTCACATCTTGCTGTAACTTCTCTATCAATATCAATACTAATATTTATCTTAATTGCTTCCAAAATCAAATATAATCTAACTGAAGCTATTTCTTACTTTCTAAGTATATTAAATAGTCTAATATTGTAATATTTAAAATAAATGGAATAAAAACAAACTTACCCAAGCATTACAAGACGATAACAATTTTTTGGTGGTGGTTCACTATCATCACATGAACCTGAACTACCTGGACTTGGTCCCGGACCATGAATAATTTCATTTGGTATTGGATTTGATGGTTTTGTTGTTGGTCCATTTGATTGTTGATATTGTTTTGTTATTGGCTGGTCTTCTTCATCATCTTCTATTTGACTAAAATCATCACCACCATTACTACCACTACCATTATTACCTCTTATATCATTAAATAAATTATTAATATTGTTATTATTGTTATTGTTATTATTATTGTAATTATTACGTGTACAAAACCATGTACCACATTTATTTAAACGCGTTGAACATTCCATTGTAAATGTTCCAATTTTATCACCAATTTCCATTAGATAACTTTTTGTTTTATTCCATGCTGATGTAACACCAGATATCGATTGTTCACCTGATGATGTTTTATTAATGTGACGTATTTTAGCTCTCGGTGATATCTGATGAGAATTTCCTCCAAGATTAAATTTAATAGGTGAATCAATATCAACATCATCTGCTGCTGTTGTTGTTGCGGCTGTTGCTGTTGTAATTTGATTTGTAATACCTGAATATAGGATCTCATCACAGTTATTAGTTTTTGTTGTAATAATTGTTTTATTATTGATATAACCATCACCACTTTTTGTAAGTGGTGATGGTTTATCATAATCTTTTTGAATTAATTTTGAAGATTGATCTTGAAATCGTACAGAAATTTTTATAAATTTTTTTTATCTAATAATTTGTTTTGTTTTATAAGTTTTGTTTTATTTTTCTTTAGTTATAATTGGGATCTACCGGACGTGTCTAAAGATTGTTTTATAAAAAATTACTAATTTGTCTCAAAAGTTTCACTTTATTAATACGTTTTTATTATGTTTGACGTTATTTAATATTTTCCGAATTTTATTATTTTGTTTTTACACTTTAATTGTTTCTTTTGATGATGGTTAGAATCCAAGTTATTATTTTAAACGTTTGTGAACTTTGATACGACACAAAATGGTTTTGTAAGTCTGAAAAGAAAAAGAAATAAAATTAATAGCAATTATAAGAAAAAGTTTTTTATTTTAATACAAAAATTATAAAGTTCTAAAAGAGTTTCATTAAAATAGGCTCTAAGCAAAGGTTGTTGTAAAGTTTGAAAAAGAAACCGTTCTACAAACAGTGGAATTCATAAATACAAAGTGGGTCAAATGTCACCATGGGGTTTCAAAAATTTAATACCTTGTTCGTAATCGAAACTTTTTACACGAACATGTAAAATTATACCAACGAGCACAGGACCGAAGTAACTTTCCTAATAGCCAATCAATTTAATGGTCAGTCTTTTACATAATTACTGAACAATTTAATTATGAGCAATGAAGCATGTTTCCATCTTAATAAATGTGAATTAACAAAATATGCGATTTTGGGGTACTGCAGATCCTAGAGTAGTTTATCAGCGAAAATTACACTCGTTCAAATATAAATATATATACAGTACGATGCGGGTTGACATTACAAAGACTTGTAGGGCCCCATACTTATTTAAGAGTAAAATTGATACGAAAATGAGTATCGTACTATGATAATTTTGTGAACTATGTAGCTTCCTACAATTGTTTTCAACAGTATGGATAAACAGCACATTAGAGCCGGGCCACAATTACTCTTCTAAGTGAAATTTTTGGTGACCAAATTATGTCAAGGAATTCAGGATTCAATTTTACCTGCGCCAGATTATTTCCTATGTGGTTTTCTCAAAGTACGAGTATATGTGAACAGACCTCAAGCTATAGTACAATATTAAAATTGTAAATAGGGCAATAGAGCCTGATACTTTGCGTGCTGTTTCATAAAATAATATTATTTTTCTTAAATGCATTTGAACCGTTGGCACTTTTAGATAAGTCTAACGAAATTTTCATTTAAGAGAAGTTGCCTTTTTAGAGAAATTAAGTGTTTATTTTCAAAATTATCATAGGTAGGGATAGGCCTAATATACTTACCAATATTGAATTCAATATAGTTAAGATACGTCTTTAAAAGAGACTCCGCCGGCAGTGTTCTTCAAAATTATGTTTCTTTTTTATTTACTTTAGCATTTACCTATTTACTGTAATCTTAGAACGCCTGGAATCGAAATCTTGTATAAAAATCAAAACCTATTTTATGGCCCAAGGAAGCAGGAGTTTAAATTTGTAATAATTTAGAAAATTAAGAGTTAAAAGAAAAAGCAAGTGATCTAATTCAATTAGAAGAATAACTCAAAAAATATAAAAATATACTATCAATCTAAATTAATAAGTACTGATTTTTGATGACTCTTTCCTGTAGACTTTATTCAACTTAGTTGTTACAAAACTTTTAACTTTTGACATTAAACAATATGAAACAAAATTTATAAAATATAAATGTCATTTCACTTTAACATGAAAGTTAAAAAGTTTTTAAAAATTAATATTTTTAATTAAATTTTTTATAGTATCTTTTAATCTTAAGATAAACGATAGAGTTTTAATTTTAAAATTAACTTATCAGTTAGAAAATTATTTGAAAAAATAATTTTCTTTCCATTTTTTTCAAAACTTTTTTTTTCATATCAAGAAATACGTAATTACGTGATTTCCATTATCAATGTAATGTTGAAGTTTCAAAATGTATCTAATAACTTTTTTAATAAGTCGTGTAATAGGTACAAAGTTTTAAAACATTTCTACTTTTGGGAAACCACATAAAATCAATCAAATCCATTTTAAAAAGTTCCCTTGATCTCTCAAACAATCTTTCTTTTTTTTAAATTTTAAACAAGGTCGCGGTGGATTAACCTTTATAGTAACAATATTAAATTTCATTATGATTAATTCATACATAATCAGTTTAGGATTTTTAAGAGAAAAAAACCTGCAAGGATTAATCAGAAATTTTTAAAGATGGGCATTGCTAGGACATGTAATCAATGATTTATTTAGTTAAAAAAGGAGTTCAGCAAGCGCAATTTTATTAAAAGGAGGTATAATGTATACAATCTTAAATTTAAATTAAAATTAGTCATGCAAAATTTGGATTTAAGCTTCTTCTAACACTTCTTCTAACACATAAAAATTAAGGACTTCGAAGTTAAAAACAGGAACAATTAGGGACTAATAAAACAAATCTTAAATAGAGATTTTTCAATTTCGAGTTCTCTTTTATTTATTTTTTTTTCCTAAATGAGGAAAAAACCTTCTAAAGGCTTCAACTAAAACGATCTCCCCCCGTAGCCAAAATAATGATAAGCTCCCTGGTTGCTTCCGCAGTATAATCTATATAGTCTTATCATCTGGGTCGAACAATTTATTTTGTAAAATGCCAGTGATTCAAAATTTAAGAGGCAAAATAAGTTGGACCTTAAAAAGTATTCTTCAGTTACGGAGCAATTAATTAATTATTTTAAAGCTAGTCTGGTCTGATCCCAAATTTTAGTCAGGCAAGGGTCGTCAAAAAAGTTTAAAAGTATCTTTTACATTAAAATTTGCACAAGAGACCTTGACTTCACTACCAATAAACTGAAACCTTTCGATATAGATTTATCATATCATATTTCTAGAGATTTTACACTAAGTGGGTATATGATTCCAACCAAATTGATTTAGTTTTAATCCACCAAATTTGGTCTTCTAATAAACAATATAAAATTGCATAAATTCAAATTAGGTTTACCAATACATCAACATTATATTCTATATTATAATATCTATATAATATATTTAAATTAATTTTTTTATAAACACCACACTACAGTAAAAAATCGCAGGATATAAATTTAATCCTTATGCGAAATTCAAATTTTAATATAATAGTCATATATGTGATACTAAAATATAATACAAATACTATGGACTCAATTTAAAATAGTCATATTTAAATCGAAATTCTAATTATTAAAAAAAAAAATCAATTTTGCGTAACAACTAAATTATTAAATTCCAATTATTGAAAATATCATAAATTTTTAGACAACGCAGAAAAAAAATTAAATAAATTAAATTCGGAATTAAAATTATTAAAATTTCAAAAAAAAAATATAAAATATGTAATTAGTATTTTTTAATTAAAAAAAAATTATTAAATAATTTATTTTTCACACCACAAAATAAAATATTTCGGTAATTCACCAATGCATTGGACGTTAGCTTAATTTGTTTCGCAATTATGTTTTACTAATTAACGGAAATTTTATTTTATTAAAAAAAGGTATTTCATTTCTAAGGATCAGTTTATAATACACAGGCAAATTATGGAATTTAATATACACAAGGATTATATTGCTTTATAAAATTATCCCCATGAGAAGCCTATGGAATATGTCCTTTAGAATATAAAGTAACTTAAACAAGTGAGGGGAAAAAACCAAGGGTTTTTAAAAAGCACATTTTTAAAATTATATACGGTTTCTTACTGAGTATTTTATCATGTATTTTTATAAAAATATATATTATGATAATATTATAATTTTGTTATTTCATTAATAATTAATTATATGACTAATAGTGAATTACTTAGAATATAACCCCAATGCACTCAAGAAAACCTGTTAATAAGTGCAAAATATAATGTTGGAGCTTCAATGTTAACGTTTAATTTTGGAAAAACTTACAATGGTGAATAAGTTATTGTTTTATAAGAACATAAAAGTTTTAATTTTGAAGACCTAGTAGCCCTTCAATTGGGAAGGTTCCCAAATTTTTGCTTAGCAAACTTATGATGGATCTGCCCACCCCCTCCTGTCCTCACCCTTCCATTTTTTTCGGTTCTAGGAAATCAATTTTGAACTCCAACAAAATTTGGAATTTTACCTAGAATATTATTATCAAACCAAAAATGGTTAAGACAAAGAACAATTTCTTCAATTTAAAGAGACCCTTTCAAATTTAAGAAAAACCTTTAACGTATGTTGAAATATGATGCTGCAGCTATAAATTTTGTATATTTGTAAAAAAAAATTTGAACAGGTGTTAAAGTTACAGGTGGTTGAAAATAGCAAAATTTCAATTTTCGAGCCCTTATAGCTCCTAAACAGGGGGCGTGACAAAAAAATTTTGTTAACCGACTCCTACTAATTTTGGAGGACCTAACTTCTCCCAAAATTTCAAGACTCTAGGTTGAACCGTTTAGAAGATATATGGGGCCAAAAATTTTGCAAAAGTTGAGTTTAGCTTAATGGTAAATTTTAGTACCGTATGGTAACCCTATACATTTTAACTTTATATTTTTGTGAAGCTTATAAAACCAGCTATCTTTTGCCGTTTTCAGATTGAAAATACACTTAACAAAACGCTTGTTATAATAATTTAAAAATAGGGCTTTTTCCAACTTTGGGGGGCTGTAGCTCCGTAACGGGTGGGGCTACAGAAAAATATTCTTCTACGAAATTATTTTTTTTGTAATATCTACTAGTGGTTAAAATATCTTTACTCTATTTCAAACGGTGTAAAAGTTTTTGTAAACATACGGACGGACGGACAAAGTCAAAATTAAGAAAAACCTTTGACACTTATTGAAACCTTCGTTTTGGAGCTTTCAATTTTGTATACAAATAAAAAAAAATTTGAACTGGTATTCAAGTTATAGGTGTTTAAAAGCTAAATTTTTAGCAAAATTTCAATTTTCAACTCCTTACAGCTCCTAAAGAGGGGGCGTGACAAAAAAATTTTGTTAACTGACTTTTACTTATTTCTAAGGATCTAACTTCTCCCAAAATTTCAAGTTTCTAGATTTAGCCGTTCCGAAGTTATGAGGGACCAAAAATTTTGTAAAACTTAGTTTTGAATAACGGTAAATTTTAGTACCGTATGGTAACCCTATACAATTGGTTTTTAAAAATTTGTAAAGCTTATAAGAACAGCTGTCTGTTACCGTTTTCAGTTTGGAAATATACCTTATAGAACTCTAATTATAACTGTTTAAATATGGGGCTTTTTTCGACTTTGTGGGGCTGTAGCTCCGTAACGGGGGGGGCTACAAAAAAAAGTTTTAACATTAAATTATTTTTATTGCAAAACCTACCCATTTCTGATATTTTTTAGTCAATCGTAGGTAAAAAGGGACGGACGGACGGACGGACGGACGGACGGACAGAGTGAAGCTATATAGGCACATTTTTACAAAATTTTTTGAAAATGTGCTAAAAACCACTTTCATGAATTCTAGTTTCACTTTGCTTATATTTTTATACCCGTATGACTATGTAGTCAAAGGGTATAATAAATTTTCCATTACGTTTGTGACGCAGAGAAGGAGGGGGGGTAGATATAGACTCAAGTGTATGAATCGGATCAGAATCGAAAAATAAATCGATTTAGCTATGTATGTCCGTCCGTCCGTCACCACGATAACTCAAAAACTAAAGGAGCTAGGATCTTGAAATTTTCTTATGTAATGGCCAAAGTTACTGCAAAATTTGGTTGGTCTACTGCAGAGGGTTCGAGTAGCTGCCATACAACTCCTTCTTTTATATGAGAATTACACTGCACCTAATGAAGCTGGGTGTCTGAAATTTTATCAATAATAGTTTAGTGTAATGGACAAAGTTGCTGCAAAATTTGATTGGTCTACTGCAGAGGGTTCGAGTAGCTGCCATACAACTCCTTCTTTTATATGAGAATTACACTGCACCTAATGAAGCTGGGTGTCTGAAATTTTATCAATAATAGTTTAGTGTAATGGACAAAGTTGCTGCAAAATTTGGTTGGTCTACTACAGAGGGTTCGAGTAGCTGCCATACAACTCCTCCTTTTATATGACACTACAACTAATAAAGCTTTATGTTTGAAATTTTGCCAAAAGTAAATAACAGGATGGTAGAATGCTAATATTACGGTCATACGGGTATCCCAGACTTGATACAGTCTACTCTACCACACTCTTCCTTGTTTTTATTTCTTTTTCACTTCTTTAAAATGTATAAGACCATCACCATGTCTATTTAGACTAGACTTCAGTTTCTTTAATCGTTATATTCACTAAGCTGTTGCTGAATCAGCTGTAACTATTGTGTAAGATTATGAATAAACAAAAGTTAATTTTGTGCGCCATCTATAATCCTACATAGGAGTTATTTATATATTTTTATTAAAGTTTACTTTATATTACGATATTAACTATTACGATATAATTATAAGTTTACGATATTTTTTTATTAGTTATAATCTGAATAAGGTTTGAACCCGAGACTTTCCACATGAAAGACGGCGTCTGTACCCCTACAACTTTGCTTAATAAAACGTTTTTATTTATATGCCCAAGATTCTATGCTAGCCTTATAATTTTAAACAATTTGAATTTTTAATAGCGCTTATGCCAGGGGGAACCTTTAAAAATTTTCTGTGATAAATAAAGCTTAGTCTGTTTTAAGGAATTACCTTTCGAAACACCGTTTTCAATGCTACAAATAATAATTTTATTTAATTCTGTTGATCATTTTTCAGGCTGAAGATCTATATTCATGTAGCAGAACAGAAGTTTTGTGGATTTTATTTTAAAGAGATGACACTTGAGAGCGCCGTGACTTTAGGATCTATTCAAGCTTTTCTCTACAATAAATTAAGAAATTTATAAAAACTCACAAAATTTAGTGAAACACTTTCATTTGTGCGCTGTGACTTTAGGTCAATTTCTCTTGGTCATACGAAGAGAAAGAAGAATAGACTGCTTGCTATCTTATATTAAATTTTGTTGCATTACATATTATATTAAAATATATTGCGATGTAATGAGAATGCCATTGCACTCTTTAACTATGGTATCTGTTAATTATTTAATTTTTGGATCCATTTGGGTAAGAAATGATAAAAATCACTTAGGAAGCTTAAATTGGCAATCCAAAAGTTTTCTAAATATAAATTGGAAATAAAATTCAAAATTAAAAGTGGATTTTTAGGGGTGTCAATCATAATTATAAATTTTATACATACTAAAATTTAATTTATTTTTGGGATTAGGGTTGCCGCCCTATTCGCTATTTAAAATAGGAATTTATATATTAGCAAGTTGTTAAAGTAAATAAATTTTTCAATAAAAACTTTTAGTCACTACTGAAACTAATTAATCAAACAATTTTAAGCTTTATGACTAAATATAAAATTAAAACTTAATTGGAAAGAATGGGATATTATTTTTAGTTTTATGCTTGAATTATTTCAAATAAATTTATAACTGTAAAACTAATTATGACAAGTAATTATTTCTTTTATTTCAAAATTATTTTCAATCTAATTTTTCCTTTGGTTTATTAAATTTTTTTTTTTAATTAATGTTAAATATTTCATTAGACCTAATTATTTGTATTCATAGGAAACCTTCATGATTTATGAAAATTCAATTAAAAATATTTTTATTATTCTAACTCTGTTATTACTTTGTCATTGGTTTTCTGAATTTAAAATAATGGTTAGTATTCAAAAGATTGTCATTTCGAATTAATTTTCAATTAAAAAATTTTGAAGATTCTATAATTGAAAACCCAAGCTTTGTCTTTAAAGTGCATCTATCCAATATAATAAAAATCCTGTCAAAAAAATTGATAAATAATAAATTTTTTGTAATTAAAATGCTCTTGAAATTAAAAAAAGCAAATATTACTTTGGAAATTCATTTTTTCCAATTAAATTCTCTAATGGAATTTTTCTTCAATTGTTGTTTTCAATACGGATAGCAAAATTTATAAAATTTTATGTAATCATTTTACAAAAAACCAAACCAGGTTTTTCGATGAATTTTGAAAAGTGGTTGAAATCAAAGGAAGGTCTAATATTTTGTTTTTAATTTGTTAAATAATGTTCGTTCATTTTCTTTCGAAAAATTTATCAAAATAATTTATTATATCTGACTTCATAAAATATTAAAATTGAAAATATCAGAAGAAATTTTTCTAAGAAACTCAATAATTAGAAAAAGTCATGTTCAAATATCGATTTGCAAGTTTTTTCCTTCAAACCTTTTTGGTGTATCCTCCATCATTATTTTTGATTAGAACAAGTTGTCATGGTAACTGTAGAAATTAGTTTGGGTTTTGCAATTAAAATCGACTTGTAATTAAATCAAGAGTTGCTTCATCCTTAATCTGGCTACTGAAAAAAGATCTGAGGGGGATAAATTGCATTTCTTGAGCCTTCTTAAAGATGGGGGTAGTTTTTTAGATCACTCATATATTAAGCAATATAACAACAAGCCTCGCAAAATTTTAGAATCTTAGTTTATTTATCAATTCGCCGATTAATCAATTTAATTTTCGATTCTTCTCCGATTGATACCTTTGAGTCTCTATTTACACCATTTTCTCCCAGCTTCTTTGCGTTTTTTCAAGTTCTAAGCATTTTTTTAAAAACAATTATATGTGCAGTGTAATAAGCGGTAGGTATTGCTCAAAAATAAGGAACACATAAGAACCATGTTATCTTAAGGTCTGTTATGCATTTTTCATCCCTTTGATCTTACATGATCTTTGAGTCTTTATATAACCCCTTCTCAACTCTCTTCCCCTTCCTTGTTATCTTAAGGTCTGTTATGCATTTTTCATCCCTTTGATCTTACATGATCTTTTAGTCTTTATATAACCCCTTCTTAACTCTCTTCCCCTTCCTCCGTTCACCTCAATTGCAATGGCAAATTTAGTATACTTAACCTTTGAACATACCTTCTTACAGATATAATATTAAGAACTAAGTCTTTCGAACTCATTTATCACTATCGAAGATTTTATAAAAGAGCGATTATAAGTGATTTTTATTTTCGGGTGAGAGGTACTTACAATTTTCCCAATTGAGTCATACCTTAAATAAATATAATTTTTCACGTATCGAACTATTATGTTCGGCTTCTTTTTATTACCATTTGCTGGATTAATTTCAACTGAATTAAATTTTAATGATATTTCGTTTCTTTAAAATTTCTTAAACAATTTACAATACAATCAAATGAAATTCTATTCATAATCAATTGTAGACATTTTTCCATTGAAATTTTTACTACTTGATCTTATTACTAAAACAGCAGTTACATGTTATTTTGAACTTTATTTATTAAAAAAATTTTTATTTTTCAGAAACATATTAAATTTTAAAGAAATCACATTTCAATATTTCAATTTTTATTATGAAAATAATTTATTAACTACAAATCTCAATATTTTATTTTGTAGGGAGTACTTATACAATTTCGTAAATAATTTAAAATTTCCATACACAAACCGAGACAATACTCTCACCCTTCCCTACGACTGAACTTTACCATGATTGTAACAATAGGAGTAATTAAAAGAAAAATAAAAACTTTTGTTTTCATATTTCAGTCTTTCGATTTTTTATCCGGTGTTTCTGGGACAAAAATATTCTTCTTAATTATTATTTAAACCTCAAGTTTCATCCTTCTTCAAGTATTATAATTTTCTGAGATCCGCCTCATCCCACTTGTCTTACTCTACAATGATTAAACAAAAAACAAAAAAAAACTTAAAACAATCCATGTGAAAGTACATAAAAGTCCCATTAAAAAGTTTTTAAACAAAGATAAAACAAAAAGAAGAAGAGTAGAGTAGACTGTGTCAACTCTGGGATACCCGTATGGCCGTATTATAGACATTATGTCATTCGGTTAAAAATTCATATATCGTCCAAAAGAAAATATAAGTTGAAAGGCAGCTCTTCCACTACACCGAATAAATCGCCTTAAAGTTAACTACTATTGACAAATTTTCGGACATCGGGACTTTATTATGTACGATCAAATAAAGTTTTAGAAGAACATTAACATCCATCTTAATGACTTCCCTTTAAATTATTTCCTTCATCCAGCATTATCCCAATTTCCAAATCCTAACCCTAATTTTCTTTCCAATACCGATCCTAAAAACCATACAATACAAAATTATATTTATTTAAGATCCATTCCAAGTTCGGTTTTAAGAAAGGGAGGTGGTTTAGTTGGTTAAAGTTTAATATTACGCAGATGAACCCCGTACAGTAAATCTGGACGACTTTCGATGCTTTCCACCCTCGTAAAAAAAAAAAAAACAAAATTGGATGCCAACTATTTGAACTCAATGAACTACCCCAAATAAATTGTGCACAAACTTTGGCCATCAGACCCTACTACTTTGGCAAAATTTCAAATATCCAACTTCACTAAGTATAGAGTTATTTTCATATCGAAAAAGAACTTGTATGGCAGTTTCTTGAACTCGTTGAGAAAATTGGCTGGATTTCAATAGCGATGACGGCCGATTTCCGATTCTGATCCGAGCCATACCTTTTAGTCTATATGTACCCCCACTTCTTTCCTGCATTACAAACGTAATGCCAAACTTATGACACGCTTTTGACCTATAAACGAGTACAAAAATTGTTTTTTTTTTTTACATAAACTCACTTTGGTGCACTTATGGTCTCTGTACTGTATATTTTTATTTTTAATTACGGTCACAGATTTTTTTTTGTTTTTCGATATTCTTTACATAAAATTTAATTTTTGCAAATTAACAGGAAAACAAAAAAAAGTTCTAAATTGGATCAAAAGTTATTGTATTTTGAAGGAAATCATCGGAGAATGAACTCCGATACCAAAATGAAAGTTAATAAAAATTTGTTTCGCTCTAAATAAAATTTCAGAAATTTTACTGGAAATTGTTCACCCACCGATTCGTTTGAGAATTCATATAAATTATTAAAATTTCTCTTTATTTATATTTTTTTTAATTAATTATTTAAGAATTTAAGAGTTTAAATAAAAAACAAAATGTTTTAAGTCATAAGTTTCTTTACCATCATCCTCCTCTTCAGTTATTTTCTGGTAAAAACTCTGAACATTAACTTTAAATACGATTATTACCTCGAATCGTATTTAAATATTTAAATTTGATTTTTTGTATAACTATGGTGATCTTCAGTTAATTTCAAACCATGGAAGTCTGGAGTTGGTTATTTTAAGTTATTGTTCTAGTCACAATTAGTGTGAACAAAGACAGTACGGTAGCACCGTTTTACTGGCACTCCTATTATCACAAGACTTTTGAAGCTTAATGTGATGCTAAGACGACGATACGCAAATTGTCCCTCAAAAAGATTCAGACCAAAGTTAGGTTCAAGTTAGGTGATATAAAATAGAAGTAATTCATAACGCAAATTCTTCAACTAGTTCGTGTACAAAACAATGAGTCACAAGTATTTTATTAGGGTTTTATAATCTTGTACTATAAATGCAGACTGGTAATTCACAATTTAGTGGGAAAAGTGAATTATAAACTTGTTTGCTTCTTATATGAATTACATAGTGCTTCCTTTGTGACTGAAAAAGAAGCGAAGAAGGAAATACCAAAATTTCAGAGCTGCCTTTACAATCCACATTAGATTCTTAATAAAAATGCAGTATCCCCTCTTATTTCATTCCTGACTTTTATCCTCAAAATAAAGGTTAAATATTTTACTTCAGGAGTTTATTCTAATATTCGGACTACGGGGAACGGTGATTCGATTTTGATGATTAGATTTGCTGGTGATTTCTGAAGTTGTTTTGCTTCTTCTGGATATAAATAATGTTAAAGGAACAGAGAGCTGTGATTAGACATATATTTAATATATGAACAAAAATTCAATAAAAATCTGATATTTTAACCTTGCAACGTGCTAAGGTTTTCAATATGTCTCAATTGTTCGACATGATCCACTCTTCAACACCTATATTAATTAAAAACTTAAAATCTTTAAACACACTTGAGAATAGTACTACGTTTTTTTTTCCACCGACATAAGTACCCATATCGTATTATTTTTAAAAATTTTTTTAAAAATCTCACATAAATTCTAAGAAGATTGTCTTAAAATTTTGTTATATTCTAGAATATTTACAAAAATTACTTTTAAGTTCTAATTTCATGGAGGTGATAATATTTTCTTATATAAAAATTTAATTAGGACCTAAAATTCATGGTGTTCCATAACTTTTATATTTTATAAAACAAATTTTTTTTAATTTGAGTTTATATGATATTAAGAACTTACAAATTATACAAGCATCAATAACTATAGTACTAATTATTTTACAAATTCTTTTGATGCCTTCTTCTACTTCATATCCATATAAAGTGTCAAAGTAACGCCCTTTGACGTATATTTGTTAAATGAACAAATTAAGTTAAAAATAACTTTTACCACAAACTGTTTGAAATAATCCATAATTCAATTAATTTAAAAGGAAATTGAAGTAAGTTTTGGTGATTGCGGAAGTGCTACTATCATAAGCCTTTATTAATTTTGATAGTGTATCATTTGGCTGCATTTTAATTTGCCTTTATTTCTATTGTATTCTGAATAGAGCGTATTAACCTTGCTTCAGAAAAATGTAGAAAAAGAACACACTCCTATTGCAGCAATAACCGTTGTACAAAAAATATGAAAAAGCATTCAGAATAACTGAAAGCGGCTTATCTGACTAATACTGATTTTCATCCAATCGAAAGCAGCACCTATTTGATTTGGTGATCGTAATTTAAAACTTATGGTAAAAGGGAAGGGATGGGAAGTACGATTAAAGAAGCAAATATTTAAGAATATTATGATTATATTTGCTAATGTTTGTGTTAAGCATATTTTTAATTTTAGAAAGAATTATGTAGGTAATGTTCAAACAGTAGTATCTTAACAATAATATCGAATTTTGAATTAATCTTCTTCTTACTAATTTTGGATCTGTGTTTGAACTATAAAATTAAATGTTTCACATTAAAAAAAGGGATACCATAAGTTTGCTCAAAACTGGACAAAAAAATTGAAAAGCCAAAAGATAATTTAATCTAATTGTAAACGTTAAGCAAAACTTACAATAATAACAATTATTGCTAAGAGAAAACTTTGGATCTTAAAAGTCAGATAACTATTAATTCCATTCTCCTTGTGATAATATCTTATATGTTTTAAAGTTAACGGCTGGGTGGCACAGTGGTTTAGTGCCGACCTTTCATGCGAAAGGCTCGGTTTCGAATCTTAGTGAAAGCGACAAAACTTTTCTGATTTTCAACTCAACTCAGCTACCATTCGCCATTGGGGTCAAATTAATGGCCTAATCAATAATTAATAATTATATATCTTTGATAAAAAATAAATTAAAAAAACAATATAAACAAATGCAAAATAAAAACAAATCATTTAATTGAATAATATAACTCACAGATATAGAATGCCGTATAACTCAAATACAAAATATTACAATATAAAAAACAAATAGAATTGTAACTATTATCCAGATAAATCTAAGACGTTTCTACATTTTATAAGGCCTAATACTATTTCATGTTTAAATTGTATGTGGAATCCAATAAGACCAATTCTAATAACACGAATATAATATGATCCCCTGTTCCAACATGTACCTATGATAGACAGGCTTATTAGCCTAACAGTTGAACAGTATTGTATATAACAATTGAAACCAGCTTAATATTCATTACTTTTCAATGAGTATAAACTTAATTGTAAAATAACTAATCGAACAAAATTTTTAATTTCAAAAAAGTATATAATTTAAATTTATTAATTAAAAATAAAAGAACCTTAGTTTTAAAAATAATAAATATTTATTTTCCAACATTTAAAAATTTAATATTCATTTTCCCATAAAAGTGTTACACTCGATTAAATTCAACCTAAACTTATAGCTCTAAAGAAGTCTGGGTTAAGTAGTAGGATTGATTTACTGTTAAAACTTTAAAAAACCTTGATCTTATATCATTTATAATTTTTCGGAACACCTTATTCTTCTACTGACATGAGTCTGTTATAATTTGAAAATGTTTTATTTACATATAGATACAAGATTTTTCAAGGATTAAAAAATTTTTAAAAAAGTTTTATTCTCATAACTCTTTATAAAATCTAATAAAATTATTTAAAAAAAATTTTGAAAATCTAGAATTTTTTGTATTAAGATATTAAAATTTTTCCTAATACATTATGGAAAAACTATTTTCCTTTTGAAATTCCCAAATTAAAAATTTTTGTAAAAGAGCTTGAGGCAAATATTTCATATCTACTTGAGTAGTTTTTTAGATTAAAATTATCTTAAATGTTCATCTTAATTTTAAAGTAATACAAAAACTAGGAAAAAGTACCTGACATTAGATACTTATTTAGTACGAAAAGTTTTTGGGATTTATTTTAAATTTAACGAAAATGTAACGGGAACTTTTGGGACGTGACAAAATTATATAAGTAAAGTATATAAATTTATTATATAAAGGAAATTATAATATTTAGTACTTTATTACTTTATTTTAAATTTATACCTGAAGTTTTAAAATGATTTGCCCGAGCCTAATAGAATAATATGTAGGGCCAATTTTTAAAGGACTTTGTTTAAAAGTTTCTCACAATTTTACAGAAATATTTTATAAAAAAATAATTAATAGATTGACGTGCTTAAAGTATATTAATACATGGCTTTAAGTATATTAAAATTTGATACAACAGAGTTCTTAATAAGAGCTGATGCTTTGGACTTATTTTAATTATTTAAAATTTTTTATGAACTGTTTTCGTCGATCGGTCTAATTGTTCGAAGTATTTAGACCATTTAGCCCGAGCAACGAAGACAGACCCTTAAAAGATGGAAAGATTTAACCAAGTCCAAGGATCGAACATATTTAATAAAATGTAGTACAGATTTAATCTAGGTTATCATTGAACTGATTAAACTTTATTTAATATAAACCCACATGTGAGTTATAAATTGCAAATAAAAATTTGGTCTACTCTAATACTTTAATAAATTATTGTGAGAACTATACCGGAAAGAAATTCTATTTAAACATTAGTTAGTGATCGTGAATACCGCTGAAAAAATGTAGTATAGAATATTGTTTTAGAATAAAAAATTATTAAATGTAATTATAAGTGACATAACCGCGAAATGCTGAAGGAATTATTAGGAATACTAAAGTTCTATATAATAAGGTAGACACCAATAGGTATTATAATATTATAACATAAAAACTGTAAGCTTTCGTTAGTAAGTTGAGACCGTGACTGGCTATTTGTGTTGAAAGGGGTTAGTAAGAGAGGGGGTTGGTAAGAGTTTTCAAACCTGTCCAAAATAGTTTTAATAAATTTTTTTCCTTATGGGAACTCTGCTTTTAATTTGTTAATGAAATATATGTTATAAAAATACAGCATTTCCTAAATTTAACAAGAAAAGAATTTAACACATCCGACCGATAGCTCAGTGGTAAAGACGCGGCTTTTTAATCGAAAAGTTTCGGGTTCAAACCCTGGTCGGTTCATATCTAATAAAAATATAGTGTATATTAAAATAATTTAATAAGAAGTCCAAATGTCAAATAGGCGAAGGATTAATATCATCAGGAAATATTTACTATTGTCTGGTACTTCAAACAAATAAATAAAAATTAATAAATAAGAATTTAACAGTATAAAGATTTTTACATTGAACGATCACGCAACTTTACCGAATAAACTGTTTACTATAACTAAATAACTGTTATTTTACTAAACTTAACATTTAAGTTAATCACATATATATTTTGTTATAAACTTTTATTCAAACTTATTTATTTGATCAACAAATTACATCAATCATCATTTCAAAAAATCAATATCAATTACATTTAGGCTATAACTAATATTAAACTGTTAACTGATGTCACTTTTCCCTTCTGTCAATATACTTTTACTCCTTCATTTTGTTGTACTGCGATGTGACATCAGAATTCCCACCATTTTAACAATGTATACAAAAAATTTTGTTCTTTTGACTTTTTTAAAATAATATTAGTTGAATTGAAAGTTTGTGTATATATTTAATACTACATATACATAATTTACCATCCCACATATAAACATACAACTAAAAGTACAAATGTCAAATAGTTTGTTTAAACTAAAGGAACAAGGACAATTGTATCACAATATTTTGACATATTTTATCATAAAAAAATATAATATATACATATATATGTATACAAATATATAAAAAATATATACCTACATAAATTCTTTAATAAAAATAAATAAAGAGTTTTTTAGATATAAATATAAAGAAAATAGCTTACAGCCAAAATACTTTGTTCTCCAAATATTACTATCTATGTGTTTTATGTGTTCTAAATAGAGCAAAATTACCACACTGCCTTATTACTTTCACTGACTATTTATGAAGGATAATGGTTTTTCAAAATATAAATATATATACAAAGCGTTTTATCCACTTTTATACTTCAATATAGCACATGACAATAACTTGTCACTACTTAAACCTCAACAGAGTGAGAGAAAAGGAAGTAACTAAAGGCTTGTTTTACGTACATCTGAAACGCAGTAATTACAGCTTGATACACAAATTTCCAATGGATATTTGGAAATTCTACTGCAGAGTGTTAAGTTAATGCAAGTTTAACTTTAACATTACTATATATTTAAAATATTTTAAATTACTTCATTTTTAAAGTAATCAACTTGTTAGTTATTGGACTACAAATGTTTAACCCACTCATATCAAAACTATGGTGTTTATCAGTGCAGTAGTGGAGGTATTACCCTATATTATATAAATAAATACAACAAAATGATTATAATAATTAGGACTTTGGAATAAAAATTAAAAAGAAGGTCAAGCCAGGAAACAAAAATAAAAATTAATATAAATATTTACTTAATCGTGGTAAATTTTTTATTAGCAATATAATATTTCTATCTCTTTCTTTTAATATTCATTTTCTTTTTCTAGATTTAATCAGACTGTCAATAATGATGATTTATAATACATTTTGTTGATTTTTTTTGCTAATAAATGTTTATTATACACAGTAATAACAATTATACAAACATAATAGAACATAATAGAGTAATAATATAATATAAAATGTATGTATGTAATACATTTTATATTATATTATTACTCACTTAGGATAAGTGAATAAAAATAAATTTATATAAAAGTAAAAATTTCAAAGACATGATAATCATCCACAGACAACATAGAAATATTTGATTTTCTTTGATTTATTATCAAATTTTATTGATCCAAAGAGAAATAATGTTATAAAAGTAGAATTATTCTAATATTTTTTGATTTAAATTTAATCAGAGAACTAGTATTTCCTTTTAAATTATAACTTAATAAATATATTTTAAAGAATAAAGGTCTTAATATGATTATCTAAGTATATAAATTATATCTGATTTGTAATATCTAATTAAAGTCTGGATATTAATTCTTTAAACTGTTTTCTCGCGTCGGGCATCAAATCTCTGTAAATCCTGTGAAAATTAATTTATGGAAAAACTTTTTTCTGTAGCGGGGGTTGGGTGACACAATGATTAGAGTGCCGACGTTTCATGCGAGAAGTCCGTGTTCGAACCGCAATGAAAGTGAAAAAACTTTTATCTGGTTTTTGATTGGACTCAGCTACAATTCGCCATTGTTTTCAAATTAATTAAGTTATTATTAATACCAAGCCATCATTAATACAAACTATAAGCAAATTTTTTAGTTTGATAATATAACTCACAGATATAAAAATATCTTGTAATCCAATATAAAATTATCACAATATACAATACATTGTTAAAAATATAACGTGCCATCCATTATTGCGCCACAGCACCAATACACTGGTTATTATTTAATGAGGCAACAAAACTTTATGTATAACGCAAAGAACTTAATCTATTTCTAACTGCTGAATATTTTCGCGTATGCCACCTTTCACAGACACAGTACTTCTTTTTTTTGTATTTGTAATCAACTTTCAAATTCAATAAAATAATTGTTAAATTAATTTTTAAAATTAAATTTACCATTAATTGAAAAATATGAAAATCAAAAGTTTAAAAAGATTTCTAAAGCCATAAACTGCTACATAGATATTATGTGACAAATGCTCATCAGTCATATAGTTAGAAATGACAAAACTTTTATTGATCATAGCAGACATCTAAATTCTTTCAATACGACTATAAAAAATGGAAGAAGAGAATGAATACAAAAGCAAAGAAAACGATTTAACATTAATTACACTTTAATTGAGTTTTTTTGATTTCTTAGTGTATGTATAAAAGCTTCTATACCATTTTATGAATGAAAGTATTTGTTAACTATCATGTAATATTAGTTGTACATGTCATACTGGGAAAAAATGATTTAATAAATGACTTCTTTAATAAAAGACTATAAAATATGATAAGGAATTTGAATAAAAATTTCAAATCATGTTTTGATTTTTTTTTGACCAGACAAGGATGAGATATTTAATTTATTTTCAAATATTCAAATTTATTAGGTAAATAATGACTTTTAAATAGTAGTGTCATTCCTTGGGAAGGATTGTATGCGATAATGGTAAATAAATTGTTCTTCCAAAATTAATTTCGAATATTAATTGTAACTTTTTTTGCTTGTTGGTTTTTTTTATATTTATTTAACATCCAGTAATAAACAAGTAAAGCTACATAGTCAATCGACAGTATTTATAGTACATTAAGATATTCGATAATGCTAATACTTGAGTTTACTAAGTATGTACTGAATAATTCTTAAGTTTTATATACAAAATACTCAGATTTCAATTATTCGTGGTATTTGCAATAAATTGAGTATAAAAATAAAGTAAAGATAAAAGAAAGAGAGACAAATTCATATAAACTTTTTTAGTATTAAATATTTTTGAGAAAAATAAAAGATGTTCCAGGTTTTGACTGTATTAGTGTACACTTATTCTATTTAGAAAAAATAAAGATTTTGTTTACTTAATAAATAAAAGTATCAATTTAATCTTTTTGTAATAATATTATATGCACATCAACGCACACGGCGGTTAATATATACATACACCCATTGTTTATTAGATATTTCCTAATTTTAAAGAAATTTAAAGAATAAATTTACGCGATATATGACGTATAAGATAAGGCAATCTCAAATTTAAATATGGGGTTCAAATTGAGAATTTATTGCTCTTCCTAATATCCTACTCAATAAACCTTGTAAGTTTCGATAATAGTTGAGTATTTAGTATAATTGGTCGATCATTATTCAGCACCATCGAGTATTAGGAATTATAATACTTAATACTCGGTAATAAAATGCTTAATAAAAAAAACAAAGTTCGATAATAAACAAATAAATACTATGTAGTATTTAAGTATTACCTTTATCCAGTATCTATACACGAACTTTATTAATTTAGGCTAATATTATTATTACGAAACTTTTTTTTCTGAGCAGTTAAGTTTACAATTCATACTGAGTACTTAATAAGATATGCTGCATCCTACAAAATAAAAGGGATTGCCCTTTGTCATAAAACTTCATTTAAAATTGTGATACATATTCATATTTTTTACCGCAGTTGTTGTAAGTCGATGTCATGATATCTTGGGTGCAGAAATTGTTTGATTCCACTACGATAACACTAAATCAATTTTTTACACTTTGTTTTTCAAAGATTTAAAGATAACATAAACTCTGACCTATAATAAATAAAAGTTCACTCGAATGAATGTCGAAACACTTCAGTTCACATTTCTTAAAAAGCACAGCAGGCGAAAAATCAATATTAAATTAAGTGGCGCACAGCACTCAACAATTAAATTCCCCACAATATATTCAAATCAAAACATGTTGAATTTAAACATAATGACAAAAAAAAACTTTACTTTTTATTAATAACTTTAACACTCTCTGTTTCATTGCGTTCTGCTTTTATTTAAATGTAAGATTCAGACAATAGATGGCTTTTTGACAAAAAAGCTGAAACAGAAGAAACCATTTTTTTAGTCTGCTATTGTTTAATAAATTTGTTATATAAAAAAAAAACCATTTTTTTTTTTATGAGAGTAATAAATTCTTTAAAAAATTTTGCAATTTTGTTTTTGTGTTGTCTTCAACTTTTTTAATAAATTATTAAAACATCAGTTTACCCTTGAAACTTTAAATTGAAGAATTTTCTAAAAAAAAAAAATATTAAAATTAAAAAAAGAGACAACTATACCAAAAACAATAAAAAAAGAACAAAAATAGAAAAAATAAGAGAGAAGGAAACAACTGACATGACAGGGACAATATCTTGTTTTAACAACATTGAAAAATCA
Organism: Dolichopus griseipennis; assembly: GCA_963082915.1. Taxonomy (NCBI): domain Eukaryota; kingdom Metazoa; phylum Arthropoda; class Insecta; order Diptera; family Dolichopodidae; genus Dolichopus; species Dolichopus griseipennis. The sequence goes on from OY720443.1 coordinate 26,919,397, forward strand.
GCACGGGACAATCCTAAAAGATATAAAAACAAAATTCTCTCTTTCTTTCATTTAAAAAAAAAAATTTAAAATGTGAAACGAAACACTAAAAGATGAATAGAATAAAATTTAAATTTTTTTTCTAGTTGATTTTTGGACATGTTTTCGCAATTATTCATTTCACTTAATTTTTTCAATTGAATTTTTAAGACAAGTGTACTTAATTAATTATTTCAAACAATGAATAAAAAAAAATTATTTTTATCTATTTATCTCACTCTCGCTTTTCACAGTTTTTTCTGTCTTTTTCTTGTCCATTATTTTTTCTCCTCTTTTTAGCATTTAATCCCGGTATTTTTTTGGAAATATATTTTGAAAACACAATGGTTTTCGCGACTTTTTTAAAACATGTATAAATAACGGTAAATGCTCTTTTCGAAGAAAATGTGCGTAGCATATTATTTAAAGATAGTTTAAGATCAATTCATCTTTATTACTCAAAAAGGCTTAAATTATTGAGTTAGAAGAATATTTTTAAGAAGAATATTGTTCAAGACACAAGAATTTCTCGATGATTTTTTGAAAGACCTATAAATAACGGTAAATCCTTTTTCGGCCATCAGAAAAATAAAAGCTGTGTAGCATTTTATTTAAAAATATTTTAAGAACAATTCAACTAAATTTACTTACCAAGGTCTAAAAATTAGTTAGAAGTTTAATTAGAAGAAAACGAGGTCTCCTTTATATTCTGCTGTGCATTCTTATTGGAAAGGATAAATATCAGAGTAACAAGTTGATGACATTATGAGCAACTAGTGGACATTAATAGTAAAAATAGTTCCCGCCTAAGACACAAAAAAAATTAAATTTTGAGAGAAAAAGAAAATTTTGGAAATTTACATCCCCTATCCTATTGTAATAAGGATATACCCATTACAAATTAATATATGTAGTAAAAATTCATGATGTGGTCATTGTACTTTTTTATGTTTTGTACTTTGGTCATTGTACTTTTTAAATATTAAAAAATAAACAATCGTTTTACATAAATTTTACCCATTGTCTTATATTTGTTGTATTTTAGGTATATTTTAAAATTTTTGATACACATATATAACAGCAACCCAACTTTATTACTTTTAAAATATTGGTGGTCTCTCCCTAAATTGAAAATTTTTAAAAAAAAAAATTTTTTAAAAAAATGGTTACTTTATTGTAAACAAAAGTTTTTTTTTTATTAAAACTTAACTTACAAAATAAATTTTATAAAATTAGTTTGGGCCGCACTTGCCTTAGATGTCGTTCAAAAAAGAAAAACTTTTATCAACAGAAGTTTGCCAATTATCCGGGGAGTTTTTCAATATAAACTTAGTTTTATTTTAAATTCTAAAAAAGTACTTTTTATGGAGTTTTAAGCTTATGTACAGGGTTATTCAGTTACAGTTTTGAAAATAGATAAAATTTGGGATTAAAACACATTGTTCAGGAGGCTGCAATGGAGGTTCCTTTCCATAAGTTTTCTTAATAATAAGCCTATATCTCAAAAACTACGCCCGTAATTGATAAGCATTGGCGCACAGTTATATTCCAAATATCCTCCCTTAAGAAGGTATCACTCTTTTAGCACTTATATATTGCTTAAATGCGGATCTTTAATTTCATCTAAAATAGATTATATCGATCATTTATCATATTTTAAATTAACTAAAAAATACTCTACATTTTATCTGACTTTGTTTTTTAAAGAAGCAAACAACCTACAAATAGTACCTGGAATACTAACCCCATCAGTAGATAGTATTAAATACCCACTCGTTAAAAACAAACCCTCCCCCTTTTGTCAAAGTAATGGGAAAAGCATCAAACCTTATTACTTACACAGTATAGTGGCTGAAACGATCAAACATATATGTCAATCATGGGCTTAGAAAACAAAAAAGGTATAAGTTGAAGTTACTCTTAAATTTTTCTAAGTCATAAGTATTGTGGCATACATATTTGAGTAATGACCTCTGCAATTGCGTGGTTTGACTTACACAAGAGCTTCCATAATTCAGAGTTCTAGTTCGAAAAAACTCTACAGCATATGAACGAGATTGAGCTGATCTAAGCGTGTTAATATACTAAACTTTCTATTCTATAACACCAACATTTATTATCAAACAATTATCCTAGAAATATGTTCACATTGTGTACAAGTTTCCTACTTTATTGTATTAGAAGTTGTCTTTTATATTTATACAAAGATGATGATATCTTAACAATGAAAATAAACACCATTAGTATACTTCAGTCGTGGCAAAGACTTCAAAAATTTACAATATTCAATAAAGACCTACCTACCTATAACATGATAATGAAGGAAAAATAAATCTTTTTCTTTCACTTTTATCATCCCTCAAAACAATGAAAAAATCCCACCCTTAACTTTTATTTGATTACAGTGACCTTTTGTTCACTGAATTGATTTTCAAAAAAAAAAAATAACGGTTAATATTTTATAGACCCTTTCAATATTGTTCGTTGTTCTTTTGAAAAACAACAACAAAATTACACTGTACATAAGCGTTAAGCTGTGTAATTATGAACAGAAACAACAAGAAACTGATAAAATTAAATTCTAGAGAACACAGTTGAGAACCTACTTTAATATTGAAGGACTTATTGTAGGACAACAAGAATAACGAAAGAACTGTCAATAAAAAAATGATAACAAGTAAACAAAAAACTAAAACGGTACATTAAATTGTAACAAGGCTTTAATTTTTTTTATTTTTGTGCAGAATCAGTTAAGAGTGAAGGTAAGAGTTAGTTCCACTCAACATTTAATTTAAGTATTTAATTTTTAATTTTAGAAAGAAATAGGAATTATTATATAATTTGAGGCAAAAATATTATTTAAATGAGTATTAAATTCATTGAGTTGATACATAAGAAATTTTTGAGCTAGAAGAAAGGAACATTTGGTTTGGGAAATTAAGAAGCTTAAAATTGTAAAAATATTTTTTTATATCAAAATGTGATTTGTTTAATTAGAAACGTTTTAAGGACACTTTCTAAGGACATTCTTTTTAAAAAAGTGTCTATACACCTCAATTTGTTTGTCTATTCGTCGGTCCGGATATTTATAAAACTGCAATACGTCAGTTGATATACAGCAATGAAATTTTAAACACGGAATTATATATTACAAAAATAACAAATGAACCAACTTTTTTCTGTAAAAACTTGCTCGCAGGCTCCCCACACGTTGCAACCACACATGGTTCGAGAAACCTATATATTTAAACTGATATAACGCAAGTTCCGATAAGATGAATCTTTAATCTAGAAACGTCAACCGACAAGTGATGTCATAATTTTTTTTAAATGTATAACATCGAAAGGAACCAATTAGCTGCCATTCTGCATTAACGGATCGAACATATACCTTATAATGCTTGTGTTATACAAATAAAAATTTAGACCTTTTAGTACTTCTAGGGATGTCATTGTTTTGCAGTAACTCTCCCTAGTTAAAATTTTCTTGCTTTATTTCAATCGTCATATAGGGTTTTTTCAAACATTTTTAAAGTGATCAAAGGGGTCAAAGCTCATATTTGGTGTTTTCTTTGAAGATATTATTACTTGTTTACTAATTAAGTTAAATGAAATGAATTAAGGTCTAAGAAATTAAAGACGTCTGGGTGGAAATAAAATCATTGATCTTGTAACCTATTATACATATATGTAAATAATCTAAAAAAATTAATATCCTAACTTTGAGCATCCCCCTTCTTCAAAGAATCGTATATACATGTATGTATATAATATGTAGCCTAAAATTGAATGACATATGACTGTCAGGAATCCCGGGGCAATAATAATGTACATAGCTACATACGATTTTAGAATAAACACTATTTTCGAAATTTTTCTAGTTTTAGATAGAACAGGTCTTAAAACCCCCACGATAAAATTCTTAAAAATAGAATTCATAAAATATGTACATAAAATCCTGGTCTTCAAATATTTAAGGGATTTCGTACCGATTCTCTTTTTCGATCAACATTCAAAAAATTTATAGCAAAATTTGACAATATCAATCACAAACCAAATTTAAGTTAGCGCTTCGAAGGTGCTAGTAGTCAGTACTAAATCAAAAATTACATCTAAAAGGAAAGGCTAAATCACTCACTTATTACATTGAACGTGGTAGGAGGCTATTCATAAATAAAATAAATAAACCAAAAATTCCAAAATATGAATGCAACATTGTTTCTTAAACTAAAAGTTCAAATTATAACATATAACATAATGGTCTTTTATTTGATTATTACAATAATAACATAAATAATTGCTTTTTTGTGACCATATATTCACTTAAAATTATGTCTCACGTACGTTGCTTTGGTTTACTATCACGTACAAAAGTTAATGTTCACAAGTTATATAAAGAAAATACGATGAAATGAAATTAAAAATTATGAAAAGTTGTAAATCTTTATATTATTAAATTGTATATCATGGATATTAACAAGCGGAAAATTAAATTGAGGGCAAGAAATGCATGCAAGAGTTTAAGAAAAATTTGGAAATAAAGCAATCAAAGAATAGTCAAAACTTCAAAACCATTTGCTCACTTGTGTTCTAAGCTAAAATTAATTAATATTTCTTTTTAAAACCGAGTTCAAGAATACATAAGTATAATCTTCAGACTCAGCAACAATATTTCAACTTTGATTTGACTGAATAGAGGTGGACTACAAATAATCTTAGAAATTATGTTCCTACCCAATAGAGGAATGTATACCAAAAATTCAATGTAAAAACTAAAAGTTCAAAATCATTCTATTTATAATGATCATAAATTTCAAATTATTAGTTAAATGCCTTAAAACTATTTAAATGATTATTACAATATTACAATTTATTACTAACTTTATAGTGCAACTTTATTTCATGCAATAAAGAATGATTTCTTTTTTTATAATGGTGCCCCTTAAAAAAAATAAATGAATTTTTTTTAAAAATTAAATCATTGTAAAAATATAAGATGATTATAAAATTTGGGTGTTAGATCAATTGATCTAAATTCAAATACCAAAAATTCCAATTTACCTAACACTTTGAATGAGCATTCACAAAAGTATTTTATATCAAAATCTGAATTTGAAAGAATCTTTGTGCAAGTTTCTAATTCCTGGTTTTCGAAAAGGTACAATTTTTCCCTTACCCTTAAAATACACCCAGTTTCACATCCAACACATAGATTCCAACAATTTTCTGAGGATAATTTCCTTCAACACCCCATAATCTCAGAATCCTTTGTTTTCAAAACTCTCATCCCAATAATGGTTTTGGTGTGTTAGAGTCGCACACTTATCAGAGGACAGCGTAAAAAAAGCCCCTAATTTTATAACGGTAAAACCCTAAAATCTCAGTTTGCCAAATGTCTCTTTGACAGGTTTCAAAATGCTCAACAATTGAATTTGCCGACTTCTTCCAGTGCCAATGATACAAATTATCAAAATTCTGACTTTATAACGGTAAAAGCCCTTCTAGTTATTATTTTCATACTCATATTAAAAAATAGAAGGAATTGGGATATATTTGAAATTTTTTTACAAATGAACTCAGATGAAATAGATATTTGTGAACTGAATTTGGTCAAGTGTTAGTAGCGCACACCCAAAAAAAAATACATTATATACTAAAACTATATAAACTATAAAACTATCATAATACAAAATAACTAACAATCAACATGAGGATTATGTAATAAATTTAAATTCAGTTGCTATCCCTTTTTTTTTTATATTTCCTTTTATTTTTTTGGGGTTTTTGTATTCAGGGGAATATAAAAATTTTCCCACATTTTTAAATCATCTCTGTTTTAGTTTTAGTTTAAGAGTATTTTTTATGATTATTCATTGGAGGATTCAACCAGAGTATATAAATATTTCAGTATGTTAGAATTTTTTGGTTACCACCATATAAGCAACAACAAAAACCACGTAGATTAAACAAAAACTACTAGTTCATTTCACGTTCAACCCCATTTTTCAAAACCACTTACTTTGTCATTTTTTGCATTCATTTTATCTCTTCTCTACTTAAATTTTATATTCTTTGAATTTTATAACAAGGTACCATCATTGAATAAATGGTACACCCACCCATCAAAGATACAAAAACTGAACTTTTAAAAAAAATAAAATAAAAACTTATACAACTGGTATTCGGTTTATTGGTTTTGAAATAGATTTTTTCATATTAGGTACCGGATTCTATTTTTTGTCTTATCATTATAGTTATTTCGGTTTCCCTCAATTTTTAGAATATTTTTTAAAAAGAATTTGAAAATATGTGCTTTTGAGGTTTTACTAAGTCTGCTCGTCCAATTGTGTGTTGATAAATATTTTATAGGTTTTCTAAATAAATATAAAATAAGTATAAGAATTTCCATACGGTACTTCCTGTTATTCAAAACTCAATTTATGCAAAATTTTTAACCTCTCACATCTTAAGCGGCTTAAGTTCGAAACTTAGCTTGGGAAATTTTGTGAGAAATTAGTATTAGCCATCCCTAGAAATTGGTATTAGGCATTATTGAGATCCCTAGATATTAGTATTACCCATTTAAGAAATTTTTTTGTGTCGCCTACTATTTAAAAGCTGTAATGGGACCAAAATTTAAAAAAAAATTAAAGCTCCAACATTATATTTAAACATAAGTGAAAGGTTTTCCTTAACTTTAGCCAAACCGTTTTTAGGAAGCCAATCCTTATAATTGAAGAAAGTGTCTCTTCACTTTTAACCATTTTTGCTAATATAATAAAATTCTAAGAAAATGTTAAAATTTTGGGGGAGAAAGTTAATTTCGTCAGAATCACCACAAGTTTGCTCAAAAGAAATTTCGGAAGCTTCCACATTCAAAGGTTTTTAGAAGTTAAAAATAAAAATGTCCGCATGTGTAGCCTTGGAAATGTGCTTTTTTTAAAACTTTGGTTTTTTTCATTACTTATTTTTTTTATTCTAAAATTACTAATGTATTTTTCGGATTAACATGAAAAACTTTAAATCATAAAACCAAAATAAAGTTATTTTCTATATGTTTTTTAGTTCCGAATGCATTCGTTATGCAATACACTATAAATTGATCCGCAAGTGAATGATTTACAAGGACATTGTGTTGTATAACCTAAAAAAGGTTTTAGAAAAAAATGAGTTGGAGTATATTTTAAATAGTGAAATATGTAATTCCGAAGAAAAAAATCCAAAGGTCAAAACATGATTAAATAATTTAGTTAGTCATTGCATATAGTTTGGAATAGAAAATCGAACAAATTAAAAAATGAATTTTATACACGTGGCAGATTAAATAGTATCTGTTGCAAATATTTTAAAGCATTTTCTAATATAATCCTACGTAACATAACATCAAAGCAATTAGTTGGAAAATATTAAATACAAAATAAAGATTATCGAACAAATGGATTACAAAAAATGAATGGAGATACTTTTAATTTTGATTGAAAAGTTTTAATTTTTGTTGCAATGTCTTCAAAGTGCAAAACATTTCAATTTGGCTGCTTACTAGCTTCAAATAGTTTCCAGATCGAGTGCAAGTTTAATATATTAATTTTTAATATATGTTGAAATAATTACAGTTATTCAATCTGAATACTTTGACCAGATTTCCTCATAACACAACGCCGAGGAAATTTTTCATGGATGGATGGAAAACGAATCAAGGGTACATAAAAAGTATTGGAAATCTCTCAAAATAGATAGCTGGGTTTCTCTATGATGTGTCAAGTGTTAACCAACTAAACTTAACTTCATTTACGACTAATATTAAGATTAAACTGCAATTAAGAATTCCCTTTCAATTTTAATTTACCGTTTGGTTTTAAGGAAATGTATAAGGAAGCTTGAGAAATTTTACAGGGTTAAAGGACCATTTTCGGATATTTTGAGGTTTAATCTTAATGAGATAATATTGAAAAATCAACCAACTGTAGTGATTTCATTATTATATATGGTTCCATAAACGCATTTGACCATAAGAAACGAATTTCAAGTGTCTATCTTCTGCTACATTAACAATCCTACTATATACATGTGAAGGTCTTCAAGAATCCTTGGTCCTTATGGTATAATTCAAGATTTCCACTTAAGATCAATGTCCTTAAATAATAATAATTAGTTTCAAGAAAATTCTTACATAAACATACACCTTAATACAATATAGTACTAAATTATGAATGTGAATCGATATTAAAAATAATTAATCGATGTTAATTAATCGTTATAACATTTTTTTATTTTTAACCAACATTTTTCTTTTCTTAAGATTGCGTGCAAACCAGAATCAGTTTTGGATTTGATTAAAACTCTATTACTTTTGAACCTCAGATAATATTATCTAAATATATATATATATCTAATATACACAGTGAGAAAGTATCAGAAAGTATCTCAAAGTATCATTAAGCAAGCAAGATAAAGTTAAGATGTAAAATCAAAGTTATACTATTATTATGTAGTTTCATATTCTATTATGTAAAAATTAATTAAATAATAATTTTGTTTTGTATTTTAGATTTGGATTAATTTTTCTAATCCAAAAAAAGAAAATATATATTTCTGATACTTTCTCACTTTTATATTTTTATTTAGTTTTAAGTTTGGTAATTAGGAATACAATTGGACCTACACAACGTTTTCGAACAAAATTATAAGACGATAGTGGTATCGGTATCGGTGTTACAGTAGCGCGGTGTTTCATTTATTGAATTTTAATAATTCTTTCACCAGTGGGTGTCTGAGATAGTGTTGTCATATTATACCTGATTTCTTTAAGTTTGAAATTAGTTTTTAAGGACTTGTTTGGTTTGATAGGTAGAGTTCGGGTACACGTGAATTAAGCCTCTGACACTTTAATAAGCCTCTGACTACATAATATTATTATTAAAAGTCTCAAAAAATTGCACTAACTTTTAATAAACCACATTTTGAAGCGGGTTCAAGAGTCGAATTTTTTAACTGTACTACAAAGTTAATGATATCTGTTGAGTTCTTTTTGCCATATCAGTCCGAGGTCTGCTTGTAAAAGCTTGGAATTAAAAAGAAAAGTTGCTCTAGAAAACCAAAACTTGCAGCTTAACAAAACTTATACAAGAAAATAGGAACTTGCTGTTAGGAAATAACTTACAGGTGAAAACAAATGCTGCCTTTTATAAATCACATATTACAAGTTTATTCTACAAGCCTAGGACCCGGTGTACAGTTATGTATGACTATAATCCTGCATAAAAGCGAGGAGGAATAATATTAAATTTTATATTAATCAAAAAATATTCTACTGAAGATCGACAAACTTCCAAAACCTTAAAATATATAACATAATACTAATTATATTTAGCGTACTAAACATTTAGGTAATAATTTTTATTTGATTAACCCCTGTAGGTATGCAATAATTTGGTTTCCCATTTTTATATTTATTTTGAATAGTCAGTAAAGTCGTACCCAAAACGAATTAATCAATGCGTTACATATTATCCTTTTCTACTAAATACATGCCCTAAAAAGAAGTGCTTAAATGGGTGGACTTAACCTTTTCTCTCAGGTTTTTCCCTTTTTGAAATAAAAATTAATTTTTATTTCTTCGAAGTGTAACATAATGATTACACCTACACATTAGAATATGTATAAAAACAAGGACGAACTTTCAAAGGATTTTTTTTTATATAAGACAGAAAAAAATTTGTACATATGTAAAAAAAAAAATCTATTCTAACTTTTAAAATAAAACAAAAATGTTTTAAGGCCTTTAAACACTTTTTTCTTTTTAATTTGTTGCTTTTAATTCAAGTTCGAACACTGAGAGTATGTTCTAAGGGTATTCTAAATTTGCTATTACGTTTGTGTTGCTGCAAACGAGACAGAATAGTAATACAATCAAATAAAACAGAACAGAAATACGATCAAATGTATGATCAAATTAGAATCAAACTTAGATGATTAAACTGAATGTGTGCCAAATCCATCTGCATACAAGAAAATTGAAAAATTAATAGAACTAGGATTCTGGAATTTCGGCAAATTCGTTCGCGTAGCTAGCTGAAGTTATTTTCATACAACAACTTCTGGATTTACTATTTAATAAAGCTATTGAATATTTTCTTCTAAAAATTCTTAAATTTTTAAGCCAACGGTTTAACAAAACGATGAGCGCAACTTTGTGAATCAAGTGCAACTTTTATTTTGAAAAATATTCATAACACTTTTGGATGAATATCCCAGTGTTGATATAGTTTAATCTCTTCCTCATTTTCTGTTTATAATTTTATTTTAAATCGTTTTGGTTTTTTTTAAATAAAACTTTTCATGAAAAATAGAACAATGTGTTTAGGAAAATTCTAAAAATAAAATAAAATCAAAATAAAAAATTGAAAATAAATTGATTTAAAAAATTTAGTTAAAATTTAAAGAAATTGCAAAGATTAAAGTATATTTTAATTTATTTTAATATTTGAAATCCAAAAAAGTTAAAAGCATACCCAAATTCTATTATTTGATTTTATCCTGAAATTCAATTAAAATAAATGGATATTAAGGAGTTACAATAGAAACAATCTGTATTTATAGATTTTCTTTAATAATAAAGTTCAAAATATAAACTTATTTTATTTTTGAATCTAGTAGAGTACATGTAACCTTTAGATCAATATTTACTAACCTTTCTCAATTATTTGGATGATTTAAAGAGTTGACTATTTATTTAGAATTTTAATACCTACTAGATAACCCTCTTTAGTTATAATATTAAGTCCAATTAACAATTATATCTTTTATTTGATAATTTTCTCTCCCCTTTACTGTTTATACTTGTAACACTTCAATCCTTTATCACTTTGAAAAGGAATGTCATTTGTGTTTCACTCGTCTTAGTACCTTGTTAAGTGTATATGTACATCTTGTAATACATGTACTATAATTAGAAGGTAGCATATTAAAAAAATATCGAGTAATTTAAAATTTCCACCGTACAAACAAAATATTTTGGGAAAATGCCTTCGTTGAACTTGCATCTTCTTAAATATTTGAGTTTTAACGGGTCTTCTAGAATATTTAACTAACAGATCCAACCACTTCCTACAGCCATATGCATATATCCATACCTCTGCTAAATTAAATTATGAATAAAATGAAAACAAATTAGATAAATTTCAAATCATCAATACAAAGTTTCGAAAATTTGAATATGAGTCTATAATTGAAACCATTTACCTGGTAGTATCGTAGGATTAACAAATTGTTGTCCCAAAATGGTTGGTTAAAAAATAGAGTTCGAGAAATTCAGGCTCACGTGCTCGATAAATTTTGCTTGCGAAGTTTGGTGTTATTCAGTACGATAGTACGGTGCAGCTGCAAATACGGAAGAATATTTGTTTTGTTGAATTGCCTTCTTATTGCGATCCCTACTAAATCATTTCAAATTCTCATTGCATCAAAAACTACAAAGTATTTCATTGACACCCTTCGATTAGCAATTGCTAAGTTCAGAAAGTTGAATTTTTTTGTGGATTAAAAACTTTTAAGTGATTACGAGTTAATATGGAAAATAAATTGCATACCCATAGGGGAAAACCATAAAAAAACTTTTATGTAATTTTGTTTAGGAACATTTACAGCATCATAACAGTTTTGGTGTGCAATATATCATGCCATTCTCAGAGACCCGCTTAGTAGCTTCAAAAACTGGCTTTTTTTTTTTTTTTTTTAGTGTTTTATTTTTCTATTCATTATGTTATTTTTTACAATTCAAAAACAAAAACTTAAAAAGAATTCTTATATGCTAAAATGTAATTTGTACATGGCTGACCAATATGTCAGCTCTCACAATTTATTAGAACCATATTAATATATTTCTCTTTTGGTGTTTTAATATTGATATTTTATTTTCAACATAATATAATTTTAGTTTTAATTTAATCTTAATGTAATTGAATTTATTGGAAAAATTTTTTAAATAAAAACCAATTTTTTTATTTTTGTGTTTTATAAAATCTTAAAACTAAACTAACCTAATACTTATACCTATACCTAAACCTACAATAACCTACGTTACATCTAAATTTTTCCAAAAGTATGGTTTTTTAATTTCTAATTTATTTTTTGCAGGAATATACTTATCATATTTAAACAACTCATTGTCATTAATATTTATTATATTTAAATTTAAAGGTATTTGTTTTATTTTCGCGTTTCTTTTATAGTGGTATAAAATCGGAAAGTTTTGATTATTTTCGATATAATTATGTTTGTCCAAAAACACGAATCCTTCTGGAGGCAAAAAACCTGTAACTAGGCAGTTTTTAATGTGCTCAAAATTTTCGTACCATGGATGGCAGATTAATGAGTTCTCGTATGATTCACTACTCCTTTGTATATGGTTACGTATGAGACGAATGATAAAATTGTCGATTCTAATTATGTTCGCCTTATCATATATAAATTTATTTGAATAATAGTGCATATTCGTGTTAGGTTTTCTATTGTAATTTGTACAAGCTCTTAAACACTTGCGTTCGAATATTCTTAATATTTCCATCACAGAAGCATTAACATTATACCATATTGGACAGGCATATGTTAGTACTGGACGGATTAAGGTTTTGTAGCAGAGCAATTTAACATTGTTGCAAAGTGTTCTGGAAAAGAACAATTTTCCTAAATTAATAAAGGCGTTATTTGCTTTTCTTAATTGATTTTTAACATGATAGTTAAAGTTTAACAAATAATTATAGTGAACTCCTAAATACTTGAAGTTCACAGAGTTTTTAATTTTTGTTTTGTCTGGAGTTAATATATAAAAATCTCTCCAGCATGATTTAACATTATATTTTACCTTGTTAATAGTATTCCTGAATAACATAGTTTCACATTTTTGATAATTTACTTTTAGCTTCCAAAGATTACTATAAGATATCACTTTATAAAACATTTTTTGTAAAATGTATTGTGCATCTCTTAGATTATTACTCGTTGCGTAAATTGTCAGATCGTCAGCAAATGCTATACTGTAATTGGGCTCTAAATTTTTATTTAGAGAATTCAGTAATTCGCTTAAGTATATATTGAACAAAATTGGGGAATTTACAGTGCCCTGTTGTAACCCATCGGATAATTTGAATTCTTTGGATAAATGATTATCCGGCCCCCATGTGCTAAAAGTTTTACCTCTAATCATGTTGTTAATCAGAATAACTAAATGTAAGGGATATTGATATTTTAAGAGTTTGTATATTATACCATCAATCCAGACGGTGTCAAAAGCTTTTTCAAAGTCCACAAAACATGCTGCTACAACCTTATCATCGTTTATATTTCTACATAAATCCGATGAAAGCTTCGTCATAGCATGTATTGTGCTGTGTTTATGACGAAAACCAAACTGGTTTGATGGTATAATATTTTTAATCTCAGTTATTTTGACTATAAATTTATTTATTATTATTTCTAGGATTTTTCCTATATTTGGTAATAAACTTATTGGTCTATAACTGCTAGGATCTGAAGCACTTTTTCCTGGTTTTTTTAATGTAATAACAACTGCTTTTTTCCACTTATTTGGGAAGTAGCTTATATTAAGGCAATTGTTAAAAATTATTGTGTATAAGTTAATTACTGAAATAGGAAGATGTTTTAACACTATATTTGGAATTTTATCTATACCTGCCGATGTTTTACCTTTAAGTTTTGATAAAATATCTTTGAGTTCATTTTGATCTATAAAATAATTATTTAAAGTTTCATTTTCAAGTAAATTATTTGAATGTAAATGATTGTTAAATTTAACAAGGGATATGTTATTTGTTTTGTTATTTTGAATTATTTGGTTTAAATTGTTAATACTTTGCTCTACATTGTTACTTATCGGGGTAAATCTGTTTGTAACTTGCTTTTGAACTTGGTATAAATGAGTTGCCATTACTTCATTTATGTGTTCGTTTTCTTTGATAATATAATTATTGTTTTCTATTTTAAGTTTATTTAAATTTAATTGGGCGTAGTTTAGAATTTGCGTATTGTTAATTGGAATTTTTAAGTAGTCAATTTTGTTTGAGGTTTGTTTTTTATAAATTTTTTTAATTTCAGAAAACAAGTTTTTATTGTTTGATAATTTTATGTTTTTGATTCTGTTAGTCCAATAATTATTTATTGAGAGTTTAATATTTTGTTTTATTAACGAATTTATGTTTTTCAGTAATGAATTAATTCTTAAAAATGATGGTGCATTTTTGTCTATTTTTAATTTAATTAATTTAAATTTAGCTGTAAGTAATTCACTTTTATATTTTTTAAGTCTAGTAATAGTTGGATTTAAGTAAATATCTAGGCTATTAAAATTATTGTTTTTGGATGGGATTGTTAACGACATTGCTTTCCGTATTGAATTTTCAATGTTTTCGATATAAAATCAATGTCCCTATCTGTTAGGTTTTTATTGTTCGGAATATTTTTAAGAATATCATCATTTCTTACTAAATTATTTAACACTTTTTTAAATTTGTTCCATTTAGCTTTCCTAAATAAATAAAGTTTTTCAGGTGATGGAGCCAGTAAATATTCTTCCCTATTATTATAACTAATTTCAGTCCCTAAAGCTAAATGGTCACTATCATAAGAAAATGTTTTTATTTGGTTCTGATTATTAGTTTTTAAATTAATTCTTATGTCAGTAAGGAATATGTCGATATACGATTCTCCTCTCGGAAATGACGGTATATCGGACGAATATAATTTAATTCTATACATACACTAAAATCTTTCGATAAATTTTTCGAGAATAGATCCTCGAGCATTATTTGATTGATTTCCCCATTTTGTGTGTTTAGCGTTTAAGTCTCCTGCCAAAATAAAATAGTTGTTAATGTTATCTAATTGAAGAGTTTGAAATAATTCCAGTAATTCTTTATTAAAATTAGCATTATGATTTTGTGATGCATAAGCAGATATTATAAAAAGACTTTTATTTCTATTTAAAAGTCTTATTTTTATAATACATACTTCTAAACATTTGAACCTATTTAGATTATAATCTTTAATTATATCAAATTTTAAATTATTTTTAATTAGAATGGCCGTACCTCCACCTAAAGTAGCTTCAGATCTATCATGTCGAATTAATTTATAATCCTTTATTTTTATACGACTAGTTTTATCTAATTTCGTTTCACATAAGGTAACCACATCCGGGTTGTGAACATTTAAAAAATTTATTAATGAGAGTTGTTTAAGATAAGATCTACAAGAATTTACGTTTATAGAAAACATTTTTAATTTTAATTGTAGCAAAGTTTTATTCATCATCATGGACAGTTTCAAATAAGAAATCTACCCTTGCAGATAAACTTTGCATTTCTTTTTGCATTTCATTTTGTGCATTTTTAAAATCTTCATTTAATTTGTTTACATTTTTTGTTAAATCACTTATAGCTAAAAGTATTTTATCTAAATTTATGTTGTTATTGTTATTTGTATTATTTTCAGATGAAATATTATTTTTATTGTTGGCATTGTTATTGTTGTCATTAATATTGTTATTGTTGTTAATATTGTTATTGTTGTTATTAATATTGTTATTTTTGTTGTTATTAGTATTGTTGTTGTTGTTGCAAACAGCATTTGCATAGGAGCAGGTGCTTTTTACAAAACTATCAATTTTTGTTGTTTTATTTATTGTTTTTTTTATTTTATTTTGTTTACTTATCTCAATATCATTTATTTTTTTTGTGAAGACTGGGCATTTTGTGTAAGATGCAGGGTGACCATATGACTTGCACAAAGTACAAAATAATTTTTCTGCTGGGCTTTCTTTTTTAATAGTGCAGTTTGCTGGTAAGTGGTTACCGCCACATTTTACACATCTTAATTCCATATTGCAATTATAAGCCGAGTGGTTAAATCGCTGGCATCTTTTGCATTGTGTTATAGTTGGTTTTTTTAATTTCTCCCATTTTATTATCTGATGGTCAATATGTTTTATATTAAGAATGTTGTTAATTGAACTTTGTGGTTCCGCTTGAACAATGTAGATTGGTAACTTTATATTTTCTTTAATTGACTTTTTTGTGGTCATTCTCAATACTTTGGAGAATTTACATTGTTCTACATTATTTGAATTAAGTAAGTTCAGTATTACTTCTGGTGCGTAGTCGTGATGAAGGCCTTTTAACACAAGGCTAATCGGTCTTTGGCTCTTCATAGTATATGAGAAGCATTCTACTTTAGCTTCTTTTAAAGATTCAAAAGTATTTTTAAATTCATTTTCGGTTTGCAAATAAAGAATATGGCGTGTGTTTTTAATTGACTTAATAAAATAATTTGTAATTTTTAATTGAAATTTAATTAATTTTTTTATTATGTCTAAGTCATTAGACGTAATAAATATTGGTGGCACTTTTTTGTTTTTAATGTTATTAGTTGGGATATTATTTATATTGTTATTTTGTGATTTTGAGTTAATTTCAACATTAGGGTTAGAATTTTTTGGATTATTTATATTTTTATTATTTTTTGGTGGTTTTGAATTAGATGGACCGGGTAAGTTTTTTATATTTTCATTATTAATATTCTTGCTATTATTTGTATTATTAATCATTTTATCATTGTTTTTTGTTTTTAAAATTTCCAAGTAATTAAGGTTACTTGCAATTTCTTTTTCACATGTTTTATTTTTTTGTCATTGATGATGACGTCATTGACATTATCTGTTATATCAAGATCGTCATCATCTCCTAATAATTGAAATCTATTGGTTTCAGTTGAATTGTCATTTATTAATTGATTCACTTTAGATTTCATAGATAATAATTCATTTTTAATACTTTCGTTATTTATAATTTTAATGTTTTTTTTGCTTGGTACTTTTTTTATATTTTTAGATACCATTTTATGTATTGTATCTTTTTTTATATTCGTGCGTTCGCTGTCATTAAACATGCGGTATATTATACCGCATGAATATAAAAAAGAAAATTAATTATGCACTTATTTTTAACTATTTCTTTTTTTCACTATTCTATATAAATAATTTTAAGTTTTTTGTTAAATGTTATTGTTTTTTGCACTTTTACGCGCGTTTTTCAAATAAATTTTTTAAATTTTAGTTTTTTTTTTTTTTTTTAAGACCGATACTATTTTTTTGTCAATAGCTCACGTCTACTCTTCTCAAGAGATCAATTCGAACTCCAAAAAAACTGGCTTAAGTAATAAATATGTTATACATAGTAAAAACAAATTGCATACTTTTAGGAGAATAATTTAAAATTTTATAATAGAAGAATATAAATAAATTTCTAGTTGAATAACGGTAAATATTTGTAATAAAATATTGTAGGTATATATATTTTTCATTTGTATTATAATATACCAAAAGATTCTAAAGTAACCATAGAAATCAAAAGAGTTGTGGAGGTGTGAAAAGGGTCAGTAAAAGTTTCAATATTTTCTTTTAATGTTCTTTTCTTTCTTTTAATTTACTTGACCATATTTTCTTTAAAGTATGTTTTCATTTTTATTTTCTACCTTTAATTTTTAATTTTCGCCTTTCAAGTGTTTTTCTTTGTAGTTATTTAAAAAGATGTAAAAAATGAAATATTTTTCCCAGAAATATTTGGGGTGACAAGCATTTAATAAACCTGAATGCAATCAAAAGTTTTAATGAATTTCTGGGAAAATTATTTTATTTTTTAATTTGAAATAGATTAAAAATGAATATTATATTTGTTAAAAATCAAAGAACCTTCATAAAAATAATAATTTAATACTTCACCAATGCTCGCTTTTCAGCCCTTTCAATCAACCCTTTTTTGATTTAAAAAATGAAATAATTTCCAGAAGGATTTGGAACAGTTAGTTTTGAGTAAAAATATTAAGATTGCTACGTAAAAAAAAAATATATTGGGGAGTTAATAGAAATCAATAATAAATATTTCACTACGTTTTAACGAACTTCGAATAAAAAAATAATTTAATATTTTTATTTATATTAAATAAATTTGGCATGCAATATAAACTTTATTTATGTTAACTTTGGAATCGTGTAATATGTCTGTTTTACAATGGTCTGGAATATTAAATGACTCTATTCATTTGTTTTCATTTCATTTGAGTGTATTTCATTTATATGAAGAGTGGTGGAAATTAGAATTACTTCACTAATTACTTCTAATTAGTGCTGCGATCATTTGTCTGTATTCTTCCATTAATACTATCAACTAGGGATCGCCTGAATGAAATTTTTTGTTCTTTAGTTTCTATATCTCCAGTGGCAGTGGCCTACAGCACAAACTGTGTTTTTAGTAACCCGTTGAGTCCCTATATCGTTACATTTAATTTTTAATTGAGTTTAGGTTCGTCCTCCTAGTTTGCTACTCAACCATCAGTCTCGTCCCTTGCTGTTGAGTTTTTCCTTGAAAAACTACTGCGTTGATATGTTGGAAAAACGCTAATTTTCAATGAAGCATCGCTGAATTTATTAAGATATTAAACTAAAATGCTAAGTTTGAGATCCTAGTATCGCTTCGAGTTCATTCTTGCAACAAAATTGCAATTTCGAGTTTGCCATGAGCTACGAAGCCGCATACTCCACCACAGATACCAAAGTGGTTGGATCGTTAGGGCAGTGGCCTAATAAACATTTTATTTTAGGTTGTAGGATTCAATTCAGATCCAGAGCATTTTACGTTTTTTCACATGAACCTGTCGTACGACGGACTTTTTTCCTAGTAATCTTATACATTACTTAAAGTGGTCGGATCATTAGGGCAGTGGCCTACTAAACATTTTATTTTAGGTTGTAGGATTCAATTCAGATCCAAAACAGAATTTTCTTTTATAAATTAGGACTTTTTTCCTAGTCTTTTTCCTATACATTACTTAAATTTTTAATAATAGCGGAAATAATCAAGTTTATTTTAAAATTCAAATAGGAAAAGGTTTCAAATTTATCAGAAATAACCCAAACAAAATTATTAAACACATTCAAAACATCTTTATCTAAAGAATTGAATGTAGGCTATAAAGCACTAAAAAGCAATAGACTTCCCCTGCATATTAAATAGGTTCACATATCTCTATAATCATCGCTCATTACTTTTTTCCATAATTAAAAAACTGTCACCAACACAAATTTGGTGGACAATTGTAAAAAAAAATTTCCTAAGTGCTAAAACATTTAAAAGTAAACGTGTATATATTTTTTTTTTATAAGTAAGTGTCTTTCATCTTTTATTATTCTGAAATATAAACTTATGTGGTCTGTGTATAAAAAAAAAACCTGATGAAAAGCTTCATATTTTTACATATTTTTGGGACCTTGCAACCTACAGAACATGAAAACATTTTAATTACTGTTCACTAAAAGGTAAAACAAAAGTTCCCAGTTTAATGTTTTTTCCTTGACTACAATACAAAGGGGGAGACCCGGACAAAAGAAAAATAATTACACCATATTTAACAATCATTGCAAAAGACTTATCCATGTTGTGCACATTACAATCACAATTATTGTAAAGGTATAAAAATATTCGTTAAAATGTTGGGTTGGTACAAGGAAGAATCAGGAGGCATTAAATTCATTCAGTTTAGCTTCCAACTTTTTCAGAAATAATGCCCCAAGGTATTCCTTATTTTCTGCAGTCTTATTTCTTAATTATTAATGAGACATAAAAACCCGAAGTATTAGTTTTCGTATATATACCTATATCATATTCTGGAGGGAAATAATTAGAGTGAGATTCCAAAGCAGGGCGGATATTCATCTTTTCCAGAATTTCGAATCCAACTTTAAAATCTTTCCTAATTCTGGATATAACCTACACATATTCCGAAAAATGGAATGTCGTAATTAGAATACAATTCTTAGAAGATAAGAATCCGGAGTGTTTTTTCTCGGTGACTTGAAACAAGGCCCTGCAAAATAAAGCTCTCAAGCATGGCCAGATCATATGATCGTATCTAATAAAAAAATATCGTAAAATTGTATAATTATATCGTAATACAAGTAATATATGAAAAACTCATTTGTAGGATAATAGATGGCGCATTTATATATTAATAATCTTATACAAAAGCTACAGCCGAGTAATCTACGGCTTAATGAATATAACGATTAAAGAAACTAAAGCTTACTGCAAATGATTTGGTAAATGACCTTTACTCCACTATTAAAAGAGTGGAAAAGAAATAAAAAACAATTTTAAACATTAATGTATTAACTTTAAATGCTAAAAGTATTTGATCTTTCGAATTCTACCATCTGAAAGTATAGATATATACTAGATATATGCAGAGACTTAATTTTTATACAAAAAACTATAATTTAAAAATCAAAATTTAAAAACAACAAGGCCTGATTGAATAAAATCTTTTGGATATGACTGAAGGAAAATAAAGCTATTCTGAATTCATTCTAAAAATTTAATAATGAATGTTCCATTGGCATTATTTTAAGTATTATATTAAATTTTTATAATAGAAGTAACAATATGTTATTAAAGACTTAAATTTTATTGCTCTCTCTTATCTTTAGTTTTCAAATATTTCAATTTTACTTTCAGACTTTAAAGTATTTAAAAAATAAATAAAAAAAATTCATACGAACCAAATAAATTTATACAGACATAATTTATTTATTTCAAAAATTCTTTAATAAAAAATTCCATAAATAAAATAACTTCAGTTCTTTAATTATACGTAATTCTTTAACAAAATTTGTACTTCTTAAATTCCAGTACATTAAATTTTCATTGAATTTTTAAATAAAACAAAAACATCACAAAAACAACACAACCATAAATGAAGTCCATTAATAAACAGTACTTTTTTTTCTTGTTTTTTTTTTAATTTTTCATTTTATAAAAAAAACCACTAATGAAATTATAATATTAAAGGCGTTATACTGGAAAATTCATTTATAATCCCATGTTATATTCTTCTACCAGCCTCCCTCCCTTAAAAGTCTGTCATCCGAATAATCAAATTAAAACGTCAAAATCCTCACAATTTCCCCGTTAGAAAGAAGTTTGTAGTGAACTTTAAAAAAGGAATAACTAACAACTGTCAGAATGAAATTAAAGATTTTTTTTTATAATGGTAGGTTCGAAATTTTATTTACTAATCAAAATTCGCATCTCTTCTCTTCGTCACTGTTTTCGTTCTTTTGGGGCACTTTCAATTAAATAACTGTAAATTTAAAATTGTTGATTAAATATTCAGAATAAATCCTATTACATCAGAGTAAAAGTAAAATGCAAAAATGAAAAATGTTTTATTTATTTGAATTATTTTCAATTAACTATATTTCTGTTTTTTTTTTTTGCTTCTCCTTTCAATGTTTTGTCTCTCTCTTTTCTGACTTTGTTGACTAAGTAGTATGTCGCCCCAATAGCCATATTGTTTTTTTTTTTACAAAATTTTAATTGACATCACCATTTCGCTTTTACCTGACATTAATTAACATGATTTTAATATTTATAGGAAGAAGATAAGTGAAAAAGAAGAAAGATATAGACAAAGAAAGAAATAGAAAGATTAGAATAATAGAATTTACCTATTAAATTTACTTGTACAAGAAACGAAGCATTTAATTACAAATATTTAGATCGTTTATTAACTCGTGTTTAAATTTTATGAGGGACAGTGGAAATGTTCGAAAATCTTAATCTATTATTGGAACTGTGCAGAGTTTCTTTGGGATGTTGAAGATTTAAACATACTTCAACCTAAGCTCGTGGATGAGCAAAACATATGGTGGTACGACACCTTTGTGTCATATGTGTCACTTATGCGATATATCTAATTATAATGCGATTGACCATCCGCTTGTGTTGATTTTGTTATGTCAAATGTCAAAACTTTCGAACTCTAGGACAAAGTTTAGATAATTTGATACAGCTTGAACTTGATCGTTATAACATTCGCTGCAATTCCTTCAAACTTGCTGTAATAAGTATTAGTAAAAAGTATTTGAGTTAAAATAAATACAATTCTAGTGACAAAAAGCAACTAAAATCTAATTAAAGAAACTAAGCCGCTTAACAATATTTCATAACATTGGCAAAATCATTGAAATTTTCGAATTTTCAGGAAAGCTATAACCGTTCTTTAAAAAAGTATAATGTGTACCATATTTACCAAAGTACTGTCATCCATCACATCTTCTGTATTCCATTAATTCCCGAGCTGTTTCGTGTGACTTTTAGATATAATTTCATTGTTTAATAACTCCTAAGGTAAATCCTCTCACAACTCTTAAGGTAACTTCAAGACTTGTGTTAGCTATCATTGTATTGATTAACCAAAACAGACGATAAAGAAAGGCAGGCAGAACCTTTGTTCGATATTAAAGTATCCCATTCTTCAACTGACATTCTATATTCACTGAATCATAATTCAAATATCATAAATATAATTTTTACTAAGCCCCAACAATGTAAATATATTTTTATTAAAATTTCTTTTATTATTCGGGTATTCGGATCGAACATCTCTAACGGTACAAAGATTAATATTCAACATAAGTCAAATGAAAAACAATTTATTCGAACGATTACTCAAAATTGGATCTAACGAACGAAAGTAAATATCTTCAAGAATGGAAAAAAAATTTTATCAAATATTTATGAAAAAAATTTATTCCCAAATTTTTAATTTTTCTTGTTTTTTGTTTTTTTTTTTTTGTTGTTTATTTTACCGTAATTTAATTTCCATTAAAAATTTTTTTTGATTAATTTTTACATAATTTTTATGATGAAAAAAAAATGAAAGTCTAGCACCTGTTCTTATATCATATACTACAATAGAGGCATAAAAAGCAAACGTTTATTCTTATCTCATTAGTTGCATATTTTTTTATTATACCGTTATTTTTTTTTCTTTTTACATTATCACATAACAGTAATTCATTTTTTTTATTGCATACTGTTTTTAATTTTTCATTGAAGTTAACACCTGAGAAAAATTAAATAATAGAAAATATCTGTCTTTGTCAATAACGTATCGAATACAATAGGGATGGAATCAACTAATAGAAGTCTAGCAGTGTATTTATTTTAAAACTGTGAAATTATGACAGATTTATACAAGCACTTTATATTTGATGTGTGCCAACACTGAAATTTTTGATTTTTCATTCAGAAAAATCTAAATCACACGTTTTAAAAGAATTTTTTTACATATATATATGATTAATGACAGCTGCAAAATTTGGACTAGACACACGTTAATTGATTTTTACCTTTATAGATTATCACTTCATAGAAAAAGTGTTCATCTTTTTAAAATTAATGATTAGTAAAACAATATGGAAATAAAAAGGGTTTAATAATTGATTATAAATATTTCCACCCTAATAAATTAACTCCTGAGTGTATAACTGTTCATTAAAAAAAGTTCATTAAATCTCAACTTTTAGATACCCGTACAATGATCTTTAAAATAAAATAATAAAAATCAAAATTATCTTCAAAAATAATCTTTGCAGTGTAATTAGTTTTGAAGATACTCATATTTGTTGAAAAAAGATGTGTGGCAGTTGGCTGAAGCTTTGGTCCGATTTTAACCAAAAACCATAGGGAACCTGAGAAATTGTTTAAAAATTACTTTGGGTGAACTTCTAACTCCAACCGCCCTTTTGGCTTTTGAGTTATAGTGCTGATATACGGACAGACAGACTGCGGAATGGATTTACTTTTTTATGCTGAACCGATACATACCCATGACACTATATCTAGCTCGTCTAGATCAATGCGTTTCAAACAGAGGAGCAATCTTAATACACATTAGAATCATTAGAATGCACGGGTTTCAAAAACGTAAATTATAAAAATTTAAACAATTTTCAGTTTTTCAATCCGTCTATAGTTCCTAAAGGAGATTTTTAAATAAATATTTTCTAAGGTAACTCATATTTATTTATAGTTTTCGTTTATATGAGGTGTAATATTTTTTAAAAAAATGAGTTTCGAATAACGGTAAATTAAAATACAATATTGCAACACTATATATTTGTATAAAACATATTTATAAAGATTATGAGAGCAGCAGGAATTTCGGCTTCTAAAATATACACTTTCAAAACTGTGTCGCAAATGTATTATAACACTTTAAATATAATGCTTTTTCGAACTTTTTTAATGGCAGTAGCTCCTTACTGGGTGCAGCTACAAAAAAAGGTTGTATTTTGTAATTTATTTTTTTTCCAATACTTATCCAAAGTTAATTTACCAACCTAATTTCAAACTTTGTAGAAATTTAGTAAACACCCGAACGGATAGATGGCAAGAGCAAAACAACATAAGCACATTTTTTTTTCACAATTATTTTCAAAATTTACTAAAAGTAAAGGACATAAATTTATAACAGTTCAATGATTTTTAAATCATATACTTATACAATTTTTGATGGTTAAATGCGTCTAGGAATTTCCTAAAATTCTTTTTGGGAAAGCATCAAAAGGATTATTAAAATCGTCAAATTTTTCCAGCCACCTGTTCTTTCAAAAGTTATATACATTCCAAAATATATGGATATGTAGGACAACAAACAATCCGATAAGAAATTAATTTAGTTTTGTCTACTAATAATTCTAATGGAAATGGCAAATCATATGATATAAAATATTTAAAGTCAGTTTGGTTTGTTATGTCTGGATGAACCCACTTCTAAATTCCCAATCATATAATTTATACAAAAATTTTATATCCATATATACAAGAATATTATATACTTGCATATTTATGAAGGGAAAATATTGCGTGCCATATAAAATTAACTAGAAATTCCAATTTAATTTCAAAAAAAAAATTAAAATGAAAAATATAATAAATGTTCTGTTTCTGAAATAATAATTCTAATTAATTAATAATAATAATGTCTGGGGAAAAAAAATGTTATTTAAAAATAGCTTCAAATTAATTTTTAAATATTAATTGATAATTTTTTTTAAGGTAAATTAGTTAAATTATAGTAATTTTTATCTTTAATTTAATTTATAATTTTGTAAAATTTACTTTTGTATTTTGACTTATTTTGACCTAATTTCATTTATTTGAATGATAATAATGAATTCTATTGAAATTAATTAATTACATTTTCTATGCAGATAAATTATATTTTTGGGAATTAATAAATATTAAATTTAGAAATGCAAAAATATGTTTCGTGTGATACTTGTATTAAATAATTAATTGATAATTAATTTAAAAAATATGTAATATAATTAAAAAAAAAATTTTAAACTGTCTCCTTTTTTTTCAAATGAACATTAACCTATTTAATTATTACAATACTAGTGTCACCCAGTGTTCAAAATTTGAGCAAAAGTCTAGCTCGAATTAGTTATTGAAGAAATTACTTAGAAGTAGGTTTTTAGTTCGGAGAAAAGATTATAAGTTCGTCGGAGAAAAAAAAAATAGAATTTGTTTCGTCCTAACTAATTTGTTCCATTTGTGTAAATCCGAAAATTTTTGTTTACTTTCGTGTGTGTGTATGTATGTGTGTGTACATGTGTGTCTGCGAACACGATACTCACGAAAAATTTCAACAGATTTTCATGAAATTTGGTGTAAATGCTTTATTTGTCAAGAATAAGATTAAGTTCGGAAGATGGGCTAAATCGAACTATAGAATCGTGGGTACTAATTTTCGAAATATCTCTTGTTTTAACCGTCTGAATGAGTTAAAATTTTTTGCAAAGATTATTAGTGGGTACTAATGAAGGGTAGCTTTCATAAATTGATTCTAGTATCATGGGGTCTAGAGCTTCCAGATATTTCGGGAACTTCAAGTTCTAATAATTCATCAAAATCCCACCCGATTTTAATGTAGTTTAGTGTAAACGCTTTTTTAGCCAAAATAAATAACGATTTTGCAGATGGGCCAAATTGAATCAGAGGGAGAGGAAAAGGGCTCCCATATAAAATAATGAGACTTTACAATACAAACCACATTATGCAAGAAGAAAAGCTTTATGATCCATTTTAGATTATTTGTTGGTTTTACTTGATAGATACGTTCCGCGAAAACCCAGTCATTTCAAACCCTAAAAAAGTAATTTGTTTTTGGAATATCAAACCGTTTCAATTCGTATTCAATCAAGAATTTTAGATCGCATCGATTGCGAAAAAACATAACTGAATCAACTTTTCTAATTAAATTCAAAACTCTAATAAAATTCCCTTTTTGTATATATTAATTATCATAACTATTATTATTTGGCATATAATTTCAGTATAATTTTCCACGCTATACTCTTATCGACGCTTTTATCAAATATCGTAGCTCCAATATAAACGCATCCTAAGGTGCGTTTTATTACATTTATTTAATATTCAGTATTTGACTGTAAAAAACAACTCAAGATATCACATTTAAAATTATTTACAAATTTAATAAATTAAAATTATTATTTAAAATTATAATCTGCATCAAATCTTTCAACACTAGAAATTTTATTACATAATTTTTAAATTATTTAATTTAATGACAAGTTATATGAAAACCCTAATCTTGATTTATTTTGAAATCATTTCTTCAAATTTAATTACATCTTCATTTTAATTTTAAATGTTTCTGACAGATTTATAGATTTACATTTATAGATAAATAATTTTAATGTTTAATTATTATTTTAAAATAATATTTGTTTTATGACATGCGTTAATTATCTTATAATCTTCTTGTTAATTTAATTCAAACAATTAAATTTATATGTAAAGTTATTTAATAATAATAATTTTAATTTAAATGTCCTTTGTAAGGATAATGATAATAATTTTAATTTTAATTACTTGTCAGATAATTAGTTTTTTAAGGAGGCTCTTTTTTATCAAAAATATTAAATACATATTTTAATTTGATTTAATAAAATTATATGGTATATAAAGATACAATTAATGAAAAGAGCATCAAAATTAATTATTTTTAGATATGTGATTTTGACAAGAAATTGTGGCCTTGTATATGAAAATTAAACCTAATAATTAATGCTCTCTTCCGTTGTTAGAGCATGTTCAGTTCCCATTGTAATCAGTTTGATTTAAATAAGTATGTACTGTTTAGACGATAGTTACGTTAAGATCCTCGGCGAACACAATACATTTAGAAATGTTTAAATCATTTTGAAACTCTGTCTCTAGTTTTTCAAACTCCTTCTCTACTTGAAAATTAATTATATGTAATTAATATATCCTAAATTAAAGTGCTCATACTATCTTAGTATCAGTTCAGTTGAAAGGACACAAAAGAGGACGAAGATTAATTAGAGCTGTCCAATTATTATTATATTATATATTTGAGGTACAGTTTCCAAAACTTTTAACAATTGAATTTCTTTTCATCATCCCTCTTTTATGTAAAATTCTCCAGGGATTTGTATACTTTAAAACTTTGGGTCTCTTTAAATAGTACAATGATAATAAAACAAAGGGCTGTTGATTTCAAATACCACTTTTAGATTTATATTAATATTCAAAATATTGTTTTCAAAGCACCATTTTTCAAGATGTATTGGCCAGTCAATAAATGAGATATAAACTCCTGTAGGCCGGCGGGCCTATCAGTCATAATTGACTTCTTGAGAAAAATAGCCCGAAGGTGTTATTTCTTTTTAAAGGCTAACTTGTGGTGTTTTAATTCCTATATAAAAAAGATATTCTGGAGGGATTTAACAGCTCGAGATTTAAAAACAGTGTGGATATTACTCTTTAAATGTATTTTCAATGTGACTCTAAAATCTCACCCAAATCTGAATCTCACCTAAACATATTTAAATAACATAATAATCTGGAAAAGGGATTACATTAATTTCAAAAAGAATTCTACAACTGTGGTGCTATTTCTCTTTTAATTTGATCTTAAAATGCTTGAGCAACAATAGCCCGGGGCCCCAACTTATTTCTCAAAAGTCAAAACTAAAATTGAAAAAGAAATAACGCCCCGGAGTCTTATTTCTCAAAATTTATACATGAGCGGTGTTATTATAAATGAGCACATTTTCCAGGGACTTACGTTACCGCTCCAATTTTGGCATCAAAAGTTTAAATGATCGGCTTTGTAAATTCATAAGATAACTTAACTTGAACAAAGCCAAAAATTATTTAGTAGACAGTGCATTGAAAACAAAGTTTGTTTAAGTCCCACTTATTATCTTTAAATTAAACCAATATATTTTTACATTAGGCTGTCCTTACACAAAAGCATAAAAAAAAACCCAGTAATAATTGATTAAAAATCCTAAAATAATAATCGAAATTCAATAGCCCTGAAATGAAATCACTTTTAAATTGCAATCAATTTTGTAATAAAGTTTTTTTTAAATTGCAAACTTATGTTATTTCTGTGTTTTTTTCCATGAAAATCTTCCCAGAAAGTCATAAAATTTTATTATTATCTTTGCAAATATGGCGATAAAATAAAATTTTATGTACAAAAAAAAATAAAATTAAATCAAAATTATTAATAATTTTTTTATATAAACATAACATAAAGGTAAAGACCACAAAATTTTGTGATCATCAAAAAAATAATTTTTTTTTATTTCCTTTACCGTTTTTTCTTATAAAAATTTTCAACTGGAATAAACGAGGCCCAGTAAAATTATAATAATCTATAAAATATTATATTCAAATAAGGTCTAAGGTTCAATAGGTTTTTTGTTAGAATTTGAACCTCAACAATATTTTTTCGATTATTGGACATTATTCAGAAAATTAAATTGTATTCAAAAATTTGAAGACATTTTGATGTGCTTTGGATAAAAAAAGTTAGAAGAATTCTTCAACCATCAAAGGACAGTTTGTTCAACTGAAGCTCTTATAAGTGGAGAATTCTTAAATAAAAAGCGTTTATAAATAAAACGTTAGATCAACATTATCATAATGATATGGTTAATTAGTTCCAATTTAGTAAATATGATCATTACTGCAATGTGTTAGTTATTATCAGTATTGACTAGTCTCTTTCAATACAATGACAATATTAAAATCATTAAAATGTGGAACTATATTTTACCAAAGGAACAACTACATTACAATAAGCTTTCGCTTCTACAGAAGATACAGCAGTCGGTATAGGTTTTTAGTACCCTGCATCTCTATGGGACATTGGAACTATTATTACAATATTAAATTGATTAAAAAATTGAATAGCTTTTACCCGAAAGAATAACTGCACACTGGATTTAAATTCTCATAAATTTTGGCTTGTATAGCTCTGGAAAAGCAGCTTCGCTAGGCTCTTAGCACTCTCTATTCTTATGGGGCATCAAAATTTGTTAGCGTCTTTCAAAGCTCTTATTACATTAAAGTCCTTAAAAATATGGAGCTGCATTTTACCAAAATAATAACAACATACTGGACTTAAATTCTCGTGAATTCTCGTATCTACAGAGGAAACAGCAGACATATTGGATTCTAAAGCAGTCACCATCCTCATTCGTTAATTTTTTTGTTCAAATACATATAAATTAAAAAAAAATTTAAAACATTGAACCGTTATTAATTTTAGTTTTTTCATTCCATTCAAGTTTTCCTTTACCTTCCTTTGTTTGGACATTAAAATTTTTTTAAATTAAATGTTGACCCATATTAAAGTCTGCGTCCATTTAAATAAATTGTAAAAGTATGGGCTGCTTATTTTTTTCCTTTCTAATAGGTAATCCAAACAAATTAAAAAAAAACTGTAGGTTCCCAACAAATTATTATTTTACTATATTCTTTTTAAAATACAAATTTAAATAGAATAGCTGGGCCATTAATGCTCTCATTTACATTTTATTTAAAAGTATATATAGTCAAACATTAGAATAACAAAATAGACGAAAAAACCTTGGTTTTTCTTTTTACTTAATCTTTTTTCCTTTCTTATTCTTCTGTACATATTAAAACATATTTAAATAAATTCATTCCAACAAATTTTTATTCTTTATCTCAGACCATCTTTGTTGAACTATAACAAAAAAAAAAAAACAAACAGTTATCTTTAATCTTGACTACTTTTACCAAAATAACAAAAATTTTTGATCCAGCCTACATTAGGCTTTCGATTTGTTAAAGACACTAGCAAGATTTAAATTACTCTGAGTATTTGAGAACATCTTAGAAGAATATGGCAAGCTGTAAAACTCACATTGATGCATACCACTTGCTCATAAAAAGCTGTAATAGAAGCAGCTGCTTAAAAGTTAGAAACATTTCAATAGAAATTTTCTTGTCTCTGGAAAATATCTGAGCTTCTGAGAATGATAAAAAATACTTATTTAGTAACATGGAATTAGCTAAACAGAGATGTGGTGGAATAAAATCAAATTAAACAGCTGTCGTCGACTGATACCAGAGATTGAAGCAACTAAAGTTGGCCCTAAATATCTACTAGTACTGAAACATGTTCAATGAAAAATCTTGAAATTTATGGATAGTTGGTAGAATATCAATGAAAATTGCCTCAGCGAATCTAGATAAATAATTTAAACAGCCTTCTGGATAAGAAATGTTCTTGGAAAATCTTACGTCCATAGACCCTATTAATCATTCAACATCTGGCTTTTCTTCTTTGAAGCTTGCCCTATGTCAAATTTCTTACATTGCTAATTGCTTCAATACCTCGATCTACTATTCTGACTGTACTCTCAAACTTATTTTCTGAGTTTTCTTCTTTGATGCCACGTCTTTGGGTCGAATTTCTTTCATTACTACATAGTTTCTGTAAGTCGATCTTCGAACTAGAGTAACTATCAATTTCTGAAAATCTCCTCGAACTTGTTTCCAGTTGCGACTTTTTGTAACGACAGAAAACCAAAGCTTAGAAGACCTGTGCATTTATGATCAAACCCTTAAAGGAAAAGCCTACTAGTTTTAAAAATTAAAAATTGAATTTCTATGTAATTGTCGAATATTATAAACGTTTAAGAAGATTTTTATTAATTTTCAGACATTTTATTTGCACAACTAAATTAAAAAACAGAGAAAGTAAAATAAAATACGCTTGAGTTGATTCTTTTTGCAAGTAAATTAAAAAACAAGATGGAATCAGAAAGAGAGAAAAGAAAGTAAAACTAAATATTAGAAAGAGATGGAAAATGGTAAAAAAAAAATCATCAAGTTAAAATGTTTTTAGCGAAAAAAAATTATTATGATGCGAATTTGGATCTAGGTAAGAAAACTTGTAAAGAAGTAAAAGTTGTAAATGTACTGTTATAATTACTTCTAATTAAGTTTCAGTTTGGGGTTTCATCTTTTTTTCTTTTATTTTCTTCTTATGTTTTTTTCCTTTCTCTTTCTTTTGTGGCTGACAATAACGGTTGATTATATATGGTGCAGAATTAATTATAATTTAAAATGAAAATTTTCTTTTTTAACTGACTGTTTAATTATTTTTTTAATGTTATTAAATATTTTTCCCAATTTATTTTAGTTCAGCTTAAAAATTAATCCACAAATAAGGAAATTGGAGAATGTGGGTCTAATAATAAGGAAAAACAAGTAAAGAAACAGTCAGTCAGAGCATTCGCCTTACGAATACCTTACACCTATTTGGTTCAATTTTAACAGGAAGTCCATAAGTCATAAGTAAGACATAGCTAACGAAATTAACTTTATAATACCAAAAAAATTTTCTAATTATTTTATTCAAAAATATTAAAAACTCTTACTAATTTATCCATTTAAAAATATTAAACAAATGGAATTTTAAGCTTGAAATAAATGGTTCGTAAAATGCAATTACAAAATTACATATTTAAAACTTTTTATCCAATTCAATAAAATTTTACACATATGCAGCAATTACTTCTCTTCAGGATTTTTAGCTGTAGTGCATTTACTGTTGAATGATTTAGTACCCTTTATTAATTATTTAAATTTTAAATAATTTTTAAATTTATTCTTTTAATTTACTTATTTTTTAATGTTTTATATAAATAAAATCAAAGTTATTCGAAAGAAATATGAATTTGAAATAATATAAATATAAAATTTTGAGAAAATATGATGGTTTTTAATGTTAATTAAAACCATTAAAGCTTTCATTAGCTTTTTATCACAAATTTTTATATTCAAAATATGCAATAAATGTATTTCTTAAATACAATGACAAATTTAGAACTTTTCATATAATTAATTTAAATATAAAAATAAATTTTACAACTTAAGTATCGTACACAGTTTCTTAATTATAATTAAATCCAATTTGTATCTCTGACAAAATAAACGAATTATGTTAATCTGACTATACCACATGCATATATCTGAAAAGTTCGTATTAAAAATTTAAAGTTAAATTAATGTATGGGCTAAGACAAAAAATATAATCATGGTCAATTATTTTAAATTGAAAAATAATTTTAATGTACATTTCAAGATTATTAAACAATATTTTAGATAGGTATATTGTTACACTCTGGCAAATCCCCCTTTTTCCTTTAATAATTTTCAATAAATCAGAATTCAGACTTTTAAAGAAATTTAATTCAAACTTTTCAAGAAATCGAAATTCCAATCGAATATTTTATTAAAAGTTAAATTGGCGCGTAAATAATATCAAAAAATTTATTTCCCATCCAAGTAAAAAGGACACGTGCAGGGATAATTTAAAAAAAAAAATACAAAAAACCTATCGATTTGATTTTCATTTAGTATTATAAATTATCAAAATAATTCCTGTAATCAATCAATTAAGAAATCGTTTTTTCAATTATTTTTCAATTTTACATTTTACATTTTAAATTTTAAATTTTACATTTTAAATTTTTAATTTTAAATTTTAAATTTGGTATATAGGAACTCTTAAAAGACATTTAAACCCAAGTTTTAAATTATATAGATTATACAAATTACAAAAATTATTTGCATTTACATTTAAATAAAATTTAAGAGTCTTTATATTTTCTTCTTCTGCTCTTGTATGGCGCTACAGTCCATTGTCGATCCTAGGCCTCCTTATTCATTTTATTTCATTTCGCTTGATTTTGGGCAGAAGTTTTTCTCTTGCAGCATTGATACATTGTCTAACTCGACGCTGTCAATTCATCTATTTCTTGGCTTCCCTACTGGTCTTTTTCTATCTATTTTTTCATTCAATACCTTCTTTGGAATGAGGGAATCTGGCATCTGCTATATGTGACCCGTCCATCTATAATTGGCCCGATAATTGTACGCAGGAATTACTTTTCGAATAGGAAAGTAGGTTTACAGAGCATAACACAGGTCTGATAAGAAATTTGTTCAACTCAAGTTTACACTATTTTACTTCCTTATAGTATTATCATAATAACTCTTTGTTTCTTATGAGTGTGTGTGTGTACTATAATGAAAATTCCTTTGCTTAAATTTTTTTTTTATTAATAATTTTCATTCAAAAAACAAAAAAACCCGAATACAAAACCTCAAAAAAAAATAAAAAATAACTGATATTATACAAAAGATTAAAATGAAGGAAATTCGATTTTAATCGAAAAAATATATTCAATATAAATTCTATAATTTTTTTTTTTTTTGAAAAAATTTCCTTAGAGCCTATTTGTAAGGAATTTTTTTTTTATATTTTTCTATTTACATTTTTATTTTTACTTTTTTTTTCTTATTTTCTTTTTCTTTTCATTTTTCGCATTTTATTAAAACGTAATTTGAAATAATTTTCCATAAAGAATGTTTTTTTTTTTGTATAAGATAACTCCAATAGGAAAATTTTTTAAGAAAATTCCATTCTGTCTACTTTAATTTTTTTCGTAATTTTTGATGACCCATGAAACAATATGTGCTCAGTTTTGGATTTAAAAAATTTTCGGAGTTAGAAAACAAAAAAAAATTTAATTTTAAAAGTCATAGAAATAAAATTAATTTTTATCGCTTGTACATTATTCAAAAGATTAAATGAATTTGAATTTAAATTAACGATAATTTTAAAGCGAGTTTTACAAGAATTTGTAATTTTAATATCAATCTTTGTCAATTTGGGATAAACCCAATATTACAATTGAAAGATTTATTATTGATGACAGCCCAGTGTAATTAATTTAATAAAAATTTTATTTTATTTAATTTAAATTTAATAAAATAAATAACCGCTCAATTTAAAAAGTCTCCACATACAAATATCTCGGATGCTGGTTACACGAGGATTGGAGCTGCGAAAAATAAATTAGATGCCGAATCGAAATAGCAAGAAATGCATTTCTTAAACACAAAAAAGTTTTCTGTTGTCGCGAAATGAACTTGGGCCTTCGCTTACGATTCGTTAAATGCTATGTTTGGTCTATACTCCTATACGGTGTAGAAACGTGGACCTTGAAAGTGAGAGAAATCAACAAACTTGAAGCGTTCGAAATGTTGATCTACCGCAAAATGCTAAAAATATCGTGGATGGATCACATTACAAACGAAGAATTTCTACGTAGAGCAAACGCGGAAAAAGAACTACTTATAAGATTGAAGAAACAAAAAATCTCTTACTTTGGGCATATTATGCGTGGAAACAAATACGAGCTACTTCAGTTAATAGTTCAAGGGAAAATTGAAGGAAAAAGAGGTATAGGAAGGAAGCAATTATCATGGTTGCGTAACATTAGAAACTGGACAGGCATCAGAAACATTGGAGATTTAATCCATTCAGCAACAGATCGAAACATCTTTCAGGGCATCGTTGCTAATATCATATGACCGCTGACATCCAATTATGGATAGGCAACAAAAGAAGAAGAAGAAGAAGAGTTTAAATTTATAATTATATATTCATTCTCATTATTTAATTAGACCCTTTGCTGCTAAAAAAATCCATTTGGAATTTTAATTTAAAGTAATTTTTTTAATTCTTAAAATTGCATACTTTTAGGACTCTTATTAATATTATGTGTTATATTAATAAGTAGCTATTACCTGTCGAGCGTTACTGCACCTATCAATGAGTTATTAATTTATGTTGATGTTATAGAAAAAAATTAATACAAAAATTACACATGATGAAAATGCCAACAGCACATGGTGCCACAATAGATTAATGGAACCTGAAAATAAATTTTTGATATTTCGCTTGGGTCTTGGGTCTACTTTTAAAATTGCGTCAAATTCAATCGCGTAAAAAGAACATTGAATCATTCTTTCAAATCGCGTGATTTCAAGTTCGCCTTAAAAGAGGAAATTTGAAATAACATTAGAAATAACTTGTTTCTAAAATTTTTTTCGAAGAGTCATTGTGCCGATATAGATTTTCAAATTCCAAGTCTTTTAATAGAGTCAGTTCCATGATCAAAGAGCAACGTATGTACAAAATTCGAAGTAAATCGGTCAAATCCGTTTTTTATTTCAGAACAAAAAAGTTTAAGTACTTGCTCTACAACCTTAACGTGGCCATTCGGTAGACCAAACCAGTAAACCCAAAAGTCCTTCGAGTACCAAGAAACCTTTAATTACAAATTTCCATGATAATCGTCAGAGTTGGAATCTACAAAGTTACACAAACAAACCATCTTTTCTTTTATATATTATGTAAATGGCTATTGATAGTTGTGTATTGGAACTAATTTAAATAATAAATAAATGAAAAATCAATATTGTAGACAAAATTTAATAGTATACCAGAATAATAAAATTTGTAGAATTTTTCAAATTGAAAAACTAAAATAAAAAATATTTAATTCGTAAATAGTTAATAAGGAATTACAAAACTTAAAACATATTATTAATAAGTTTTATTAAGCAATGATAAAAAAAAGTGGCCGGATTTTTTATCCAGATTCTCAAAATAATAGAAGACTCTACAAATATCTGAGCATTTAAAGTTTTCTTCAATAGAATTTATACGGGAGCACATTTGATGAAAATCGAGGAAATAATCTTTTATTTATCACTATTTAACATCAACATATTCTTGACTTATAAACGATAACTTACTCACAATTTGACAATTAATAATACGAATAAGAGAAAAAAAACTTATTTCCTCATTTGCTCTTTTCAAATAACATTTTCTGGAAAGCAAACTACTTCAAAAAATACTTTTTAAAAAATAACGGCTATTGCTTAGTCTCATTCTTTCCCACTGTTCTATTTTTGTTTTATTTCTTTATTTTATTTTATGTTGCTATCTCTTTCTTTAATCCACTCATTTTATTCACAACACACTTCAATGAGAAAATTATTCCAGTTTATTTACCAAAATAATTGAGGCATATTTGAGTGTTGATGACATTAAAAATACAGAAATGAAACTATTTGTTACATTTAACAGTAGGAATTATATATTTCTGTAGGCTTATTTTGTATACTTATATGTAGGCGTTTTGTATATATAGATATTTATGTAAATGTTGAAGTTCAAAAAAAAAATATTCTAAAATTTTTTTATTCGTAAACTATATTAGAAAACACCTGGTTGAATATTATATGAAATAAAATATATTTTTATGAATAAATGTGTGAGTACAGTGGTGGAAATTTTGATGCATATCCGATGATAAATGAGCGGTTTTTTCAGTGCCAACTGTCAAACTGTCACGCTAATAAGCCTGTCACTACGATAGATGTTAAATGTTGGAACAGGAGAGTCATAATATATTCTTTTTATAAAATTTATCTGAATCAATTATTACACATACAATTTAAACCGGATAAAGTACTAGGCCTTATAACACGTAGAAACGTTTTAGATTTTCAAAAGATTCAAATATTTTTAATAATTTTTGTATTTGAGTTATATTTACTTGAAGTATTCTGTATCTGTGAGTTATATTATTCAATTAAATTTTTTTTTTTTGTTATTTGTTTATATTAATGTATTTTTTATTATAAGAATATAACTATTAATTAATTTATTAAACCAATGGCAAATGGTAGATGAGTCGAGTTCAAAATCCGGATAAACGTTTGTTCAATTTGAATAGGATTTGAATTTGGATTCAAGCACTGCGTCATCCAGGCGGTTGTGTGAATTTTTAGAAGCATATTATAATCGGGTACACTAATTCTTATTATAATCCACTGCAACACTACAGTGGTTCCTATTATAATCGGGTATGAGAACGCCTTGGGACACTAAACTTTCCCAAAATTTGAAAGAAATTTTTTGCATGTTTGTATAAATTAAAATTAAAAGAAGATTTTAACTTTACATAAGATTAGAAATAGACCTCTTTTTAAAAATTCTGTTATTCGACAGTGTAACTTTTGTGATTTCGCTGCATCTTCCAGAAATTTTCTTTTCTATGACAACTTATTTTATCATTCTTGAGGCATCTGGCAGATATTACAATCTGACTAAGAAAAGAAGTATAACTAATAAAATTGAAATAAATTGACAGCCACTGTATAAATACAAATATTTACACAAGTTTTATAATATTTTTTTACAAAATATATTTCTAAAATAAATTTTTGATATTAAAACACTATCGTTACAGTATGTAACTTTCTTTAATTTTCACAATCTAAGAAATTTCTTTCGTTATTTTGCTTGAAATAGTTAGTTTTTATTTGCATCATTTAACATTTATTTTTTTATTTTATAGTATTTTTAGCATGAATATAGAAAAAATAACTTTTTAAAAACAGATGAATTCAAGATTCAGTGAATTTGAAAATATTTCCATAATATATAAGGTCAATGAAAACATAATTTCCCCACCCCACTATTACGAGTTTAATATTTATAGCTAAGTGTATCAAGTCAATTGAAAGAAATTTTAATAATTTATATATGTATTAAAACTTTAAGTGTATATGTATTTTAGTTAACTTTTAGTTAATTAATTTTTAGTTTTTTCTAATATTAATTTTATTAATAGCTGTTTGTAATACGATATATAACACCATTATGGAATGCAAATATGTAATACTAGTAACCAAATGCGACTCTTATAACGTTGTTATATGTAAAAATTAGTATTTGTAACATTTATGCTCTTAATTTTAAGGTAATATATAGAGACTTGAGACCTATTCACAATCCTCAATATTAACTAAATTTATTATGAATTATTCATAAGCAATCTAAGTCAAAATCGAAGTTTCAATTGACATTTCACACATATTAAAAAAAAACATATGGCATTTAAAGTTAGCAATTATTTTGTAATATAAATAAAACTGTTATTTTAAATTACTAAATAATTAACTTGCTATTATATTAATGTATTATACATTTGAAAAACTATATTGAAACAAGGGTTAGGTAAAAATATTATAGGACTTGCAATTTTAGGGATAAACTATTCAAAAATTATGACAGATGTAAGTAAACCTTGCGATAAGTCACATTGCTATGACAATTGTACTTGAAAAAACTAAATTTTCCAAGTATTGCAGTGTAAAATTTTTAAAGGTCAGTTTGCATATTCACCAGTGAACACGGGACGGCTTTTTGAAAGTTTTGATAAATTTAACGTGTTACGAGTTAATAACCGAAATTTGTCGTACCAATTAATATTACCAACATTCGGGTAAACAAATTTGGTTATTTGTGGTTTTTTTTTTTTTCCAGTGATTGGTTACAGGGAGTTTGGCGGTATGGAAGGATTATGGTTGAAGTTATTTGGGATTTTTAAATTATGGGGAAAATTGGATGGGATATTTAGTTGAAAGAAGTTAATGTTCTTCTTAAATTTGGTTATGACAAACGATTTAGATTTTAACTAAGTGCAACTATGCTTTTAGTCTTGATTCCCATGAAAAGTTAAATTCAGAGATCAGGTTTTTAAAAATACTTATTAGGTTTTCAATAAATAATCTATTGACCATTTGTTTTTGCATATATGATCGGGTGAAACTATAAGATATAAGTTTTTAAAGATACAAAAGATTTAAAAACATATCGTCCTTATCTTATGATTTATCCAATTATTTATAATGATATAAAATTTATCCTTTCTACAAATGTCACTTCTACTTTTTTAACAATTTTAAGACGTTTCCAACCAAATTGTATTTTAATTGATTTCATTCTATAGAAATATTTAATTCTCAAAAAAAAACGTATATTCAGAAACCGTTGACGTTGTAATAAAAAAATTCCAAATTAACCCTTTTTATTTTTCAATCAATTTCCAATTATTATCATTATTATTTAAAAAAAAAAATATTTCAACTATTTTATTGTGTCATTAAAGGACGAAAAAAGAAAATTAATTATTTTTACTTTTTTAATTTTCCTTTTTTTGAAATCAAATTATTGACGTCCTATCAAATCAAAATTTTACACTTATACGTGTTCAATTACTTTTGCATGAATATGACAGAATATATGTATAATCTATGATAAATTAATATATAAAAAAAAAATACTACTTGTTACCTTAAGGCCACTCATAAAAATGGAAAAAAAAATTATATTTCGATTTCGGACCAATATCCTGTTGTTAAAAATGATTTTCCGCCGCCTACAATATTGACTATTGTCCTGAAGAAATTGGAAGATAAGAAAAAGAAAAAAATTGAAAACATACATATATTATGTATGTATTATGAAAAGGAAGGAAAATGTAATTGTAGATATGTAAGAAAATAACAGACAATAAGGTCCTTTAAATGTCATACAGAAATCTTTCATCAACAAAAAAAAATTTTAGTTATTGTAGAATTGAAAAACTAAATTGGATTCGTCAATGTAGTTGTAATCTTAATTTGACAATATCTTATTAATAGGCTCAATAATGTTTGGTCTAGAAAGACATATAAATATTGAAGCTGCTCAGTTAATCAATAATCAGATTATTACAGGAAGGCTTAAAAGAAATGACCTTTAGATAATATAGTATAAAGTACAGATTTCCTTAGGAGAAGTACATTAAACCTATACTCAAACCAAAGATAGCAAAAAATTAATGGTTAGTCAGTTCGACTAGTTTTAATAAGAGAAGGGTGTGATTTAGATCGGTAAGAATCCGGCATACATTTCTGCTAGGGGGCAGTTTGTATCTTTCGAAGATTCCACATCGATCCATGTAAAATAAAAAAAAAATAAAATAAAATCAATGTTCTGTATCAATTTTGATATTTTCTAATTTTTTTGTAAGTGCAAAAGCAGTTAGAATAAAAATTTGGCCAATTTAGGTAGCTTTGCTAAATATTGCCTCTAGCTTAAGGACATTAAGGGCCAACCCAGAATATTTTAAGACATCTGTAATGCGCCGCAAAGACTTAACTAAGATTCACCTAAGAACCTGATAAAAACTAAGGAACCTTCGTGTTGACTTGCTTTCAATAACTTTTCAGCAAATTATTTTTGGAACAATTTCAAGATTTGCTCAGGACCTTTTCCGGTTTATATATTCAAGGATATCTAAAATTAAATAATCAACAAGTAATTTAAAATCATCTTAACCCAATTCTGCTAATAGCTCTTATAATTCAGGATCTCAAAACCAACGATGTTCTCGGACATATTTGAAGAAAAATCTAGTGGGTCTCTAATAAAATCTAAATACATTCTAATTTTTCGGATTCAGATGTTTAAAAAACTTCTCAATGCGTCATCAATGTGGTTTTAAAGGCTTTGGGGAGGTCTTTCATAGCGCACCATAAGACTTTCAAATGCAAGACCATAGAACTTTATCATTCAAGAAGGAGGACTAATACCGAAAAATATTGTACTATAGAACTATAGCTGTTTTTGGTGGAACAATTGCAGAGAATATTAATTTTTTTTATTCTAATAAATATATAGAAACTTTAGACGAAATGACAGACAAATAGATCAATTGATATTAAAGGATTTCCAAAATATGATTAAAAATCAATTCAACATTTTTGAAATAATGATTTTGCTTGTTTCATTTATTATCTTTTATGTTTTTATTATCTGCTCTCATTAAATGAGTGATGTCCTTACATATTATATGTCAAAAAATTAATGATGTATTATTGTTCTAAATTGAACCATCACAGCTCCTAAATTACAAGTGAATATGTAATGGAAAAACACAATAACTTTAATGAAACCTTAACCCAAAGTAAATTGTTTTTTAAAAGTCAAGCATTTAAAAGCAATTTCAACCACAGAGTACACTCTTATATGATAAACCTACGTATGTGTAGGTAGAATAGTTGGATATATATTTATATTATGTAATATTTATAAAAAAGATTGATATAAAATAAAGTAAAAAACGAGAAAATTTAAGATATTGTTTTCCTGGGCTTCATTTTGTCCTTTTTAATCAATGAAAATGTCCTGCCATTCTTCACAAAAATAAAAATAAATTAAATACACAAAAATTTTTTATAACAATACATACTTACAAAAAATTACAGTAAAAAAAAACATTAAAAGAAGGATAAATTAATAAAAAGAAAAAAAGAAAAAAAGCACCCGGTACAAAAAATATAATGGACATCCCCAAGGACATTTAAAAAAAAAAGTGCAAAACAAACATTAAATTTTTGTTGGGCTTAGCACAAAAAAAGGCAACGCGGTAAATTTAAAATGTTGTCATTATCAATTAATGGGAAAAATCTTTTAGTGTTGTTTAATAGGAGAGGTGAGCATGATATCCTTACAACGGCCTCCTGCGACTAGTTCAGTCTACAGGAC
Organism: Dolichopus griseipennis; assembly: GCA_963082915.1. NCBI lineage: Eukaryota > Metazoa > Arthropoda > Insecta > Diptera > Dolichopodidae > Dolichopus > Dolichopus griseipennis. Next base: position 26,960,950 of record OY720443.1, read on the forward strand.
AAAAATATGTTTCCAAATTTCAAAAAAAAAAGGCAAAAAAAATTTAGTAATTTAAAAAACTCTAGAAATCCTTGTATACAAATTTTTAAGGCGCTTTAGGGAGCTTTAGGGAGCTTTCTATAACATCGGTTTAGTAAATCCTTTTTTTAAAGTCTCGTTGGAAAACTTGTTTGGGTTTAAATCTCGTTTTTAAGGATTTTAAAGTTGCATAAATGTATGATGTATAAATGATTTTAGAGTTCCACAATCGGGCATATATTTGTTGCTGCACAACTCCAGAACTACCGCCCCACAATCGACACAACTTTTTAAACCACTTCTATAGGTTCTCGTTTTTAATCAAAATTTTAATTACTTTTCGTTATTGAACCGAAAAGGGTTTACGGTACAACAACTTTTTTCTTTAAGCATTCCTAGCAGAACAGATCGAGGAACTTAATTCTAATTTTGCATATAATTTTGTTGTTCTAGACAATAGGAAGAAGCATCAACAAAGTTTTAAAATTCATTGAGTTTTTTCCTCATTTCCAATTCAATTGCCCAATTGCTTTTTGATAATTAAAATTAAAATTTACTGTAATAACAAAATTAACAAGTGAGGGGAAAAAACCAAGGGTTTTTAAAAAGCACATTTTCAATATTATATACGGTTTCTTACTGAGTATTTTATCATTTATTTTTATAAAAATATATATTATGATAATATTATAATTTTGTTATTTCATTAATAATTAATTATATGACTAATAGTGAAATACTTAGAATACAACCCCAATGCATTCAAGAAAACCTGTTAATAAGTGCAAAATACAATGTTGGAGCTTCAATGTTAACGTTTAATTTTGGAAAAACTTACACTGGTGAATAAGTTACTGTTTTATAAGAACATAAAAGTTTTAATTTTGAAGACCTGGTAGCCCTTCAATGGGGAAGGTTCCCAAATTTTTGCTTAGCAAACTTATGATGGATCTGCTTACCCTCCTCCTGTGTTCACTCTTCCATTTTTTTCCGGTTCTAGGAAATCAATTTGGAACTCCAACAAAATTTGGAATTTTACCTAGAATATTATTATCTAACCAAAAATGGTTAAGACTAAGAAACAATTTCTTCAATTTAAAGAGACCCTTTCAAATTTAAGAAAAACCTTTAACGGATGTTGAAATATAAAGCTGCAGCTGTAAATTTTGTATATTTGTAAAAAAAAATTTGAACAGGTGTTAAAGTTACAGGTGGGTGAAAATAGCAAAATTTCAATTTTCGAGCCCTTATAGCTCCTAAACAGGGGACGTGACAAAAAAATTTTGTTAACCGCCTCCTATTAATTTTGGAAGACCTAACTTCTCCCAAAATATCAAGAGCCTAGGTTGAACCGTTTAGAAGATATATGGGGCCAAAAATTTTGCAAAAGTTGAGTTTAGCTTAATGGTAAATTTTAGTACCGTATGGTAACCCTATACATTTTAGCTTTATATTTTTGTAAAGCTTATAAAACCAGCTATCTTTTGCCGTTTTCAGATTGAAAATACACTTAACAAAACTCTTGTTATAATAATTTAAAAATAGGGCTTTTTCCAAATTTGGAGGGCTGTAGCTCCGTAACGGGTGGGGCTACAGAAAAAAATTCTTCTACGAAATTAATTTTTTTGTAATATCTACCCGTGGTTAAAATTTCTTTACTCTATTTCAAACGGTGTAAAAGTTTTTGTAAACATACGGACGGACGGACGGACGGACGGACAAAGTCAAAATTAAGAAAAACCTTTGACACTAATTGAAACTTTCGTTTTTGAGCTTTCAATTTTGTATACAAATAAAAAAAAATTTTGATAGGTATTCAAGTTATAGGTGTTTAAAAGCTAAATTTTTAGCAAAATTTCAATTTTCGACCCCTTACAGCTCCTAAAGAGGGGGCGTGACAAAAAAATTTTGTTAAATGACTCTTACTTATTTCTAAGGATCTAACTTCTCCCAAAATTTGAAGTTTCTAGATTTAGCCGTTCCGAAGTTATGAGGGATCAAAAATTTTGTAAAACTTAGTTTTGAATAACGGTAAATTTTAGTACCGTATGGTAACCCTATACAATTGGCTTTTAAAAACTTGTAAAGCTTATGAAAGCAGCTGTCTGTTACCGTTTTTAAGTTGGAGATATACCTTATAGAACTCTAATTATAACTGTTTAAATATGGGGCTTTTTTCAACTTTGTGGGGCTGTAGCTCCGTAACGGGGGGGGCTACAAAAAAAAGTTTGAACATTAAATTATTTTTATTGCAATACCTATCCATTCCTGATATTTTTTTGTCAATCGTAGGTAAAAAGGGACGGACGGACGGACGGACGGACAGAGTGAAGCTATATAGGCACATTTTTACAAAATTTTTTGAAAATGTGCTAAAAATGAATTAACCCTTTTCGACACGACGTTTGGAATAATAAAAAATTCTGTAAACAATTAATATCTAGTTTAACAGAAGACTAAGTACTTGAAATCTAGAAATGGTTTTATTAGAAATATCGTTGCAAAATATGGAAAGTAGCTTTTCTAAAACATTTTTGTGGCTCCCAGGCAACTTTTTGCTTGTATTTTTAAAACCTTAAGATTTCTAACGCGCTGCTTTTTTATTTTTTTTTTTTGTTTTGTTGTACGATGATCATGAAAAGAATAGACAGCCAGCCATTGGAACTGTGGGTAGTTCCTTTGGTAGTTTGTGGCTTTAACACACCAAATTTAGGTAAGCGCCTTTAATACAAAAATACAGTTTAGTTTTGGGGATGGGGATGAATTGGGAAAGGAAACTTTAGGAATTGGGATAATGGATCAATTAGAATAAATTGAAACTTTAATTTATTGAACACTTTATTGTACTGAACCTTTAAATTTCAGATCTGATGCTATGATAGGATTTTTTATGTGCAGACTTCGAATTGTTACAAATAAATTATAAATCTACTAATTATTTCAAACAAACATTCAAGTACTCGTATAAGGTATTTTCTAGATATAATTAGCATACTACATTAATTTAATATTCGTACTAACCTTGAAGTGAATTAATCAAGTTTTTCTATTATGTAACGACTATACTTACGAAATTCGAAAATATTGAAGATTTTAAGATTTTATTTTTTTAATAATTTTCTGTTTAAGTTCAGCATTTTCCAATTCAATTAAGGTATTTCTTCACTTTGGAATTAAAACCCATTTGCAAAAATTTTGAAGGCTATTTTAAATCTTCTCGGATTTTTTAACAAACACAATATTTACTTAAGAAAGAAAAAAACCAATTATTTATCTGTATGGAATAAGTTCAAACATATTCTTAGAAAATTAACCTGAAAGCAGCTTTTCAATTTCAAAAAATAAATATTAAGAATTTAATATTTTTTAATTATCCAACTTTTTAATATTTTAAAAAAATGTCATAGCAATGTTAAAAACGAAAAACCGTATCCTTCGATTCTAATACTCTTAAAAATTAAAACGTGTCAACGAAAACCAAGATTCGTCGGAAGTTCATACCATACTTTAGAAAAAAGATTAAACAGATTTCTTCAAAAAAACTCAATAAGTAAATAGACGTAGGAAGCTGTATTTTGAATTCCAAGGAGAGCTAAAAATTTATGAAAAATTGTCATGGTAAACCCTAATTTTGATCCCTTAAAGGCAGATATTGTCATTTTTAAATAAAAAAATGTTTTTAAGTACCATACCAAATTATTTGAATAGATTTCTTTAAAAAATTCTTTTAATTCCTTTAGAGCTTTATTGAATATTAAATTTTGTGGAAATCATAAATGAACTGAGCAATATGCCTAAGAAGTAAATGATATGTACTGTGAAGAAGTTATTCATAATGCAACTTCAAAGGAGTTCAATGTAAAATTCTTACAATGCTTGATATTACTTAAGTCCTTTCAAGGTTTTTATCCTTATTAAGTATCTGAATACTATGACCAAGTTTAAAAATTACAAAATTAGTTAAATTATGATTCAAAAGACAAAATGCAGATGACTGGAGCATAAAATTAAAAGACAAATATGTGGGGGAATAAGGAAATCTCTAGATTTGTAGCTTCAAAAAAAATGCTAGTTATACAGCTTTTACCAAGCTTTTTTCGGAAAAAGAAACTTTGCTTATTTTCTGTATCGAAGAAAAGTACAAAATTAGCAAGTTAAAGTTACAACTTAATGGATTTATGGACTTATTAACAGAAGTCGATATAACCATCTATGTGGAGGTTCCAGGTACAAAGTTGAGGTGCAAAGAAAATTATAGCTAACGATCCTAAAAGACTATGGTAATTTACATCATATTGGAATTAAGATCCATCAAATAAAAACTAACAAGCGTGTCTTATTAAAAATTGTAGCTTTGTTGCCGTCACATTAGGTAAGTATTAAAAAAATTAAAAAAATGTCTTAGAGTTGGATACATAATTCGATTTCCAACAATTTGTTAGATCTAAATCATGATTTATATTACTTATTCCCAGAATTGCATATCCAACTTAAAAACTACCAAATAAACAAATAATTGGGGCTGCCACTTCTTAAAGTCTACTAAACAAATTTTTAAAATTTAATTTTTTTTATTTATTTCGGCTTTAAAATCCCTCATAATTGAGAAACGCTAAAAATAGAAATAATATTTCTTTAATCTGACGATAGATTCCCAAAAATGAAAATCTCCAAGGATAAAATCCCTAATCAGACAAAATTTCCAAAAACGAAATCCCCAAACTCAAAATCTATGAAACCCAAAATCACCAAAGATTTTTACTATTTATTTAAGTTTGTATTCGAGATTCTGAAGCAGGAGAGATCTTATGATTCGTTACAAAATCAGAGTCTTGCCCTTTTTCCAGAATATTTATCGAGATTTTGTAACGGGTTATCAAATCAAGGTTTTGAATTGGGGTTTTTGGGTATTTTGGTTTTGTATATTTGTGAGGATTTGGTTTCGATGCGTCTTTGATAATTTTGTTCTGAGAACTTTGTACTCAAATCAAAAAAATTTAAAAAAATTATTTCAAAGCTGAAACCCAATGAAAGCAAATGTGCATCCATAAAAGACCTAAATTTTTCACCTTCACTTATTTCACAAAACTTTTTGATTTATTAACTCAATTAAATAAAAATATACAAAACTATTGAATATAAAATCAATTTCTTATATAAATAATCAAACAAATGATTTTCCAATATTATTTGTGTTGTGGTCACTTTAAAACTCTTGTAAACAATCAAACTCTTAAACACGTTTACTTGAATCACGTGGCTTTTTCCCTTGAAATATTGTTCTGAATAATCGTTCCGAATTGCCTTAGTTTGTTTAACAAGTTCAATTTTAAACAATACAGCAATAAGTTTCTTCTTAAATGACATTTTAAGAGCATTTTTAATTTCCCACTTTACCAACTATGAGTAGTTTTCGCACGTTGTATCACCTTGAAATTTTGTATTTACAATGTTTGGAATAAAGTTTTCCCGTGTTCATAAATTTTTTTGAAAAAACAATGAATAACAGTAAAAATAGAAAAGATCGTTCAGAAAATATAAAATATACACCTGTGAGTTTTACCTTCACTTTATAGTTAAGTTTGAACCAAACACGAATTATCATTGTTGCACAATTTTTCATCTTTTTTTTTCCAACTTTTCTAATTTTTAATGGCATGAAGCACGTAAAATGGAAACAAAGAACTTAAAAAAGAACTTTTTAAGAAACTATAAATAATAACGAATAAAAGTACATAACTTAGGTAGTAATAAAAATAATGAAAATACCTTTTGTTACGAATTGAAAAAAAATTTATAAGAAAGTTTTTTAGCACATTTTCAAAAGATTTTGTTAAAGTGTGCATGTATAGTTTCACTCTGTGCGTCTGTTCTTCCGTCCACCTGTAAGGATGTTTCCGAAAACTTTTACACCGTTTGAAATAGAGCGAAAAAATTTTAAACTACGAGTCGATATTGCAAAAAAAAAACAATTTAATGGAAGAAATTTTTTCTGTAGCTCATTACAGAGTTGCAGCCTCCCAAAGTCTGCTAAGGCTCTATATTAAAGTTGTTATCAAGAGTTCCTATCACCTTTCAAGAGTTCCTATCACCTGTCATTAAAAGATAGCTGGTTTTATAAGCTATAAAGGTTTGAAACACAAATGCATAGGGTTGCTTTACCATAATGAAATTTACCATTATGCAAATCTCAATTTTTGCAAAATGTTTAGCCTCTCATATCTTCTGAATTTGGGAGAAATTAGATCCTTAAAAACTATTAGGAGTCAGTTAATAAATATGTCACTCAACCTATTTAAGAGCTGTAAGGTGTCGAAAATTGGATTTTCCTATTTTTAAGCACCTGTAATTTAAATACTTATAGTCCAAACTTTTTTTTAGTAAAATACAAATTTTAAAGATCTAATATTATATTTTAACATATGTTAAAGCTTTTCCTGAAGTTTAAGGGAGATCCTCTGAATTAAAATTCCAAATTTTGAGGAAGTCACGCTTTCATTCCCAAAAGCTCAATTTGAAAGGAAGCAGGTGGGGTTAGATTCTCGGGAATCATCATAAGTTTGCTTTCTTAAAATTTGGAAATCTTCCAAATTGAAGAGCTATTAGGACTTAAAAATTTTCCATTTTTTTAAATCGGTAATTTATTTTTATAAATCGGTATAATATCAAAATAAACTCAGTATGAAACACTATATAATTCGGAAAATGTGCTTTTTTAAATACTCCTGTTTTTTTTCTATCACATCTTTTTTTTAAATTCTCAAGATAATAAAAAACATTTTTTAAGAAATATTACATTTATTGAAAATAGAATGAACATTTTTTTCATACCATTATCTAGAAACCATCAAAGAAAGTACTTATTACACTCTTGACTTTGTTATCATTGTTTCCTGTTAAATATTAACATTTTATATCATGGTTCCTTCCTCTAACCTGTCTCCGTTTCCTTTTTTGTGCAAACTTCCTTCCTTTCTCTTTCAATACTAAGTGTTCTTACTCGTGCAATTTTCATTCCTACATGTTCTGTTGCGGATGAACATTGCAATATCGAAGTAATCAGACCAAATAAAAATGTAATAGAATAATGGTGTTCTATGTAGAAGAACCACCACAAAACTTGTAATTGAGGTGAGAATAAAAAAAAATTTTTAAATAAAATATAAAATTGAAATTTCAAATGGAATAAGGTTTATAGGAATGAATTTGGTAAAGAGTGTCAGAGTTTCTCAAACTGTTCATTTGAAATAATAAATAAAGGATGGTGGATACGATTCCGCAAATCTTATGTTTGGGAATTATTAATACTAATAGTATTACAACCTGTGCCTTAATTTCAGAAATCCTACAATTTACAGGAAAAATGGCTAAAACCTAAAGCTTAATCAAAATTCAGAGTTGGTTAATGGTCTCATAAAATAAAAACTGTCAAACAACTATCACAATTTTGTCTAATTGTCGCCTGTCAAAATTTATGAAATGCGACAGAGATTATGTAAGTATTAACAGTATAAACAAAATGTAAAAGTATTGAAAACTCGTATTCTGTATAAGAAATTGAATTAATTTTTCTTAGTATATGGCTAATCCACATTTGGGGTTTTCTTTTACTATTGGCCCTTTCTTTGTTAATTCCGACAAGGTCGCATTTCCTATTATGTTTGGCCATAATATTCGACATATAACTCTAAGATACTTTTTTATGAAGAATTGTAGTTTATTATTAATGGGGTTAGTGAGTAACTAAGATTCGCTGCCATATACGTTAATTAAAATATTCCAAACAAATTGAATATTGTTAGTTTAGTTCGTCTTGATATTTATGAACTGTTCCAAATAAGGCCGAGTCTACCGAGAGCAGTTATCATTATTGATTCTGTTTTATACATCTTCTTTGAAGCCATCTATAGGCGGGATGATACTACTTCAGAAACTAGTTGTACATTCAACGGCCTGATCATCCATAACAAGAGATAATAAGAGATTATAAAGGAATTGGAATATATTATTTATAACTAATGCTAATTGCTTTAATTTTATGCTAATAAGATCCGCTGGACCGTTACATTAAATCTAAAAAAGAGAGAGAACGAGAATAATATGGAGTCATAAAATTTTGATTACTAGAACTGTTAATCAGTTCCCTGATTTTGCCATCTTCTCGAGGTTTATTTCTACCTCAATTACGTTCTAGATAATTTTATTGTTCAAATAAGTAAAATATTGAATCATTGTATTATAGATAAACCTTATCTATGTAACATTTAATAACAGTGTGTTACAAGTAAATGGAAAAAATCCACCCAATGTACACATTTCAAAAAATGAAATATTGTTACCAGTTAAAAAAATTACAAATTGTTACCAAAGATATAAATTCAAATATTAACTGAATGGAATCAATATCAATTATCAACAGATGTTACTACAATATAGTAGTCCATATTACTTAATCAATATTCCAAATTGCATATATGTATGTAGTCGATATTGATAAAAGAGTTTTGAGCAATAATAAAATTTAATTTATCGAACCATGACTTGTTAACATATACATTCCCAAATATTTATTACTCAATCATTGATCTGGTTTGTTATGTTAATTTTAAAAATTCGTTTCTCGTATATCAGATATGGAAAACATTAAAGTTGAAGAGTTGAAATGATTATAAGTGATGTGGTATTTTTACAAAATTTATGTAAATTTGATTCATTTTTAATTTTGTTTTATTTGACAATTGAAAATGAAGAGTTATCAAAAGTTAATTACCAAATATGGCCATTTGTTTTCGAAATCAATAAAAATCCTGACAATGGATGATGTGATAATGATGATAATAATAAATTTTATATATGTAATAATGACAAATAGTGAAATATTATTCATTATTATCATAAATGTTAATTAAAATTTCAAAATTTGGTGATAAAAATGAAGGATAATAAGAAACACATGTAAAATAATTTATGAATAATGATGATTAGATTTTCGAATTATTAAAATTATATACTAGAATGGATTTTACATACTGCAAATTGCAATGGATTAATAAATTTATTCAATTGGAACAAGCAGAAGTAATCATCGCAGAACAACATCGAAAGTAATAATATTTTTTAATTTAATTTTGAATATTGAAAATTTTTATGATTTTCGGAAGAGTTGCGATAGTAGAAATATTATTGGATTGAGACGGGAATTCATTTAAAATTTTTTTTTTTCCTATATTTTTTTAACGCTAACTGCTAGACTAATAAGCCTGTCTATACCAAAGGTACATGTTGGAACATATTATATTTGCGTTATAAGAATTGATCTCAATGAATTCCACAAACAACTTAATAATGGAATAGTTCTAAGTTTTCAATAGATACAACTGTATTTTTGTTCAACTATAAATTGTAATATTTTGTATTTGAGTTATATGGTATTCTATATCTGTGAGTTATATTATTCAATTAAATTATTTGTTTATATTATTATATTAATGTACGTTTATTAAGGAAAGATAATTATAACTATTAATAATTATTGATTTAGCCTTTAATTTCAACCCAATTGCGAATGGTAGTTGAGTCGAAAACTTGGAAATTTATCACTTTCGCTGAGATTCGAACCCGGACCTTTAGCATGAAAGATTGGCACTCTAACCGTAACACCACCCAGCCGGGAATCATTCAATAGTTCTTCTACCATCATTCAAACCTATAAATTATTAATAATATCGACAAATATCTCCATAAATGCTGGATAAACATGATTTTAGGGATATTATTTGACTTAATTTAAAGTTGGTTAGTATCGAAATACTAAGTTTCAAAATTTTAAATAAAGATTTTAATCTACTTCTAATTTTTTAATTAATTTACTAAGATAAAAACGCATATTGACTGGATCGTTGTATAAAGTGGAACTGAACCAATAAGTTTATGTGCATAATCTGTGGCCTAATGAAGATGTGTATTTGAAACATTATGGAAAGAAGTTTATTTTTATATCAACTACTAACTAAATTTAGTTAGTCTATTGTGATAGTCTCTTTTAGCTGTTATAAAACTGCAAGATTCTTGTTCGCTTAATTAATCTATAGAAATCTTGTAAAACATGATTAACTTTTATGGCGTACGCCTTATTTAATGTAAAACCTTATGTCGAATAATTCCGATACGAAATTCTTAACAGGCGAACCCTCGCCTAATTGGCGTCAAAAGCTATTTTTGTCATTAATGGATCGCAGATGGGAAAGCTTAATAACATGTCGTCGACAGATTATTAAAGATTGGACAAATCTACTGAAGCTATGTCAGTGAAATCGTACCTAGAACAGTAGGGATGTTAATGGAAAATTGGTAAACTGGTCAAACTATGCATCCCATTTAATTAATTATGCCACAAATGTGATGACTGGTGAACAGTATAAGATTTTACCTATAAATATCCAACGTTGGCTTGGGTAAGAAATATAACTATTGGTATCCATTAATTTAACGAACTACTCAATCTAGCAGTTAAGCAAACTTCAGTAGTGACTTCCTGGTAATACAAGTGTAAGTAAAACGGTGCTAGGGTGCTTTTTGCTTTGTTAATTTAATGTGTAACTTCACTTTATTTTAATTCAAAATAATACTTTCAGTTCATTCGAAAATATTTTAACATTAATTGATTCATAAGTCCCTACATAATATTTAAAAATTTTTTAATTGTTTTTTTCGGAGCTATGGGAATTATATTCTACTGAACTTGAGATTAAATATTTTGATATAATACTATAAGTAGGTATGTAAATATTAAAATTTAAATTTATTTTAATTATTTATTAGTATTCATAATTTCAATAAGTAGGAAAAACATAAAATTTTAAAAATAAACAAAGGAAAATTAAAATGATTTGGTTTCAGTGTTAAAACCGAATTCCTCTCAAAAGAATCAGTAATAATAAAGTTTTAATGAAAATATTTTTTAATGAATTTTATCAATTTCAAATTATGTGAAATTTGTTTCCATTGTGCCAGTAACAGTGTAGATTGTAAGTTTTATTTAATAACTAGTACCTCCCTGCTCTCGAATTTTAATATTATATAAAAACTCGTCTCTCTCGAAGATTTATGACTGCGAATCCTACATAGGTAACAAGATATATTCAATTAGAAATCTTTGAAAACTACTCTCACTGCGCTAAGTTCTATTAAATTAATTCCCATTAAAGCTCTGGTAACGGAGACTTTATAATATCGGAAGCAGAATTGTCTCTCTGACTATATTCAAACAACTCAGAAGAACAATCCTGCTTGCTTTAATACCCATGTAAGAGTATAATATGGTTCCATCACACTTAGATAGAAATCAATACAATTTGGGAATAGCGCAATCAGGATCATCTCCCTGTATTCTAGTTCGGTTTTTTATCTGGACATTAAAATGTAATCCAGATCAAGAGTTGTCTTTACTTTAACTCAGTATTGCTAATCTGATCAATCCACGGCGAGATGCAGTATAAACGCAATCAGTTGTTTTCGCTTCGTTTATAGAAGAGTAAAACTGTTGTATTAAACTTTGCTGCAGAGAAGGAAATGGATGCAAAATGCTTGCTAATGTATTATGAAATCCCCTTGTGACAAAATATAAGTAGACTGAGCTTCTGAAAAATTAAAGCTGCTGAAAACGTGTATTACTCTAACACGTTTCAGTTACATACTTTCAAATTAATCATTAGATTATTGCAACTAACTCTGAAAAGCTATTGAAAGTACAAGTTGTCACTTACGAATTATCAAGGAGAACTTCTAAACGTGATTTGACCATTTTAATTTGGAACTTCACGAACTTTAGACCCAGAAAAAACAGACGACCTGTGAGTACAATACTGCTAAATCTCAATACAGCAAAAAATTTAATTAAAAACCAAAGATATTTAATCCAAAATTTTTAATCCAAAAATATTATAAAAAAATTTCTTCTTAAATATAAATTAAATACAAAAAAATACCCCCCAAGGAATTAGATTTAAACTTTTTTTCAATTCTATTTTTCTTGTTTTTTTTCTTTTTTTTTTCTTTTTTTGTTTCAAATTTCCAACTTTTTTCAAGGTTAATTCAATTTATTGCTAATCAAATATTTAAGAGTACATAAAATTTTAAAATACATAAGAATGAAATTCAATAAAAAATTGAAAACCAAACCCAGTTATTTAACTATTATTACCATATTTAAGAGGAAATAGGGGTGTGTGTGTGATTGTCCTTATAAAACAAAAAAAAAAAATCATTTAAGTCTTAAATAAAATTGTTTTTTGTTTTTATACAATAAAATCAATACCAAGAAAAAAAAAGGATTTGCTTTTTATTTGTTACAACTTTAAAGCCTAGGCAATTTTCTTTTATTAGTTTTGATTTTATTTTTATTGATATTTATATTTCAGATTTTTTTTTTTTCAATGACAAAGACAATTTGTTAAATAATAAATTGAGGTCATATTTAAAAAACAAAAACTGGTTTGAATAAAAATTTTTTCAATTAAAAATTCTTAAAAAACAATTAAATTTTTTGTTTGTTTGTTAAATTTACTTTTTAGTTACTTTAGTTTTTTGCTTTTAGTTAGAAATTTGCCTTAAAGTGTCTGAAGATGATGTGTCAAACATTATATTTGACATCAAATAAGATTGATCAATGTTTTTTATCTATAAAAGTTAAATGGCAGGTTGTGAAATTGTGTTTAGAAAATCAGTTTATAGTTAAGTTTTTTTTTAATTCCAAGGTTATTGGTAGTTATTGGAACTTTAATCAATTAGAACGCTGGGGATAGAAATTTTAATGATAATATTGATAAGCTTGGCTCTTTTATAAAACGTCAAAAACATGACAATGACAAAAATTCATAAACTTTTTTGACGCGTCTATCATAAATTCGTAAACAATGTGATTATCAAAATGTTGCAAATATCAACGCAATTATGCAAATATCTTATTACTCCTGCAAGGAACCTCAAAATTCATGTTTTCATTTTATATGCTTACTTTTTGTTACATTAAATTTTAATTTTCCAAAAACGTTGACAAATGACATATGCAAATTATAAGTCATCAGTAGATGATCGTCAAATTGTTGACGTTTTAGAAAAGAGTCTTCGTTTGAAGACTTAATATATTGCAATCCCTAAAGCATGAAATAATGAAATATTAAGCCTAGATAGTAAAATGGTTATTGGTAATTAGTGTCGATGGTCAGACTTGGAACTAATTAATTACATTTTGTAATTAATTACACCTCAAATTACATTTAAAAGTAATTGTAATTGAACCCTAAACAATTACAATTACATTTAATTGTAATTTTAAAATTATTAATTACAATTACATTTAATTTGTAATTGAAGTCTTGCCATTACAATTACATATAATATGTAATTGAAATTTCTCAATTACAATTAAATGTAATTTGTAATTGAAGAAATTCAATTACAATTACATGTAATGGACAAAAATTAATTGAGAGAAAGTAATTTTAGAAAAGTTAAATGAGATTAATTTATATTATTACTCAATTACTTAACATGGTAACAATACAGAAAACGATTTTTCTTAACCAATTTATGTTTAATACATTTATATACATGTATTTTCAATTTTTTTTTTTAAATAACAATATAAAATTAAATATTAACAATAATATTTGTTAGCTTTCAATAAAACTAGGTTTTCAAAATTTAAGTAATTTAAGTTGATAAATTCTAAGGAATTGGCTTCAAAATCAGTATTTTGAATAATAGGTTTTTAAACTACAAAAGTTACATTTTTCCAAAATATACAAACCTTCTGAATTATCTTCACCGAAATCCAATATATCGATTATATTTTTATTTGAAGAATTGGCATCATTATTATCAATTGAATATAATTGATATCTGGTATAATATTCAATAAATATGTTTATATCTTTTCTAGTGCCAGAAAAGAATGGAGCCATAACTTTAAACCAATTTAGTTTTATATTGGGATGCGAAATTGCAGCAACAAATGCTTCGTGCGATTCTTCGGTTAGGTAAAAAAAAGCATTAAATCTTTCTAGTCTGGTTGCTGCATGTTAGCCGAACATTACCTAAATATCTTAGTTCATTGTTGTTGGCAATTTTATCTGTTTTAACCTTTAATGTTACTAATGAAGGTATTAACATCCCATAATAAATACCTTTTTCTTCTTGTAAAAAATTCAGAATTTCTGCAAAAGGGTCATAATTTTTACATATTCTTTTAAATTTGTAAAATCTATTGCAGTAAATTCCGTACAAAGTTCATTTAAAACATTTTCTTTTTTAGCACATTTTCAAAAAAATTTGTAAAAATGTGCCTATATAGCTTCACTCTGTCCGTCCGTCCGTCCGTATGTTTACAAAAACTTTTACACCGTTTGAAATAGAGTAAAGAAATTTTAACCATGGGTAGTTTTAGGAAAAAAAATAATTTCGTAGAAGAATTTTTTCTGTAGTTATGGAGCTACAGTCCCCCAAAGTTGGAAAAAGCCCTATTTTTAAATTGTTATAACAAGAGTTTTGTTAAATGTATGTGAGTTTTGTCAATCTAAAAACGGCAAAAGATAGCTGGTTTTATAGGCTTTACAAAACTATAAGGTTAAAATGTATAGGGTTCCCAAACGGTACTAAAATTTACCATTGAGCTAAACTCAACTTTAGCAAAATTTTTGGCCCCATATTTCTTCTAAACGGTTGAAGCTAGGGTCTTGAAATTTTAGGAGAAGTTAGGTCCTCCGAAATTAGTAGGAGTCGGTTAACAAAATTTTTTTGTCACGCCCCTGTTTAGCAGTTATAAGGACTCGAAAACTAAAATTTTGCTATTTTTAAACATCTGTAACCGGATACCTGTTCAAATTTGTTTGCTTAATATACAAAATTTGAAGGTCCAACATTATGCTTTAACATATGTTAAAGGTTTTCTTAAATTTGAAAGGGTTTCTTTAAATTGAAGAAATTGTTTCTTAGTCTTAACAATTTTTCTTAGATAATAATATTCTAGGTAAAATTCCAAATTTTGTTGGAGTTCAAAATTGATTTCCTAGAACCGGAAAAAAATGTAAGGGTGAGGACAGGAGGGGGTGGATAGATCCATCATAAGTTTGCTAAGCAAAAATTTGAGAACCTTCCCCATTGAACGGCTACTAGGTCTTAAAAATTAAAACTTTTATGTTTTTATAAAACGGTAACTTATTCACCAGCGTAAGTTTTTCCAAAATTAAAGTTTTACGTTGAAGCTCCAACATTATATTTTGCACTTATTAACAGGTTTCCTTGAGTACATTGGGGTTATACAACTATTAGTCATATAATTAATAAATTAATGAAATAACTAAATTATAATATTATCATTAATTTTTATATATATTTTTATAAAAATAACTAATAAAATACTCAGTAACAAACCCTACCTATATAATTTTGAAAATGTGCTTTTTAAAAACCCTTGGTTTTTTTGCCCACTTGCTTAAAATTTGTTGGACACAATCGTATAGTGAATTCAATCGTGTCACAACAGGATTTTTTAATGAACATTGTAATATATTTTTTATAATTTCGGAAGATTTATGCCGATTAGTTTTTTTCGCTTTAGAGAGGAGAATTTTTAGCTTGTTCTAAACCTCAGAAAGAAAGAAAGATACAAAGGTTGGCAATTTCTATGATCACCACTGTTTATAATGGATATAACTAATTTAATGTAGTTAAGATAGATTTATTTTAATATTAAAAGAAGTAGTACAATCGATACCTAAACATATATTTTGATTGTTATTATTAGCAAAAATAATTCATTATAGCTTCTATCGAATTATTTTTATTTCAATTACTTTTTTTCATTAAATGTAATTGTAATTGAAATATTTCCATTACAATTACATATAATTGTAATGGAATGACTTCAATTACAAATTAAATGTAATTGTAATTGAAAATTTTCAAATTACAATTATATGTAATTGTAATGGAAATATTTCAATTACAATTACATTTAATTTGTAATTGAAAAAACTATAATTAAAATTACAAGTAATTGTAATTGAAATATTTGTAATTGTAATTTACCCATGTCTGTCGATGGTTCTATTAAAAAAAAAATTTTTAAATTCTTAAATCCATATAGAAAAACTTACACAAATGCTCAAACTGGTAAATGTAGCTATATTCTTTAAAAACCAACTGAAGAAAGCCTTTTCCACACTTCTTAAAGGACAATTCTCGAAAAACCTGCAGTTGGGATTTAAAGGTATACTAAATTTCGTAATACGTCTACGAATCAAACCATTAGTAACTCAACATTATATTTCAAATAACTGTGTAATGTCTTGCCTAAAAGGGATGTCAATTTTAAATTTTCAGATCTTTTAGATTGCAATATGAATTTAAAAAATTGGAGAAAGATAAGTTTCCAACTCTAAGCTTTAGCTTCTTTGTGAGCATATATTAGTTAACCCGTATAGTTCTCTCCTGCCTAGAAACCTAATTTCTTTTGATTGAGTTCTGTCAAGTACCTTAGATTAAGTAAATCCTACCGGAAATGATTTGTTTCCCGTTTTTATGTAAAGCTCAAAACGTAATTCTATATCTGAAGTTCCTTTTTCCAATAAACCATCACTTGTCACAGCTGAAAAGAATGGACAGCCATAACTCCCGTACTGTACTGCATATTTTTTTTTTTTTTTTTTTTTCCTAAGGGAGGAAAAAACCTTCAAAAGGCACCTGGTAACCTAATCCCCCAGGTAGTGTGAGATTTTTACTACACTAAAACAAAATAATAATAAGCACCCTAGCTGCTTGCGCAGTATTATGGCTGAAAAGTTACTGCTAGTCATACATATAAATGACTTTTAAGGGTTGAAAGGGCAACCCAGGAGGTATAAGTTGACATTCTTCTTGAATTTTTCCGGTTTAAACGAATTGGGAAACACATATGGGGGTAATGTGTTCCACAATTTGGAGGTGCGACTCAGAAAAGAGTTCCTAAATTTCAGAGTTCTTGTTCTGAAAAGCTCAACTGTATATGGATGTGATTGAGCTGCTAACCGTGTGTTACGGCTGTAGGGTTTGATTTTAGGCATCATGTTTTTGATTTCTTTTGAAGTATTGCCTAGAAGATATTTATAAAAAAGACAAGCAGCTCCTACATTACGGCGGTGACTTAAAGACGTTAAGTCTTTTGTGACGTTATTATCATTGATAATACGAACAGCTCTCTTTTGTATCTTATCCAGATACTGAAGAGCGGTGCTGGGAGCTCCAGCAAATATGTGAGAGTTATACTCAAGTCTCGGCCGAATATAGGTTTTATAAATTTGTAATAGATTTGGAGGTGTAAAGTATTTCCTACTCCTACTTAAGAATCCCAGGCATTTCGCGGCATCTTTTGCGACCGAAAAAATGTGGTCGTTCCACGAAAGTTTTGCATTTATTTCCATGCCTAGAATTCTTAATGATTCGGAGTTTTGAATACCTACATTGCCAAAAGAAATGTTAAGTAAGGGATCGCTTCGCTTGGTTGATAACAAACAGCTTTGGGTTTTAGAAGCATTAAAACTTACCCTGTTCACGCTTCCCCAATCTTGAATTATTTGGAGATCATTATTTGAGGAACTTGAAACTTTGGTTCGTTCATTGTTTACCGATGTTGAGGTAGCATCAGCTGCTCTCTCAAAAAGGTAAGAGCAATCAAGAGTGCTGTCATCAGCAAAGCTATGAATTTTATTGGAGGTAATGGATAGAAGATCATTGATAAATATTAGAAATAAGGTTGGTGATAGGACCGAGCCTTGAGAGACACCAGCATTGATTTCAAATTTTTTGGAAGTAAAACCATCCAAAACAACTTGTATTGAACGGTGTGAAAGGAAAGATTCTATCCATGAATTGAAGATTTTTCCTAGACCAAAGGCTTCTAGCTTTTTTAGTAGCGCGGCATGGTTAGGGATCAAATAAATAAATCGATTTTTATTCCTTAACCTTTTGTTTGTTCTTGCTAAAATTCCAAAGTTACTAAGCAATCATTTGAAGACATAAGAATCTAGTTTCTCAGTAGAGATTTCAGAGGCAAGTTTAAATATATCTTATAGATTTTATTACAGTTTAAGAATTTTTAAATTGTATTGTACAATCTCTTCTTAGTGGTACTAACATTTATAAAAGTGTGTACATATCATTTTTCTAAAATATAAAAAAAAAACTTTACAAGCTATCCTCGTATCACTCATTCAACTATAAAGCATTTTGTAATTTTGTATACGTAATCAAAAATTACTTTTCATTTATTTTTTTTAATTTTAAAATTTTACAAAACAAAATCTCTTATCATTTTGAAGTCAATGATGTCCCTAAAACATTTTATTGGATTCTGCTTTTTTTTTTTATTATTATTTGAACAAAATATCTTTTAATGCTTTTGTTTATTTACTCTTACACATACAGATACTTAATATATAATACTGTCCTCAATTCTACATTTTCCATGTATCATCATTTATAAAATGACAATATATTTTCAGAAACTTGTTGTTGATATCTACGAGTTGGCAATAAAAGTGAAGTATGTATATGTAAATAAAGTATTGGAATTGCCAAAAATTCTAAATCAACAATTTGAAGAACAAATTGGAATCCACTTTTAGAAAGATGTCTCCTTATATGTAAATAACAGGATGGTTAAAAAAATTCCTAATGGCACTTAGAGAAATAAGAAATGTCTCTTTGTAGTGTCGTCCGATCACGCACCAGTCTGAGTGTAACTGATACGTCAAACTTCTTTACAAATCAAGAGTTGAAGGATTAACGGTAAATGCGTAATATATTTTAAGTACAAAACTTTGTAGAGGATTTACCACCAGACTCAACTGATCCTGTACTTTTTTCACCAAATTTGCAATTTACAATTATAAAATTGTAATTCACAAGTATCAGAGTGCTTTTTCAATTTTATTAATATTCCCATATATTTTACAAAAAAAATTTATAAAAAGTGTAAGACTTGTAAAATTGTAAATTAGATTAAATTGGCCCCGGAAATCAAATCACCAACATTTTAATCTAGATATTCGAAAATTAGACTTTTTAATTGATTTCCTATTACCATTTGAGATAAAAATATGACAGATGGTATAATTTTCGGCTCTACTGTCACTAATGTACAAACTCAAATAAATCGTTTGAAGGACGCACCTAACCTGAATTTTAAATTGAAATGTGTTATATTACTTTTAAAAGAGTCTTCAAAGATAATAAATAAACTCTTTTAAATACACATATATTCATATTATATAATACATATACATATATAAAAATACTTTTTAAAAAACAAATTATTGGCTTACGGCTATACATGGAAAGCACACAAACGAAGCGAAATAAATTAAAATTCACCTGTTCCAATTCAGATGTTTTACAATAGAATCTTCAGAAATAAAATACATTCAGCAATAAATAAAAACCCAAGAGCACGTGTGTTTCAATAAATTGTCAAAAAAGGATTTTAATATTGAATTAATACAACAACAACAAAACAAAATACACTTAAATAATTCTTTCCTTTGCGTTGTCACTCATTCCACCCCTTATTCGTAATACTTATCAAATTAAACAAACACATCTCTTCAATATTCGTAGCATTGATCAAATAAAAACACATTCCCCTATCTCCTCAGTACTCTTTATACTTCGCAAATATAAAAAGCACACATGAATATAAAAAAAAACAAATGGAGGTTAAAGATCGAAAAAATCACTAAATTTTATGATAAAGTTCAAAAACTCATTTCATTTTTATACTTTTATATATGGATTATTCACTAATAACATTATTATATTCTTATTTCTATTATATTTTCTTATAACAATGCCTAAAATGGAATTTCCCCTCTTTCCCCTCTCTTTAACTGAAGTTTTCTCTTTTGTATTTACAAAAATACATACATATATACTTTCATCTCATCTGGTTTTATTAGTGTTTTCTTGTTATTTCAGTTCAATGATATTTTTTAGGTTATGTAATAAATCAAAGACTCCCAAAGGAATCAATATGAAAAACAGAACAGAACACAAACAAATTATACGAATTTAAGTGAAAGTGTGAGTTTTGAAAAAAATGATTATATCAAAATATTGTGAATGACGCCAAAAAAATGTTATTAATAGAAAATCTTTTACTTTAATAATAATAAAATAAAAAAAAAAATATATTTCATTTTGATTGAAATTTTATTGAGAAATCAATTTTGAAATTTATTTAATTACTATAAAAGCACAATTTGAAAAAAAAAAACAAAATAAATTTTAATAGAATGTGAAGATAATCAATTAATCGATTGGATGGCATTTTAAAAATTAAATTAAAATTTTCAATGTTCTTTTCAATTTAAATTAATTTGAAAAATTATCAATTTACTTAATACATATTAAGAGTTTGCTTTTTTAAGTTTTTATTGAACAAATTTAAGTTTTCAAGAACATAAATTGAAAAACAACTTATTTTAAGCACCAAAAAGTATGCAATTTCAGAAGTAAAAGATTTTCTAAAGTTTGATTCTCTTGATAGAACTGCACCAATATGGTACAACATTAGTGCAACCTTAATGGAAACATTACGACCGTTCTAAAAGAAAGTGTATAAGAGTTTGTACCAATATAAACAGAAAGCCCGACTCCGACTACACGCATTTTTACTCCAATAAATACTTGTACAAGGAAGCTAAAATCATTAGAATACACAATTTTATAATAAAATTGGTCAGAAACCACCATGAAAGAGCACAAAACACTCCAGAAAATGATTTAATATCTTATATTTTACTACAACCTTGCTAACAGGTTTTATAGTCCCTGAGAATTTCATCTTTCTGGACAAAAATGGCTATATTTAAGACGATAATCTTGTCCCCCTTTTATACAATTATAATAGACGGGCTACATACAAAGTCATAGAATATAATCCTGGCGATATAAACGGAGAACAACTGAGATATGTAGTTATATTTTTAAAAAGAAATTATTTGTGGTTGGAAAACGCTAAAAAATAGTTCCAAAAAAAAAAAAAATATTAGCATTTAGTATTTGATGCAATTTGTTTTTAATTAGGGTAGGTTATTTAAGTTAGGCTAAGTTTTAATTAAAAAAATGAATAGTTATTGGTTTTTTATGTTCCTGTTTTTCCAATATTTATAAGAATAATATTAAGTTTTTAAATCAAATCAAGTCTAAAAATAGAAATACAATATCGATTTAAATTACAATAAAAATTAAGCTAATAATTTATATTTTAAGTATAAAATAAAGAAAACCGTTTTTGTAAATTTTTCTAGGTTAAGATATTTGCAAAATTTATAAAGGGATAAACAAAATTTAAAGTTAAAAAAAAAAAAAAAACTCACTTGATAGAACATTAAAAACTCCAGAAAATTATTTAATATCAAATAAGACTTTACACAATAAGGAGTACATTAAAAAGACTTTGCTTAAGGGTTTTATAGCTCCTGAGCATTTTATCTTTTTAGACAAATATCTATATATTCAAAGCCCAAATCATGTCATTATACGATTTCATTATAGTAAAAAGACTATATGCAGAAAAAATCGAATATAACACAGGCAATATTCTTAGAGATAATTTTTCAATGACGTATGATTACGAATATATTACAAAATTATTGTATGCACTTGTAACACAAAGAAATGATTTTAAATTAATAAACATGAAATTTAACTTAAAAAATTTAAATTTTAAATAAACAATCAAAACTTTTAACTTGTTTTTGTAGGTTAAGATATAAATAAGATTGAAAAGTTATAAAAAAACAAAGTTTATTTAATTAAAATTCGACTCCCTTTAAAATTTCAGTTAAACTTTTGAAAATATAAAAAATTGAAAAATTTATATTTTCTCTATAAACTCATGTAAAACAGTCAAATCTTTGGACACCTTCCTGAATTATTAGAACACTAAGCATCTTTCAAAATTTAATTTGCGCAATACTAAGATTTGGTTCCCGCAATTATTTTTTTTTAAAAAATATAAGACGAATCTCTAATATTGTACCGGTTATTTAATATTTACAAAAAAAAAGTTGTAAAAATATTGTGTCCAAAACCAAATGTAACTTTCACAAAATAATAACTTGCTACAATTTTTAGTAAAAAATCTTTGCATAGAACACCTACTTTTAGTAACAGAAATTTATATTTCATTTTTTTGTATATATTTTTAATAATTCCATTTAATTTTGAAAATTTTTCAATTAAGAAACTTTCTCGATTTGAAATTTCCATTGGAAGGACATAGAACATTTAATATGCAGATAAAGTAAAAAATGGAAAATGTCAAATTAGTGTTGGTCCTATTATGGATCCATTATACCCTTCATACAAAATTATGATTAATTATAAATTCTCATTAATATCGGAAAATATTCGTCGTATTTTCTAGGTTTGTATAATATCGTAAAAAATTCACCGAGGATGCTTTTTAACACTTTAACGATATCTTCTTTAGACTTTAATTAATTTAATCAATTAAAGGATTTAATAAATTGTATATTTAAGATTCAAAATAAAATATATCATCATTATGTATCCGTTTTATCATTATTGTATCATTATTTTATCCGATTGTAATAATTACCAAAAAACATTTTATGTGAAATATCGTCTATTTATCGTCTATTTAAATTAAAAGGGCTTCTTGTGTTCAGCTATCTAGTTACATACAGAGAATGATCTAAAACAAAATTTTTTAAATTTTGAAAAGATAATTACAATTCAATTCAGAACGATTCAAACTAAAGAATCAATGATTATTTTTAAATTTACATCAAAACTTTGACTAAATTTACTGTGGGTTAATTCTTTAACTAGAACCTATGGTTTAAAATTGATCATTTATAAAAACACCTAACAAAAATTGAAAATTTAAATTAAATCTATCTCAAGTTCGATATTGTGTATAAAATTTTCAAGAAACAAATTTATATTTCCACAAAAAATTCTAAAATCATTTTCCATAACTTCTAAAACTCCACCAAACAAACCAAAAAAACATTTTAAAAATAAATTTTCCTTGAATTTTTTAGTTTTCAATTTTGAATTCTCACTCAAGCAAAAATATTAAATGAAATTTCAAAATCTAAATCTAATTTTTTTTATACATATGTATCTAAAAAAACAAACAAAATACTTAAAATTTATTTATTATTGATTTGAAATTACCTTTTTCAAACATACACGACAGGTATGTAGGCGAGTATCTATAGTTTCATTTGTAATATTACATATCATATATAAAATTATATATATATATTTACATATATATATTTTTATTTCTTATATCCTGGAAAATGTCTCAAATTTTTCAATAAATAAAAGAAAATTTTTCAATAGTATTTTGAATTCGCCTCAGTTCTTTTTATCAACTTGTAACTATTGTTTGTGTTGAATAACGATATCTTAAGATTTTTTTTTCTGCAAAGAAAAAGAAAACAATATTTAATGTGATTTTGTTTAGAAATCTTTTTTTTTTTTGGTTTTTTGTAAAAATATCCTTCAAGGACATGTTTTAGGGGTAATTTTATTCCTTTTTTTAAGAAAAAAAACGCTTTAAAAGAAAATCAAAGAAATTTAAATCCTTAAAAAAATATAAAATAGATTAACAAATTCAAATGATATTTGTAAAAGCAAAGCTATCCAATGATGATCAGGAAAATTACGATTTTATTAAAAAAAATTTTTTGTATTTATTTTGGGGTTTCTAATTTTATGAAGTGAAAGTGTAAATGCAAGAAAATTCTTTAATAATTACAGGACATGATCTTAAAGATCTACATACTATTAAGGTTTCTAACAATTACATGGTTTTGGGATGTGAAACTCATTTTAAATAATTTGGGTTGCTGATTTGGACAAAAATTAAGATTAGGAACTCTTGTCTAATGGGTTGTGGAAATATTTTATACAAAATCTGTCCCGGCTTGTTATAAGAAAACAAAGCAATGAATGCGGATTGTTCAATTATATTTGATAGAATTAGTTTTAACAGAAGTTAAGCTAATTTCATTCCATTGTACATTTATCTCAAGTTGCTAACTAAGAGTAAGGTTCTAGAAAATTAGAAAATAATTGTTGTAAGACTCTCATAACAGACTTGAAAAATCTCATATAGTCTTTAATAGTTAAATAACTCTCATATCCCGGCTCTTTCACTATCACATAACTTTTTATAAGACTCTAAAGGTACTCTAAGAAATAAATTATGAAGGGAAATCAGGGAACTCAGGGGGCTTTCTCTTACTTATAATTATAATTTTGTATAGGCACCTCTTAAAAATCTCTTCCAATTTCTTTTAATAAGAATCCTTTTCAAAAGTCGAGACTCCTTTTTATATCCATGTCGATTTCTTATTGAGGGACAACCTCTTTTTGGGGAACTCGGTTTTGAACTCTAATTGTAACAAATTTTTCCTGATTTTCCTTTAGATTTTCCATTTACATTAGCTACCATTCACATTGGTTTCAAATTAATTGCATAACGAACAATCAATAATAAAAAATAGTTTAAAAGAATTTAATTAGATAATATAACTCACAGAAACAGAAGCAAATTGAATTGTTTGAAATGTTATAAAATTTAGGACGCATCTGCATATAATGAATGAATGATGTTTCAAGGACATATGTTGGACCACTCTGCTATAGAGTCCAGTATTAATTGATTTCTAACTATAAAAATGTAATAAGCTTAGTATATTTCCTACTGCGTTACTCCATTGATCTATGGCTCTTTGATTAGTTATTCTGAACAGTCTAAACTAGGCTTCTTGAACAGTCGAACAGTTTGACTATAACAAAATGTAAAACAAAACTTCAATAGCAAGCTGTAAGATTTGTAAAATTTACAGTAAATTACCAAGTCACGTCACTGTCCCGCTTCTGTATAATAAAATTTTTTTACACCTTTTTCATAATCTGACATTCTAATGTTGATAAAATATAAAAACTTTAATTAACTTTGAAACTAATATTTTTTAGTAGTTTTTTCAACAAATTTTTTAGTTAAAAAAAAAGTGTAGATACAAAAAAATTTCAAAAGACAATAGAAACCAATTTTTAACTAAAATATTTTTATAAATATTTTTTTTTTAAAAAGTTCATAAAAGTCCAAAGTTTTAAATTTCATTTTTTGTATCTTTGTTAGTTTATAAATAAATAATTTTTAATTTTCAAACTATTTAAAATTCAATTATAATGTTAGATTGTTATACAGGAAAGTCAAAAATTCAAAAGGTTATTTTAAACAGATTCATCAAAAGAATTTTTAATTACAAGTTTTATTTTTCTAATTTTCCAAATAATTTTTCAATTATATTCCGATACTGGAAAAATTTAAACAAAAATATTTATTAATATTTTGCTTATTCAAACAGTATAATTTAAAAACTGTTGGTGGGTTATTAGTGGTAGGTGGAAGATACGACATGTCAACCACAACAACTGGTCGACATAACTTTGAATAGTCTTGATTTTTAATAAACTAAAACCAAATCCATTTTTAAACCCAAATTTTGGTATTAATCATAAAAGAGCTTATTAAAAGGAATTAGTAATATGGTTATGTACGTTAAAGGGAAGAATGAGATTTTAAGATTGAAAATTATTTTGTATTCAATTAATACGCTTAAAAATTAAATCGCCAGCCGTATTAATCCGTTTCAACAGTTCAATGTAAAGGAAAGTAACTGTGAATCTTCTTGTATCACTTTTATAAACTTTCAGCGGAGGTAATAATATCTTTTTTCCTAAGCACCTTGTTTAACTTCAAGTACATCTTTTTAAGATCCGCCCTATTCTACATTTTGAAAATTTCACAAAGGAAGTTTTTAACGTAATATTGATACCATAAAATTCGAATTTCAAATTTTTGACTGAATGAACTTCACTGCCTCTATAGTTATAACTCTACTAAATCTTGGGTCACTTTATTTTTAACTTTTAGAAATAATGAGATGCATCTTGATTATGTGTGATAATTTCCTAAATGGCTTGGGTATGTCTAAATTGGGTATATTCGTACAGTTAATGTTCCGGGCAGTAATTTCTTTTTTATTGCTATAAGAAGAATAATCCATCAACAAAATCACATTCCACAGCTTTTGAAAATGATTTGACTGGCATTCGTTAGAACGCACGATCTTTTTATTGATACGGCTGGATGGCATTGTGAAAGTTGAAAAATTTTTCTGGTTTTCGACTCGACTCAGCTACCATTCGTTATTGGATTCAAATTACTGGTTTAATCAATAATTATATATCTTTAGTAAAAAATATATTAATATAACAATATAAACAAATGCAAAAATATAAACAAATAATTTAATTGAATAATATAACTCGCAGATATAGAATACCATATAACTCAACAAAATATTACAATATTAAAATAAAATTATATCTATTGAAAATCTAAGACGTTCTACATGTTATAAGGCCTAGTATTATCTCATGTTTAAATTGTATGTGGAATTCATTCAGATCAATTCTAATAACACAAATATAATATGACCCCCTGTTCCAACATTTACCTACGGTATAGACAGGCTGATTAGCCTAACAGTTGAACAGTTAGCGCTTAAAAAAAAAACAAAGCATTTAAAGAATATTTTATAACCAAAACTGTTGGTCAATTTTCCAAATATCATAAAATTTTATAAAATTTATATAAATTTAAGTTTAATAAGGGACCTCAGTGGCACAGTGTTTAAGAACCTATCGAACCAATCGAAGAAGTGCTAGTTTAATCTCCGCTTATATTGTAAGCTTTTTCAAAGAAAAATTGCTGAAAGAAGTAATTTTTCTTACATTTCCCTTACGATTAAATTTAATAATAATTCAATATAATTCAATAATTAATATAATAAATAGTGTTGGTACAATCTAATAATAGCATCCTAATCAATAACTGTCTCAATAACCGATAGTTTCAAAAATGTTGCATTATCATTTATAATATGTAATACATAAAAATAAATAAATAAATACGTTTAATATTTTAATTTAATTGATAATAATAAAATAATAATTAAATTTTATTTTAAATTTTACACTATTTCTAAATTATTTCCATTAACTTTAAAACTACATTATATATTTAATGTACTTGATACAAAGAACTACTCTAAAACATAACTTTTAAATAATTAAAATAAAAGTGAATGGAAAGAAGATTATTCAAAAAGAAATTGCTTTGTTTATTTTTTTTTTATTATAAATCTCCAAAAGTATTTATGCCATCACTAAAATATCAAAAAAACCCACGCAACCATTTATTCCTTAATATTTTAGTAAATAGCAGTGCTTAATTTTTTTCTGAAAGTAACAGTTATACAAAAGAAAGACAAGTGACACCAGTCTTTAACATTTTCTTTCTCAAAATAATTTTTGCTGTTATTTTGTTTTTGTTGTAATTTTGAGTTTTGTAAATTGTAAATAAAAGACACTTTACATCTCCATTTCAATCATTCCTCTTCTTTCCATGTTTCTTTGTTCCTTAATCACTCTCTGAAACACACACTAAACACAACAAAATACCTTTGTGTTTTAAGGTAAATTTTTCAAATGTAACCATAAATATTATGAAGAAATTTTTTTTAAAAAAATAAAAAAAAAAACAAAAAAATTCTCTAACCAAAAAAAAAAACAACAACAACCAAATGAATTTTTTAAATGTCAAAAGTATAAAAGAATGAGACAAAAAATGAAAATAAAGGAAATAAAAGACCAGGAACAACAATGATTTCAAATATAACAAAATTTTCAAGACTCTTCAACTTTCATAAAACAAAAAATGAATACATTTAATTTCTTTGTTTTTTTTTAGATTTTTTATTATAAAAATTAACTTTAAATGTTTTGGACATTTAAAAATAAAATGAATTATTTTTAATTTAATATTTTATCACCCGACACGATAGAAATGATGACAAAATTGATTGTAGTCAAAAATTAGTCATGAATTTTTTAAAAAAATACAAACTATTAAATATTTTTCAAATAAATAAAATTTTAATAGTAATAAGAAGATGTTAGTTGCTTTAGCTGTTATGTTATCCTTATGTTTATGTTACCTGACTCTGTAATTGGTAAATGTATTACAGAATAATAAACCCGATAAAACATAATTCTTGCATGGTGAACGGGTAGTGTATCGAGTTCATCGTCCTCAAGTCCTCGTTTGTGACTTGATTTACTTACTTGTATTAATAATTTTGAAGATATTTAAGTAAAATTAATAAAAGAATACTAAATATAAGAAATTATTTTGATTAAGGCTTATAACTCGCAGATATACAAATTAAAATATTAAGTTTTTATTTCTTCTCTTAGTTAGGATTGAAATTAGTGATATTTTCGAAAACAAAGTGATTAAGTGTCGGGACACAAAAGTTTTAATTTAGTTTTACCACAAAGGTTTATTTGATATTAAAATGATATTAAGGCGTCAATACACAGCATAACATGTCAAATGAAAATTTTAGATATTTTATAAATATTTTAAATTTTGCTGCACATGTTAACGCGTTTGTGCCAATGTTCGTTTACCATTTGAATTTTTAAAAAAATGTCAGTCAGAAGAAATCCTGGATCGAACTTTGGAAGAAACTGGATGTTCTGTGTGAACAAAGTCGAAAGTGACCAGCACAAAAATAAAAATAGAAATTTAAAGCTTTCGAAAAACTATTGCTTAAATTTAAAAAACTGCTGCCAATTTCCAACATAAAGGAATTAAAAAAAATTAAATAGTTTACGAGACGCATTTAGGACGTGAGAAAAAAGTTAGGGGTAGATAAAAGTTTGGAGTTAGATTTGATGATTATTATGAACCTTCATGGTACCTCTTCGATCAATTGTCATTTCTACAAGATCAGAAGGTACCATTATAAGGTTTATTTATTATTGCATCGCAAGTTTCTATAGCAACCAATCCTAAAATTTTGAGTGCTATAAAAGTGTAAAGCTAATTCGCAAAAATATTTAAAAGGTCTGCAGCAACCTCTTAAACTTTTCATTTTAATTTTCTTTAGGAGTACAATACTTATTACACTTCTTCAATGAAATTGTTCATCTTATATTCTTTTGAATTTATACCTATAAGAAAACAAATTTCATTTCAATTTAAAAATTCTAATTTAAATGTGATTTGAAAAGCGATTTTATCTTATCTGAAAACAAAAATAACAGAGAAAAATTCTCCAAAAAAAACAAACTTATTGTTAATTCCTTTTAAAATTAGGAAATGATCACTAAATCAGTTAAAAAAGAAAAATCTCTAACAGGATTAAGGTATTCTAAAAAAATTTTAATTTTAAATATATATTTACAACTCCTCCAATTTAGAAGCAAAATTTGTAATACTTTTGTATCTATCAGATATAATCAACAAATTTATAATTAAATAAAATTACAAATTGTAAAAAATTACAGTTAAAAAATGATTACAAGGAAGCAAAATTTTATCTTCCTAATAAATTCTTTTAATATTTTTTTATCTTAAGGTATTTTGGGGTTTTGAGTTCACAGGAAGCAGTTGATATCATTATTCTTAATTATAATAAATATCACGTACTATATATGAATGATATAATTTTAAAATTTCACTCATTGAATTAAGAAAAGATGGTATTAAAATTTCATCTGATAAATGTACAACATGACACATTTCTTTGCTAAAGGTTCCGTATATATTTCCTAGAAGGTTTAGTATGTGTTCTTTTTGTTATAATTTGAATGATTGTTAGCAAGGCTGCCTGTCTAATTTTGCTGATTTCAGTTTAAATCAACGGATTCATTTGCCAGTTTCAAATCATCATAGTTTCAACTCAAATTTAGAATTCACTAAACTTGTGAGCGTCGATTATGTCATTAACTTAAATCATGAATAGCCCCATTATTCGAGTTACCTCAAAATTTGAGTTGAGCCGAAATTTGAGCTTTTGACAACCATGGAAAAGCGGTTGCGGTATTTGTTCAATATAAAATTTAATAAAACCAAAGAAACATGTTGAATAGTCGATTGGTTTATGTGGCTATATTGTCTCGTAGATTTTAAAAGTTACCACCTTCGACAACACTGCTTATTTTGACACTTCTCTTCACCTTATGAATATGTTTTCAGAGAACTGCCAATATAGATAAACCATTATCATTCCTACAGGTCGAGCAACCACAGATCGATAGGTTTATAAAACTAATGATTACCCGAAGCTAGTCCTTCTGACCTAGTCAGTGTTGTACATTTCCATGTAATGTTCATCTTATTTTCTTCAGTATCTACCTACTAGGATCTCCTCACTATTCAATTACATAATTTACTCTATAAAGGTAATAAAATTATAAAAACCCTTGATTGTTAAAGCATTCTACATATCAATTAATCTAAAAAATTAAGAAGGGTTAATAATGGTTTATTCTAAAATGCTATGACTCATACTCTGAAATTGTACTTTATTAACATTAAATTAAATGTACAACATTATTTTAACATTTGGAGCATGTAACTACCAAGTCAAAATTAAGAGTATACCGATTAATTTATTAATATTTTTATATTATCAAATCCCAGCATCCTTTCATAATCCAATATGGAGAAAAATTATTAAATATTATAATATAAAGTTATGTACCTATTACATACCCAAAAAATAATTACAATTCTTATATAATGTTTATATAATAAATCTCTTCGGATTTACAAATTCATAAAATGTTATGGAAAAAAAAAATACTCAACCTTTAGGTTACTAGAGGTTACACCACTACTAATACAAAAAAAAATTGAGTTCCTTATCAATTCCACAAATAACATATTATATTATATCAGATATTTCCCTTGGTAAATTTTGAATTTACCTTTCAAAAATGGTTGTTACAAGAATATCTTACCATTATTAAAAATGAGGAAATAAAGAATTTTGATAAGGAGCTCATCATTAATATAAAAACCGGAAAAGAAATGGAAAATCCTTCCGTGTAAAAAAAATATTTAAAGAAAGGATGGTTTAAGAGGTTGAAAAAGTATTTTGTTGGAGAAGGGTTTAGGTATATTTCCTTTTTCGGATTTCCTTTGTTTTCTTAATACTTCCTTTTCAGCACATTTTCAAGAAGATTTTGAAAAGATTGTGCCTTTTAAGTTTCACTCTTTGATTCCGTCTGTCCATCAGGATGTTTATCAAAATTCTACACCGCTTGAAATAAAGCTGAAATATTTAAACTACTATTAAATACTACAAACTTTTTTATGTAGCCTCGTCCGCATTGAAACTACATTCGAATTCGAAATGCCATTTATTTAAATTGTTGTAACAGAAGCTATATTCAGCAGGTCTAAAATCAAGTTGAACGCGCAAAGACAGCAATTTTAATTAACTTTAAAATAAATTTATGGAGTTACCATACAGCATTTAAATTTAGCTTCATACGAAACCAGAGCCTACAATAAATTTTCAAGACCCTGTCAAAGAAGCCTTAAAATGAATTTGTAAAAATTATCAAAAACTATTTTGAGAGAAAACTTTGATTTTTCTTCGATACTATGTAGATTTTCATATTTTTTAAGGTTTTTTTTTTTGAAAAAATGCTAATTTTTACCAATTTTCGTATTTTATGACATCTGTATCCATATATACCGAATTTTATGTTAATATAATATTTAGGTATTTATCTACATCATATCAAAATTTCAGCTTTCGGATCAAAATTTTAACCTAATATTTAACAAATTTACTTTTTTGATATGTTTCGAATTATATAAGGACTTAAACATGCCTGCTATCGAAAGCTAAGAATATGTATAAAATTTTTTCCAAAAGTATGCCTTCTTAAACAATTTTGTGTCATGGCACTCTCTACTGTGCGTCATGCACAAAACCAAAGTTTTGAAAAATATTTGATTTCTCATATCTTTCAAACGATTTAAGTTAGAAACTTGAAGTTTTTAAAGAAGTTTTCTCCTTCTGGAAATAAGTATATGTCATTTAAAAAATAATTCGAATGACTAATAGTTTAACACTTGGAATAGGCAAATTGTAAAATTAGATACCAATAAACACTGGATATTTTGAATACCTGTCAAAATTGTTTTGACATTTTGAAACCCCAACATTATAATTAAATAGTTGTTAACACGTTTTCTTATATAAGGAGTTTCCTTAAATTTAAAAAAAGTGTATCCTGGATTACTTATGTAAAACTATTCCTAATATACTCTTTCACCTGAACTTAGTATGGAAAATTGCTTAATTTTTCGATATGTGCTTTTTAAAGACCATGGTTTATTCATTACTTCTTTTGTAATCCCACAGCTATATATAATTTTTTAAGAAATCCCTTAATGAGAAAATCAGACCCAAATGTTGGTTATATAAAATTGCGCATAAATAATAACAATATTAGGAAAATATATGTAAAGTAATAATATAATATAATATATATAACTATGTAAAAATATATTATTACTTTGGTTCTTATTTTGTTTATTATCCCACAAAAATTGTCCAAAAGCTATAAAGACATTTTTCTTTGGAATGACAATAAAACACCTTTTCCTTTCAAAAAAATAAAGAAAATTTTGAAAAAGGAAAAGTTCTAATAAAGCACAAAATTTCATTATTTCGCCATAAGATAAATCCCTTATATTTTCATTAGATACTTAAATACACAAATAAAATGGCGAAATCTCTTTGATGGGAAAATTCAAAAGAATTGTAATAAAAATGTTAAAAATATGTTTAAATTGTATATTCATCTAATCTAAATAAATATTTTTATTATCATAAACAAGAGTAAGCTAATAAAAAACTACAAAATAACAATGCTAGAAGTTTATGAATTACTTGTGTATTAAAATTATGAATATAAAACGTAGAAATAAATCTAAGATGTATTGCAGAAGCTTTTCTTCTTGCATAATGTGGTTTGTATTATAAAGTCCCATTATTTTATATCGGGACCACCTCTTCCTTTGGTCCGATATGGCCCATCCTAGAAGCCTCTATTTATATTGGTAAGAACTTCATAGCGTCATATAATTTTTTATTAGCCCGCCCGGCCGAAATACCTTCAAAAAGCAGATGAAGTAGCAAAACCTCCAGAAGTGTGAGATTCGTACTCAAAAAAAAAACTCTTCTTTGTATCCAAAAAAATGGGATAACCACTCAAGCTGCTTGCGCAGTATAATTGTCATAATAAGTTCAAAAGTACATTTTGCTCCTTGAATTCTTCCATCCAAATCTTCTATGTTATGTAATTTAAGGCTGAGATTTTTATACATACAAAAAAATTTATTTTTTAATTTATTTATAAGTAGTACCAAGAAATAGAAAATATTGCTAGATATTATAATAATCCTTTGCCTATTTGACAGTTGGACTTCTTATTAAACTATTACAGTACACATTAAATTTTTTTTAACAAATATTATCTGACCAGGATATGAACCCGAAACTTCCTGATAAAAAAGCCGTCATTTTAATCACTGAGCTATCGGTCAAATTACATGTAGATGTATTTATAATATATATGTAATTTTGTAAACCCGAATTATAATTTTCAGATAGCGCGTAAACTGTAAGCCCTATTTTCCATAAGTGAAATTTAAATTCAAAGTTTCAGCATGTGCTGGGTTTGAGCAAATATAACCGTATCTGTAGGACCAATAATTATGGAGATATATCAACATTTAACTTAAGCAATAATCGCACAGTTGATAACGCGATTACTCTTACGTACGGACCAATCTAGATTATATTAGAAATATGCAAGGAATGTTTGTTCTTTTCATCATTACTAAACTCATCAGTAGTCAAGAGGTGCCTAGACAACTCTTGTCTAATACATATATGAGTTTTTTAGAACAATGTCATTTTTTTTAATTCTAAATAGTTAATTTTATTAAGAACTAGCTAATACCCGGTGCGCGTTGCTGCGCCTCTCAATGGAGTTTTAAGTGAAGTTGCTGTTACTGCAAAAAAATAACAAAAAACTTACACACGACGTAAATGTAAATTTTAAAATATATGTAAGCAATTTTTTTAAAACGATTTTTCTAGGATAATTCTAGTAATTTTTGAAACTTTCTGTAATTCAAAGCAGTACAAACTACTTTTATTGGACATTTTTTACTTCCAAAAATTTTTTTTGTCCAATCGTAGGACGGACATGTTTTACCAAACACCAAGCCTGTTAAAAGATTCAAGTCCATTTTCAAGTTGCTTCACGCATATAAAATTTGGAGTCAACCGGTCAATGCGTTTCTATTTTAGAGTAAAGTAATGAAAAAACCTATAAAAAGCTGTGGAAAGACTTATAAGGTGTCACATTTTTGATTCAATTTGTTAAGATAATAATAAGATGATAATTTGAAATAGACCTAAATCCAAACTGAAGAAAGAAGAATTATTTATTTTAACGTATTACGAACGTACTAAATATTTAGAAAGTTATTTAAATTTATTTCTTCTTATTACAATTTCAAATCTTAAATCGAAATCAATTAAAAGAATTATTTTTTAGATTATTTTGTAATTTATCCTAAATATATTTAATCCAATAAATAACAAATTTATTGTTTTCATTTTAATTTTAAGATATTAATTTTTATTTATCCATTGAACTACATTAATTCTTATTTAAAATACTAATAATACAAAAAAAAACCAATTTCAATTTACAAAGAAAATAACAATTAAAAACAAATTTTCAAAGAATAATGCCTTAAGATATGCAATATATTTTTTTTATTCTAATTTTATTTTATTTTCCTGAATTTTAATTTTGTAATTTGATTATAAATACATATTGTAATGATATTATTTTTTTTTATTTAAATTTAATTAAATTTTAATTTCTTTATTTGATTTTCTTTGAAATTTTTTTATTAAATTTGACTTTAAATTTGAATGGTTTTTTTATTTAATTTAAAATTGATATTTACAATGTAAAACATTAAAATAATTATTTTTGAACTTTTAAAGAGATATATAAGTGTTACCAGATTTTTTATAAAATATTGTGATTTGTTTGATGCCAGTTTTGGTTAAGAAATTGAAATATCGAATGCAAAAAAGTATAAAGCAATTTATCAGCATCAGGAGGGAATAGAAAATATGTTTAGTTTATGAAGGTCCTTTTGCGCCAACTAATTATAACTTTTACTGATTTTACTTTACAAGATTACATAGTTAGTTGTCAGTGGTTTAAAGAGCAATAGGACCCTTATAGGTATTATAATTTGAATAAATTTATTTCATAGTTTTAATAGTAGAGTAGCATCATTTTACTAACACACTAGCCCTTGTAAGTGATAATTTAATTTATAGCTCCTAGTTAAAAATAACCTCCTACATAAGCATATTAGTAACCGATTTTAATTTTCCAGTTTTAATATAAATTCATAATATCCATATATAATGTATTATATTAATAAATTTCTTTTAAAAGAAGGGATTTAAACTTCCAAAGTTTACAGGGGACATTTC
This sequence comes from Dolichopus griseipennis, assembly GCA_963082915.1. Taxonomy (NCBI): domain Eukaryota; kingdom Metazoa; phylum Arthropoda; class Insecta; order Diptera; family Dolichopodidae; genus Dolichopus; species Dolichopus griseipennis. The sequence goes on from OY720443.1 coordinate 26,996,526, forward strand.
AAACTTTATATCAGAATTCTAAAATATTTCAAAAAAAAATATATTCATTCTGGCAATTATTATTGCCCTTAAGGAGTTTTATTTAAGAAATACAATAAAAGAATTCATTCAACATATACATATAAATATGTTTTATATACATCAGGTTTTATTTAACCTGCTATTAACCATATAATAATTTTTTGTTATAATCCTGCTTGTGTGTATGTGTATATGTATCTAACAAAATAAATTTTATACTTCAAGAAATATTACAAATCTTCACATAGTTTGTGTCCTTACTTATCTTCTGCTTAAATATAATATTTAACTAAAAGTATATATTTCTAATATAAACGATATGTATATATAAATACGTAATATATGCTTCTAATGTAACATTTAACATGATGTGGTTATGTAAACATCATTGTTAAATTAAAGGTTAACAACAATTGGTAACAATTACAAAATAACACCATTTTTACTAAACTAACTGTACATTTAAGTTTTACTAAAGGAAATAAATAATGGATACATATTATATACTAATAGATATATAAAGAATAAATACTACAACTACAATGAAATATTTGTTCGATAGATAGTGATGTATTAAACCTTGAAAAATTATTCTTTCATTACCAATTTCTTTTCACAATTTTTCCTGTTTATTTTTTACAGTTATTTACTTATTCAGGATAAAAATAAAAGGAGAACAGATTTTCTTTTCCCAACTTATTCCTTAACTTAAAAATACATATACACACACACACACATATATTTAAAATTAATTTACCTTAAAGGTATGTTATAAATATTGTATAGGTTCCGATTCCTGCATCAGATACTTATGTTTACTAATAAAATATTCAAAAAAAAACAACAACAACAACATGAAATATTATTTATACTTTTCTGGTTAAATTTTCTTTTTTATTTCACTTTAAAAGATTTTTTGTCTCTTTCTATCATAACACCAAAAAAAAAATTATAATAAAAATATATAGGAAAAAAATCAAAATTAAGCTTTTTAAAGCTAAAAAAAAAATACAAAAAAACTTTTTACAATAAAAGTGAAACAGCTATAGAAGAATGAGAAAGTTAAATGGCTGCAAGAAAAAAATGGGAGTGGTCCAAAATCATGAACGGAAAAATCTTGATGTGACAAAGTCTTGATATTTTTTATTGCGTTTCATAATCTTGCAAAATATTTTTAAAAAAGGGAAAATAGGTTGTGGTTGTTGGAGAATTTTAGAGTTTGGATTCAAAAGCATGATTTTTCGTCTTTTACAGAATTTGTATATATGTTTATGTGTACATGTGACTTATCAAATTTTTGAATAAGACATACTTCGCAACTTGGATACTCAACATTTTAAAAATTTCGTTTAAAAAGCAGTGTTTCCGCTTTTTCAGAATATTATTATATATGTATATGTGTGATTCTCAATTAGTTTTTATTATTTTTTGTATAAAATAAAGAGATGGTGGAGTGATATACCATTCTTTCGATATTAAAGTTGGATACTAAATCGGTCGTAGTAGATTTTGTTTTGAAAAATTATCTAAAGCGAGATTTTGTAAGCAAGATTTCGTCGCTTAAGATTTTGACGTTGAAGATAATAAAGCCAATGCCAAAAAAAAAAAAAAAACAACTCAACAAAAAGCATTTTCTTTTTCATAATATTCAAAAGAAATTTTACCTTAGAGAATGTTCAAAAAAAAATATTAAAGACCTTAAATTACATGTTAAAATAAAAAATTTTTTAAGATATTTTTTTTTAAGGAAAATCCTTAATAAAGGATTTTATATTTTTTTTGAAGAAAAGTCTTAAAAATTTTCCTCAAAGTTTGTTAAATTAAGAAGCAAAAACAAAAAACTAAAATATATTTTAAAAGTATTCATAGTCAGAAAAATAAAATTTTTTTATGAAATTAATTTTCTTAAGCCATTTTAAATTCCAATGAATTTTGTGATTTATGTATAAAATTGTCAAAATGTGTATCGTGGCAACACCGTTGTCAATATTTTTAAAGAAAAATGTATTTAGAAGAGCTGAATAGAAGTTTGGATAATGTTATACTGAAGAAACATCCAATAAGAAGCTTTCCTTAACTGCTATTTGTTCAAAAGTTAGGCAAAGAAGTCTGTTTGAAGTATATGTGCATATTAGAACTAGATTGAAGACTGAAAACTGAGATATTGCACTTATATTATTGCAATTAATATATTTTAATAAATTCCATACATAACTCTTATATACGATGAATATTAATATATAAAAGCTGTGTAAAATATCTTAGATATTGCGTAGTTAAATCATATTTGGTCACCATGGGGATATGTAAAGAAAAATTATTTTCAATTGTTTTTTTTTTTCATTAAATATTGTATGACTTTAACGGGAATTGTACCCGGACCCACGATTAATAAGCCAAATGCTTACCCACTACAATACCTAGGGCTCGAAGGGGAATTTAAAATCATATAAAAGAGTATTCACCTTTACTGGAATTTGAACAAAGAGTTGGAACTACAACCACTGTAAACTATGTGTTAAGAATAACATTGAAATTATGTGAAGAATTCAAGGTATCACTTAAATTACGGATCTTTTATAATATTTTCAAATTATAAATATTTTATTTAAAGCTCATAATATCAAAAAATGACGTTGAACTTCGCGTCCAATTAAATTATCTCTGTAATTCTACTTCTTTTAGTTAATGTGTAAATGTTAAGTTTTACACATGAATTTTTAAGGCAAAATCTCAAGATATTATGCATTGATATCTTAAATACCCAACATACTACACTAAAACATATTTTTTTCATAGGCTAACCCATCTTAAATAACTCTAAAATAAACTTATTCCTTAGAATTCTCACATAAGATTTTTTGTACACATTTTGTAGATAAAGCACGATATAAATTAGGTTTAGATTCTGATTCGCAATAATACTTCATAAGATACTTCAAAGGTCACATATTATTTCAAAGACCTATACAAATACTTTTTATATTTACTTATTTCTATATTTAAACTTCAACACACTTAAATTTTTTTTTTTGAATCCTTGTAATAAATCCCATTCCCATTTTGGGCCTACGTTAAATAAAGCTAAAATTATGTTACAGATGAATATCTACAAATGATTTTTTATTTTACTAAAGGTAATAAATAGATTTCAATTCAAAATTTCAAAAAAAAGGTATTTTCAAAATCTATTAGTTTAAAAATAGATTTATATATGTATATAAGTTCTTAAAATCAATGACAGGCAAAATAAATTTTCAGTAGTCTCTATATAACACAATTCATATATGATTTGTATTTATATAATAACCCCGTATAAGTTGTATATATATACATATAATAAACCCATACAACTGTTATTTTATCCATTTTTTTAAACAAAATTAAAATGCCTATATAATATTATATATAATATAATTTTGATTTTAATTACAATATAAATTTCCCAAGAATTATTTCACATTTGATCATTATTTATAGGTTCCCAAAAAAACAAAACAAAGAATCATTCCTCAAGACTTTCAATTTTCAAATAATTTAAAAAAATCCAAAAATAAATGTAATAAAATAAATTCCCAAATCAATGTCAATTCAATTTTTGAGGACGCTCAACACAAAGTACAAAAAAAAAAACAACACAATACTTATTTCAAATTCATATCACCTGTCTTTAAAAGAATTTTCTTTTGTTTTTCACCTCAATTTTTATAAAATAAATTTAATAAAATTTTTGCCAAATTTTTTTTTTTTTATTTTCTTCTGTTACTTTTAAATTCTATTTAATTGTTCACACCTTTTTTTTTTTATTTGTTTGTTCATCCTTTCATTTTGTTTTCAAAATTCACCACATAACGGAAACAATAAGAAAAAAACAAAATACAAAAATAACTTTTAAAAATAAAAGATGAGATAGGTCATTGAACGACGTATACATCATCCATTGTTAATTCACCATTTTACACCACAGCTGAACTGAAGTGATATAAAACAGTTAAGTTTATTTTTAAATGTCATCTTTTGTTTCGTTTTTGACCACAGAAACAAAATTTACTAATACATACATAGTTGTATTTCTATTTTGTAAATTGTTATTTTCATTTTGATTTATATTCGTGTATAGTTTTATTTGTTTTTAACTGGATCTTCAGTCAAGCCAAAATAGTCAAAAAAATAAATAAAAAAAAACAAAAAAATAATAAAAATACAAAAACAATGTAAAAGGTTGTGTTCTTTGATAAGTATTCAAGTCACGCACTAAAATAAATATTCCACCTATAAAATGTCAAACCATTTAAGGAATAAGCATAAAATAATAAGAAAAATCAGAATGAAAAAAAATTTTTAAGGAAATTATTATACCGTTATTACGATAATCAACGAAAAAAAATAATGTTTTTATGAATTAAAAAAATATTATATAATTTTGTTAATTTAAATTAAACGATATTCTGGTTGTTTCTTCATTAATTTTAAATTAAAATGTTTAATAATATTTTTAAAAGATAAGATATCTAGATCTATAAAGATTTTGCAAGGTCTCTTGAGTCTATTTATTTGTAAACAAAGGAATTTTAAAAATAGGATGGATTCGATTTTATATGATATTTCTATGTTACATGCGTTTGAAATGTTTGCATACAAATTTAAGGTATCTACTGGACCAATTTTAATGGAACAACAACAACAACGTTTATTTATGATGAGACGAACGCTTGAATTTCGAGTGCTGGGCGATACTAGTTTGATATTGGTATATTCAATAAATAATAAAACTCTCTGAGAAATATTCTTAATTATCCCTGGGAAAACTTTTAATAACTGTTCTTTTAATAAAAAAAAAATACATACAAATAATTTTTAATAAATTTATTGTAGATTTGAACACAAAACTAAATACGCAAATAAATACGTAAATTAATTAAAATTGAAGTAATAACTTTTATTAAGTAATAAATAAGAATTAACATATAGGCATTTTTATACATTGTAAAACTTTTTGTGTTCTAATTAAATAATTACTAAAAAGTTTAATATTACGTTTAGTTTTTAACTGCTTGAAGTTAAATGTCAAAGTCTCATAACGTCAAAATGTCAAAGTCTTATAATGTTTAAAAGTAAATTAAAAAAAAAACTTCAATAAAATATTCATAGAACTTTAATTAATTTAAACTTTTTTTGAATAGAGTTATCGTTTAAAGCCGCCTTTGCAGTGTCACCAGACATCGTTAAATCAAGTCCTGTAATAATTTTTACAATATATATAAAAATCGATTCTCTAGCTTAATTTGAGAGGAAACCACGATTTACCATATTTCATTTCCTTATATTGAATTCGTTCTGTTCGACAAGTTCGTTAGGTCTTTGGAAACATTCTTTAATTTATAAAATAGTTCAACTTGAAATTTATTGTGAAGGAACTCTTTGCATTTATGGACGTAGGAACCATACAAAACACATTTTATTAAAATAAACATCATAAATTGTTAAAAATTAAATGTTTTCTGATTTTTATCTAAGCCAATTAACAAATTACGTAAATAACTAGCGTACATCGACTATTTCTATTGATGTCACTGTTAATTTGATGTTGGAATCAGTGTTAACATATCGCCAAATTCTGCGGAATTCATTTGCTTAAAAAACTAGAGTACATATAGTAGTCAATTAAGAACATCTATGTAAGCTTACTTTATCTTCAGATAAGAATATGCCATCTTTTAGAACATTTATACAGATTATGAATTGCTTTTCCCTTATACTATCATTTGTTTTCCTTTTCTTTCTTTTAATTTTTCTTCTCCTTCTACTCTCTCGTAATTCTTTTCATATTTATATGCAGCATTTTCTTAAGGGAATGTTTATCATATAGATACCCTTTATAAAGACATATTATATATATTGTTAACATACATTATGTAATATAATTTATATTGTATATATGTTATAAGTTATTACAAAAAAGATATTGTAGTTTTTTCACACCTTTCAAAAACGTTTAAGAAGTTCATTATGAAAAATTTTCTTATTTACTTAACATCTACAGCACGTATATATTACTTGTATATAAGATATATTTCTTTTACATATTTAAACATAAGCATATTTACACTGATGGGTAAGAAACAAAATATGTTTCATTATTCTTTTGTTTGCTTTTCCCATTTTAGTTCTTATATAAAAAACAATTAATTTTTCTTTTAGTATTTGATTTAGAAATTTATTTTAAGCTTTACCTAACATGAAATATGACAGAACTATTAGAACAGTTTATCTTTATAATAATGTTTAAAACAGCTGACTAGTAATGCTCTACAGCTGACTAGTAATGCTCTACAGAAGTGTCTTTTACCAGATTTCAATTTTTTACCTTTATTAATTTCGAACTTGTGCTTATTAATCTTGGGAGACGTGTGATCGTTACCCAAGACACAGCTTCAATTTATTTTAAAATTCAGGAACACAATGAAAACAAGACAGAACTACCTTGTACTAACTTTAAGGTTTCTAGAGTTATTTTTTTTAAAAATATGCTTTTTAGATCCTGAGAGGTGTGTGGGAGGTACCCGAACAACCAGTCAAATTAATTCCCAATTTTAGGAATATAATGGAAAAAAGACAACACTCTTTTAAAATCAAATTTAAAGTTTCTATGCATCTTGATTAATTTGGAAAATGTGCTTCTAAGTCTAGGGAGATATATGGGTATAGGTACTTGAACCACGACTCCAAATGATCCCAAATCATAAACTCGAAGAAAATAACAAGAAACACTCTTCTACTAAATTTGAATGTTCTACCGTTTATTGGTTTCAGATTTGTGGCCTCAGTTCGGTCGAAAACTTTCAGAATCTGAACCGACTGTCCAATTTCGCCCATTTGGACGCAAATCACTATATCGACTCAGGAGGAGTTATGAAATTGAATACGTCTCTCGATATGTAACTCAATAAGAACCCAATAACAATATTTATTATTATTTATTTTATTTATTTATTTACAATAACAATATCAAAAGCAGTTTTCTAATAAAAATTTGTTTTTTTTTGCATACTTTTAGGATTACATTTTATGTAATAGTTTTATTAAATATATTGTGTATTTTAACAAAATATGAATGATATAAAGATAAAAAATAAAATAATATAAGGTGTTAAATTGATTTCAAGTTTTGTTTTTCATTAATTGCTACAAGCGAAATAACTTGTTACTATTTTATTAAAATACGCCTACAGCTAGGCAATAAATAAGAAGGTTAAGTTATTAAGTTAATCAACTTTCATTTTATATGTACAAAAATAATAAAATACTTAAGATGAGAAAAATTAATTTTTTTCCATGTTTATAAAATGGTCTTTTCGACGAAGTAGTCAATAAGACCAGAAAAATAATTAATAATATTGATTTTAAAGATTATACTGAATTGAATTGAAACAAATTTGTTGTGTTGAAGAGAGTTTCGTTTTATTTGAATTGCTTTTTACCATTCAGCAATGTTCAATAAATATAACATTATTTAATTGAAGTTATAATTTGGTAAAAATTATTAAATTTTCATTTTAACTGAAACTTTAACTCAAAACTTAAATCAAAACTAAAATAAATACAGATTAAGTTGTTAATTTGAATGAAAAATTACTATATTATAATATTATCAGCAATGTATCAAATTAGATATTCAATAGGTGTACATTTATTTTATGATTTTTTAATGGAAACCAATTATATGTACACGTTATCTAAAATTGACATTACTAATTCAATTATACAACTTTTTAGATGGAAGATTGACTAAAGTGTTTGTTTTATTATTCTGCTGGGATTAAAATTTATTTTTATCTCTTCTGACACTTCTATCTATGAATTTATAAAAGCACATTATATATTAAAATTTAAAACAAATTATATATTTTATTGTATTTTGAAAAATGATTCCAATTGAATTATTTCTCAATATATAAAAAGTGGTGAAACAATTTATATTGTTTCCTTATAAATAAAAAAAAAACTTTTTAACTCATAAAAGTATGCAATTTTTTTTTATTTTAATGTTAATCCCAATCTTTCTTATCTTGGTACATCCTAAACTTTATAACGGTATTTTCTTTGTTTTCTTTTAAAGCAAAATGTTTAAAAAACTGATTTTATGAAAGTTAATACATTCCAATAAGATATTAACAAAATTTAAAAATAAAAACAAGAAAAATAATATGATATAGGAATTGAAATTGAATTTCACTTGAATTAATACCCAAAAATTGAACATATCATAAACAATATTTCTCATTCAAATATTTTTTCCCAGTCTTAACATTTAAATTGAAAATATTGCAAAAAAAAAACAAACATATAAGATATCTTGTAAATAATAAAAAAGATATTGAGTTATTCTCCCACACAATTTCATTACAATTGAAATCGATTACGGATATTTAATGCATATTTTATGGTAAACATCATATTAAGATAAAAAAAAATAAAAATTGATCATAAAATTTAAAATATGTAAAATATAATCTAAAATTTATATTAAAAATTTTACAGTTATCAAGATTAAAGTGAAATTTTGTATTTGCATAATATTATTTACTGTTATGTCGTTCAAGAAGATGATTTAAGATCAGCAGATTAAGGAAGCTATACCAACAATATTGGAGATCTAATAACAATATGAAGAAACCCTTACAGAGCGTTAATTTACACAGTCCATCATATATACAAAGCGTTATATACACAGAGCGTCAAATAACCGAAGCTACCCGAGTTCGACCCGAGTATCCCTTAAGAAAGGTATAACTAGCAATGCAGCCTGATAAAGATGCCCATTAACTAGGTGATTAGAAATATAAAAATGGTCAGAAATTAAAACTTTTAATAAGAGAAGGTTCATTAGTCCAGCTCCGACCTATAATATTGAAACATAATTTTTACACTGAACAGTCTACATAGATGCTCTACATTTTCTATAACAATCAAGAGTCTAAGTCACGAAAATCAAGTTTTCATATCAACTAATAATCTTAGATTAATATGCCGTCTTTTTCATTATAGTATTTTAACCATTGAAGAACCTCTGAATGGCCTGGAAATCTGGCCTAAAAATCTGGTCTAGAAATGGTCTATCTAAGAAGTGCATCTTGAAATATGCGCTTAGAACATGTCCACAAAAATAATAATCTCCAATTGAAAACGGTCTGCTACAGGGAACAGTCAACGCACCAATCCTCTTTTCACTGTATATAGCCGATCTATTAAATTTATTAGAGCGTGTTAAAGGATATACCTACACATTAGCTTTTGCTGACGATATTATAGTCTATTCTGCGAATGACTCAGTAAGTAGCATACAGTCCAAAGTGCAAAAAATGTTTAATATCATTTTGGACTACTGCAAAATCTGGATATTAAAAGTGAACTTCAACAAATGCGAAACTATATTATTTCGCAATACGGTTGACAAAACAAGTTCAGATATAAAAAAAAATTGGAAAAGCTATATTATAAAATCACCAGATAATTCACCTCTTGCAAATAAAAAAAGTGTTAAATACCTCGGAGTTTTTCTACATCGTAATTTGAACTACTCCGAACATATTAAATACACAATTTCAAAAGGAAATAAATCCTTTATGGCAGCAAAAAAACTCTTTTACAATAAAAATATAAGTAATAGAGTAAAAATAATATGCTATCAAACATTAGTTAGGCCAACACTTGTGTATGGTGTACCCATATGGTACAACATTAGCGCAAGTTTAATGGAAAAACTACGCAAGCTAGAAAGAAAGTGCATAAGAACTTGTACTAATATAAATAAAAAGCCCGACTCCGATTACAAACATTTCTACTCAAACAAATATTTGTATAAGGCATCAAACATACACAGAATTGACGGTTTTATTATAAAACTTGTCAGAAAACACTATGAGAGAGCACAAAACACTCCAGAAAATGGTCTTATATCACATATATACTACCACAATGAGGAGTACATAAGAAAAACCTTGCTCACGGGTTTTATAGCCCCTGAGCATTTCATTTTTCTTGATAAAAATGGTTATATCCAAAACCAAGATCATGTCCCCATACTATACCACTATAGTAGACGGGCCACATGCAAGGCAATAGAGTATAACCCGGGCAATATTAATGGAGAAAGTTTGATATACGACATGTCTATTACTAATAAAGATAAAAAAATTAAAAAAGAATATTGGTGGTTGGTTAACCCGCAATTAACATAAATAAGTATTATAATTACAAATTAGGTTTTAGTTTAGGCTTAGTATAGTTATAAGATAGATTAAGTAGAATAAGGAATAGGTTAGGTTGTTTTTTAAAAATAAGTAAGATTTAATATTGATTTTTTTTTCGCCATAATTTTTTACAATACTACATAAAAAATGGAATAAATAGAGTTTTTACTCTAACTAATAAGAAAATTAAAATATAAATTAGAAAAACAATTAACGTAAAAATTAAATATTAATTTAAATGTTAATAAAATAATTACTAATAAGTCAATTTTTTATAAACTTTTTATAGGCTAAGTTATAAATAAGAATGTAATAAAGGCAATAATAAAAGTTTAATACAAAAAAAAAAAAAAAAAAATAATAATCTCTATTTATATATGTAATATATCCTAAAAGTATGCAATTTCAAATCCTAAAAGAATGCAATTTAAAAATTTTACCTAAAAGTATGCAATTAAAAAAATAATAATATGTTATTATATAAACGACCCAGCAATCTATGCTTTAAATCTTTTTCATTAAACTTTCTAAAATTCCCTCATTTTAATTTTTAAAATGGCTAAATAATTTCAAATTATTAATTTTCTATTCAAATTACAAAAATAGTTTATGAAGATCTGAGATATTTCCGCTTTCCTTTCCCATCATTTTACTATTCCAACCCCAAAATTATACTTTTATAATCCTTGAAGTCCTCCTATAATATAACATAAGGTTTTCTTGATACTAATGATACTAAAATACTCCAACAAAGAACAGACAACACGAATATCTGAAACACTTTTACTTTAAGTTCATTATTCAAAATCATTTCAACCTAGAAACAATATTTTCATAAAGAAAACTTCTTTTTAAGGACGAAACAGGACGACAAATTTTGGTTTTTTTATAAAATGAAACATGATATGTCAATAAATTATTACTTTTGTCAAAAATAACATTGAATGTAATAAATTTGAATTAAATATAATCTGAATTGAAAAAAATAACAACAACTTTGAAATAAAAAAAAAATTAATTTTCTAAAATTCATAAAATATAAATTTATATATATTTATTTTTATATAATAACCAAATATTGTTTATTTTATAAATTAATCTGACAAAATTTAAGTACCAAATATTTTGTTTCATAATTTATTATAAAAAAAAATTTCATTTACCAATAAAATGGATGTGTGTTAGAAATATCGTTTTAGGAAGAATAAATGTAATAAAATAGGAATAATTGGAAAAACCCTGTAAAAGATTTAATGTCAATGTTTTTCTTCGATATATTTAATTTTTATATAATTTTGGAGGGTTTTTCTTGAGGTTATGATTAAATATAATTAAGTAGAGCCAGAACTTCCATCTCATTCCTAAGAAGTAATTTACAAGATTGATTACAATAAGCTTCTTATATCAAACTGCTATATTATCAAGTAGTCAGTTACTAAGAAGTAGTTCTAGACCAGAAAACATCCATTTTGAGGAATAATTTTAGAACTGATGACTGAGTACAGCTTGGGGAACTAGTTGAAATATAACTAATTGAATGATATTAGGATTTTATTGATTTATGTGAAGAAGGAGCAGTTTTGAGAAAAGTTCTTTAATCTGTTCTGAACAGGTACACAATAATCATAAATTGTTATAAATTTAGTCAATTAGAATTGATTCATATCATACTTAAAAAAGCTATGAGTTAAAAAACCAAAGAATAATGAGGTTAAAAAAACAAAGAACTATGAGGCACTAGAATATTATCTGCCCTAAAAACATTTACTCCCTAAATCTTGTACAATGTTTTCGAAAATGATTAGATTCTCAAATTATGGTTTATTATCATTTTCTTCTTTTCAATAATGTTTTCCAGAAGTTGTTGCTTGTCATCAATACTGCAATTAATTTGCAGTAATAGATTCAATAGAAGGTCTTTGTTATAAGCTCTGGAACTTTTTCTTGGAGAAGTTGTTGCTTGTCATCAATACTGCAATTAATTTGCAGTAATAGATTCAATAGAGGATCTTTGTTATAAGCTCTGGAACTTTTTCTTGGAAATGCTTGTTTTTTCGTAATCCGTTCTAGAACTACATCTTAGTAGGTAATCAGTTGTAGAATAGTAACTTTTCATTAGTTTTAGCACAATCCCTTATATCTTGTGGATGGATACCTAATGAATGCCCAAAACATTCTTGTCAACAGTTCTGGAACTACTTTTTAATAATGGATTTAAGAAGAAGCTTCTTTTAATCAGTTTCGGAACTACTTCTCAATAATGGTTTCAAATAGAGGATTCTGACCATCAGCTCTGAAACTGCTTTTTGGTTATTGTATTTAAAAAAAAAGCTTCGTATAACCGGTTCTTTAACTAAATCTCAGTTATGACTTTTAGAAGAAATAACTTATTACCAGTTTTGGCACTACCTCCCATTAAAGAAATCTTAAATAAAATGAACTATCTATTCTAAAGATGACAAGAGCTAAAGCACCTATGTTTTCTACTTAGATTCATTGGGTATCTTCATCATCGTAACAATTTTCATAAGAAATACTTAGGACTTTCTTTATTTATTTAGGCTGTTTAAAACCTCCTAATAATCTTAATTATATGAGATGAAATAATTATACAAAAAATCGAAAAAACTACACTTTAGCAGATAATTAAGTCTACAAAATAATTGTACTCATTTTCCTTGTAAAATTTAAATTAAAATCTTTTGATGAAAAATACAAATTTTATTCATCTAAAGTTTCTCTAAAAACTTTTTTTGTCTTAAAAAATTTTCTAATATAAAATTTTTAACTTAAAGTTTTTCTTAAAAATCTAGCTTTGGATGAAAATTTCTTTTGATTAAGATGCATACTTATATACTTTGATACCTTAATTCATTCAATAATTTAAAGTTATTCCCAAATTCCTACTCACTTTTTAAAATATCATTATAGCACTATATCAAACTTTTTTCACCTACCTCTTAATTCTCTTCTTCACTTTTTAAGAAAAGTGAATTTATTAAATTTTGCACAATCACAGAATCTTTTCTGAGCTGCAAAATAAAATCTTTTAAAAATGAAATGGGAAAAAAGAAAAACTAAGAAAATACCTTTGAAAATTCTAACAATTTTCTTTTTAACAACAAACATTCAAAGTTTTACACTTTCTTAAAACAAAAACAAAAATTCACAGAGGAATAAAACAACCAGAAAATATACAATTTTCTTTTAAGAATATATCTTAAGAATAATGAACGGATCTGGTTTTTTTCATATATTATAATAAATTATTTCATCAGCTACAGTTGCAGAAAAAATAGTTTGTATTAATTCGAAAATAAATCTAACTCTATATCTAAACTTACTCTACATCAAAATGAATTTAAAATCTCGTTCTGAAATCGTAAATTTGAAACAAATATGAATGACGTCATTTGGCTTGTAATAAAGTTAATGTTTAAAGAGATGTCGTTTGCAGTATAGTAGTAGAAATCAATCTTTAAATGTGTGAAATGTTTGAAAATGATTCCAGAGAATGATAGTCGCATCAGGCTTCCCAACAGTTCATGATTTTGTATAACAGTGTACCACTTTTGTGGTTTGAGCATTTGAAATTAAAATGGCAATGTTTTAACAGCAGGACTGTATTGCGCCAAAAACTTACCATTAATCCAATAATCAAATAATAATTTTTTTGATAAATTTTTATTGCACCAAAACTAAATATGACAAAAAATCTCAAAATGATTATTCAATTAGTGATAAACCGTTGGTCTAATAGGTCGTAAGTAAAATTATTGGATGTCCTAAATTGTAAACTAGAAATAAAAGTTGTTTGTCCTTCGCATGGTTTATAAAACACCTCAGCAGGATCAAACTAAAAATTTGACCACATGATTTCTAAAAAATTTTAAAAGTTTTAAAACATTTTACAGAAAAAAACTAAAAAAAGGTCTTGAGGCGATTTATTACTTTTCACTTTTCAGTAGGAAACAGGATCTTTAAAAAAAATCGAAAACCATGATCTATAAAATTAATTAATACAGAATTACTAGTTAATTAGGAGTTTGTCCTTCAACAATACTGAACTAGTCGACACATTCTATAATACTGCTATACTACTCTTGAATCTATAGTGTTCCAATGCTTAGACAATTCATTCAATACTATTATGATTTAAAATTTTCAAGAAATTTGTTTCAAAAAAAATCTTCTGTGAGTTATAAGATAAGCTTATAAATATATAAGTTATAAATATAAGCTTTAATTTGTCCGTCACTCTAATTATTCGTTTCTACACATATAATTTATTATACGAGTAATGCTACAACCTAACATGACTTGCTATTAATTTCCTCACTTTTATAGTGAGAAAAAAAAACAACAACAAAAAAACAACAGCAACAAAAAGAACAACAACAACAAAACTAATAGGAATAAAAAGAATAGAAGACGTTCATTAAACTAAAGTATAAAATTAATTTGCATTCAGGATTAACAATTTTTTTTTCTCATTTTTATTTTTTTTTTATTTTTGTTTCATTTTCTTTTGTTTCATTTTTTCCTTTTAAATGTTTTTGAGTTTCATTTTAAGAGAAGATTTCCATAAGTTTTTCAAAATATTTTATTTTTTTTTTTGTTGTTTTATAACAAAACTAAAATGTTTCATTAATCTTAATTCTAGGGTAAAAAAAAATATGAAACTTTAATTTTCTAACAAACAAATTCGAGGAAATCTTTTTGCTCCCTTCATTTTTATACATAGATTTCTTAGTTTTAAATCAGATTTATTCCGGGATAAGTCCTCACTAAATTTACCATTATGTTTTGTAACTCTATAAATTAGAGCAGGAAGATATCAACTGAAAGGTATGGATCGATCGGAATCGAGAAATAAATTGATCTAACTAAGTGTGCCCGTCGATTTGTCGATTTGTCTGCACGATAAGCCTAAATCTAAAGGAACCTGAAATTAAATAATATGCAATTTAAATTGTCTTTGGATCTAAATATTTCGATTTTTATTTTTTAAGTTTATATAATTTGTGCAGTAACTAAAGAAAATTATCATTATCAGCGTTCCGAGCTTAAGTATAGATATTACTGATCAAATTTTTGTTCCAAATATCAGAATATAAGTTGTTAACATAGTCCCCATAATGATTTATCCTAAACCAACTTCGAAACTATTTACACTAGTAAATAACAATCTTATCCGTTAGAGTTTTTCTTTTTCTAATCAGATCAGATTAAAATTTTATCCGAATTCTGACGCTCTGAGTTAAAAAAAAAACGTTCAGAGCACAGATTCTCAATTTTTATCCAAATTACTTTCTAACGTCAATTGTTTGATTGCGTCAAAAAATATTTTATAAAATTGAAATTTAAAAGATTTAAATTGTTATTATATTTTTAAATAGCATTTTTATTATTTTATTCTTAATTTGACGTCTCCTTGACAACTCTGGGAAATTTGAGAAATTTTTAAAAACTCACAGATCGCGCTCTGAACCCTCTACGAGTTAAAAAAGAAACACATTTTTTAGCTTGACAACTCTGACTCTCCGGTGATGAGAAAAAGAAGAACGCTCTTAATAAACAGGTAACTAATATTTCTTCCCAAAACTTTTACAATTTGGCAACCCTGAAACCCTATATTTTAGTTCAGTTAAATCAAATACAGAAAAATGAGATGCATATCTTAAATAAACTAGTAGTGATGACTCACAAAATTTACAATTAACTAAGACTATTCTATACAAAATTTTTGCAATCCGGCAATCTTTGAACTTAATATTTTGATTTATTGAAATTGAATACAGAAAAAATGGAATACAAATGTGAAATAAAATAATTTTAAAAATAAAGAAAATTTTTTACAAACAGCAAATATGAATACATATATATATACAAATATATATATTTTTTATTAAATTGAATTTTCTTTAAAGTGATTTCTCAAAATTGAACTGTATTTCTTTTCAAATGGTCTGAACTAATATATGAAGGTTGTTCTTTGGGATTTTCTTTCGAATTTTAATCAAAGAAAACTGTTAATTTAAATTTTTTTTTACATAATTTTCAATTTCTGGGAAAATTTAATAATTTTCATTTTACGTGACCAAAAACAAAACCAATTAAGATTTTTTGGAGGGCTCAGTTGTTAAAAGTGTAATAAATAAAATATATTGCAAATAAATTCAAAATTTTCTAATACAAATTTTATTTAACAAATGTAATTTAATTTTTTTTTATTTATTAATATCGTGTCGAAAATTGGTTTAAATTTGAAATTAGCAGAAGTGGTAGGAGGCTTCTTTTTAAGATGAGTTTAATTCAATGACTTTATCACTAAAAACATATTTTGGTTAAGAAGCCGCGAAACAAATTATAAGATTTTGGACTCGAACCTCGGTCATACGAACTTATTGTATGCGCCTTGTTAACTTGCACCAGTTACAGTCAGATTACAATCAACGGCTTATCACAAAATATTATTCTTCTTTCGTAACGCTGAACCTAGTCTTATGTACCATGAAGAAATGGAAGCAGAGGAACTAATCAAATACCTTAAATTATTCTGATAGATTTGTTCAGAAATAAAAATCAAAGCTTTAAAACAAGTCTGTTAAGTAATCGTTTAAGTTTCGGGCCTTTATAAGTTCCTAAAATCTTTTCACGTTTGTCTTAGGAATTCTTTTTTCGAGTTTTTAATCCTAGAAAAAATTTGGAAACGACTCAGTGCTCTAGGGATCGTATTTTTACATTATTTGTACCAAATTCTTCTACAAGCAACTTTTCCCAAATATTTTCCAAATATTATCCTGTCTTTTATAAGGAAAGACAATAATTTCTCAATGTCTTCAAAATTTTAGTACAAACTAACGGCAATTCCTGTGATTAAAGTAATGCATTAAAATTGAAATATTTTGGAATAGATTTGACTGCAATGTACCTAAATTATTTATTTAATACCAAATTTTTTGCCATTTTGAATATAATTGTAAGACTTCAAAGTCTTTTAATAATATTTTTAGTCGAATTCTTTTAAATCTGAAAATAAATTTAAACTTAAAGTAATATTTTATGCCAACATAAGTAATATAAATTCAGCTTCAGGGGAGGTTCTTTTGTTAAAATTAAACTTACAATTAAATATAAGTAGTGCGTGAAGATTTATACAAAACGCAAATGTATTCAAGTAGAAAATTATTTCCAAATTACAAAAAATTTTATATATTAAGATCATTAATTCATTTATTCATATATTAATTTATATACAGAATACAATAATAATATTATTGTATTATGCAAATTTCTTTATAATATTCATAATTACTTTATTAATTCCTTTGGTTAGTAATATTATTATGTAAGTTCTTTAATACATATTTTGATAAATATTCAATATCTGCTGGAAACATAATGTCATTAACATAAAAATATATCTGAAAGCCTTATTAATTACTCTTATAATAACATTATAAACATATCTTGAATTTTGCTTTCCTAGGAATCCTTGGAAAATATCCTTAAAATTAATAGGATGTTTTTTTGAATAATTTGTTTATTTTCACACAATATCTAAATTCTAGGATTCTGTTATTCAAAGTAAACGGAAGAAAGGATATTGAGGAAATTCTTAATTAGAACGAATGCCTTCGTTTGTCTGAGTTAAATTAAAAAGTCTGTTCCTTTTTATATATTTGAGTTGTACTTAAAGCTCGACAAGCTACTTTCGTTAAGTTAAAATTATTAACAAATACTTGCTGAAAGCGGATTCGATTGGAAACTTAGAAACTCAGAAGCTTGAATTAAAGAAAAAATCTAACACATTCCCTAAATATCGATATAACGCATTCCCAAAATATCAATCAATTATTGATCCGTTTATTTATTTGAATAAATTTAAAGCAGGATTCAATTCTATTGAATTTTCTATATTATATTTTTCTTCTATTCTATTCTATTTTTATTGCCTTCAAAAACACTTTTTATAACGGTTATTCCTTCCAAGCATATTTTTAGGCGCAACTTTTTAAATTCCAAAAATCTTTGATACTTTCACAGGAACAATCAGTTTCTTATTCAATTTAAGGTAATACTTTAACAACAATTTACACATAAACTAAAAGGAGAGTGTCCTGAACATATTAGGATTAATAAAAAGTTGGAATAATAAAAGAATTAACTGGAAGAAATTTCTTTATCTTGATTTTCATTCTATATTATCTTTTAATTTCAAATCATTCAATTACATATTGTGTTTGAATATATCTGAATACACGAATGTACAATATGATAAAAATGTCAGAGTAATTGATATTATAGTTTGTCCCTTACTTTTAAGATTTACTTAGTACAACAACAAAACTCAAATTACAAAATCCAATTTACAATCAAAGGTAAGATTAGTTTTTCTCTTTTTTGTATAAGTGTTATACTGATAATGTTTTAATTAAAATTTTATTAAGACTTCTAGGAATTTATAATGAACATAATGTTTTGGATAAAATATATATTTTATAGAATCAATTTTTGGTTTTAGGCTCTTCATTTGAATTTTATTTTATTTCAAGCATAGGAATTCAATTAATTGTTTGAAATGCAGAAATATACGAATTTTATTTACTAATTCTATGAAAAATTAATTTAGCAACCTATTAGAATGTTTAGGTTGCTTTATATTCAGAGAATCAAATCCTGATGTATATTTAGGAAGAAGTTCTTAAATTAAGTATATAAAAACTTAAAGTATTAATCTTAAACTTAAAGTATTTTAAAAAAAGCTGCAATAAAAATGTTGTGTAATAATCCCGCTTTTAAATGTACAGAAGAAGCAAGGTATTAAAGATATATAATTCTAATAATTATTATTCACATAAATTGTTATTACTTTTACTGAGATTCAAGTCCAGTTCCGTTGAATAAAACGTTGAAATTGTAATTAATTTTGATTTTTTTTACTTTTTTCTACCTCTGTCATTAGATTATCATTATATGGCTTATGTAGTCATATAGTCATTGTGTACTTGAATTTTTTTCCCCAGACTATGTTGCGTCTTAGCGCATTCTGTAACAATGTTTTGCTTTGACATCCACATTTTCTAATTCTTTGAAGGTTATTTACCTTATGTAATCATATAGTTCTACTATTGCTTTAATTCCTTCCTAGGTATTGTAGCGTCTTCAAAATTATTGCTGAAATATTCTGTACCAATTTTTTTTTTAGGGCGCTCATATCTTCTTGATTCCTTGAATGGTCCATAGTAAGTATATTCACTTCTTCTGTCGGTGATATTTTCTTACCCTATATTCATTTCGACTTCATTTCGCACCTGATTTGTTTTACTATGGGTCCCTCATCCATTAGCATCCAGAAGTCTTTTTTAGCCTGAGCCAGATTATACAGCATAATTATATTTGCCTCTTCTTCATTTGGGCATTTTTCGTGCCTTCCTAACGGTATATCCTTAAAAGTTTTATGAAGCAAATCTCTTTTAATAAATTTTCCAGTAAAAACAAAACATTTAATTCCAAACTACCTTAATTTAATTTTTAATACCAGCAATATTTTATTATCAACAACATCCTATATAAATTAAATATTTAAATTTTATAATTAAATATTAAAGCACTTTTAAAAAAGAAAACCCTTAAATTAAAATTAAATATTATTACAAAGGGTTTATAAATGTTATCTTGGTCTTGGTAAAAAACTTCTAAAAATAAAAATAAATCGGTTTTTTTGTGGAAAATTTTCAAGTATTCATATTAAACATTGTTTTAGTAATTTCCCTAACCCTTATATAAAATGGGGGTAACTCTTCCCTACAATTTAAAAATAAAAAATCAAAACCTAAAAAACATAAAAAAAAAATTTTTTTTGAAAATAAAAATTCCACTCATTTTGGCAATGCTGTGGTATTTAACTACAAACAGAATAAAAAAAGAAAGAGATGAAAAAAGGCAAAAATTAAGGTCGGAATATGTGAAGGTCAAATTCATCATTCTGTTAGTATATGCATACATCATATATAAATTTAATGTATACTGGGTGTTGTGTGATAAAGCTGTCTTCGAGTTAAAGATTTCTTGCCAATTTTGGAGTTCAGAAAAATTTTAAAAATTCTTCAGGAGTTAAACACTACGGTTAGTGGCTTGGTAAATATGTTTCTTTGCTTTGAAGTTTTCCAGCATAGCTCCTGATTTTCTTTGCTTTAAAGATTGCAACGCTGATTTCACAGTTTATGCGTTCTTTTTGGGTGATTCGTCTATTGCTTTTTTATAGATTCTGGATATACGCGAATTATTTGCTGAAAAAAACTCCTGAAACTCATGTAAGTGGTCTAAAATCTTCCCTTACAACATTATTTAAGCAAACCCTTAGAACGATATTACAGAAAAAACTAAATGACGTTGAGTCATTCAATTAATTGAATCGTTCGTCAATATATTTCCTTGGTATTGAAATTGTTCCCACTAAAGTTTCATTCTAAGAGACCTTAAAAATAAATACGCTGAATATTGGCTTCTTTTACTATTATTTTATATAGTTCCGATTTTAAAACCAAAAGCTGGTTTAAACTGCTTGCCCTCTTTGTTGATATCTTCAAAAGGGGAATGGAATCATTTTAAAGAACATTTTTATGAATTTTTTTAACTGTAACATATCCACTATAGTTCTTTATCAGTTAACTGTAAAACACCCTGTATTAACAGATTAGGTTCAAGCATTAACACATACTATACACAAACAATTTTCATTTAAAATAATGAGTTAAAAAAAAATTGAAAAGAGACCGCATATATTTAAGATCCATAAAAATATTTAATTTCTTCCTTTTTTTTTGATTTTAATATAGTCGTAAAAAATCTTGAGGCATTCGTGCATCCAATTTGTCAGATCTTAAAAATTTTAAACTATAACACTTTTAAATTTATTTAACTGAAAAATTAAATTTTCAGTTAAAAGCTAAAAAGAAATCATGGATAATAAACAAAGTCTAATTAAGCTGAATAGAAAGTACTTTGGGCTGATCATAGCTCTTCTACAAAAATGTTTAAAAAGTAATAAAAACTAAGTTATTAGCAATTTAGGGTAAGATAGTAGGGCAGCATTTGCTGTATCAGTTGAAATCTAAGTAACTAATTTTTTGAACAAAATTTAAGATTGTGTCGCTTGCAGGAAATAATTTGCGTGCGGACATAACATATTTTTGAAGTCAAAACTTAAATCTAAGATCTACAAAGTTCTAAGGCCAGTCGAACAAATTTGATTACTTAGTGTTCTTAGGTTTTAAGGATTCAGGCATAGCATTAATATTTGACTGGCTCAGAATCAAAATAGCCTCAAAACCATATATCGGGGTTTAGAAACTATAGTTTTGAAAAATTAAGAAAAGGGCTTAGACCAATAGAAGATAAGTGAAAATTCACAATTTCAAAACCTTCATTCATTAAGATCGAATGTTAGGGAGTATTGTAAAGCTATAGGAATAAATTTCCCAAAAGTACGTTAGCTTTAAAAAAAATCTTAGTATTTAAGTGTAAACTTTCAAGTGCTCATTTTCTTCATGCAAGATCTTCGGAATTTTTTTCTCTCTTTTGCTGAAGGTCAATGCAGATTTAATATTTAGGTATCGAAGAAACATCCAAATTTAATCACTGAGAGCTTTTCCAAACAGTTTTAGAACACCATAAGAACCTTGTGATATTGCAGAACAATTTATATTCAAAAACCTAATTTAACACTGTAATAAATTCTTCAATAAAAAAAAATTAAGTATATTATGATAATAAACTTTAAAATGTTCATTTTGGGAATATTTAAAAATAGGAACCATATAATAGGAACCATAATATACATCACAGACACATAAATCGTATATATATAGAGAGTCATCTAGGTATATTAAAATAATCAAAATCTATCTCATTTCCAAGCAAGAAAAAAGGAACGTTAAGAAATTGAAATAAGCCTTTCTCTTTCTAACAATCTTTAAATATAAATAACTATTTTTCTTTTGCATTTTTTTTTGAAGATTTTAGAAAACAGCTTTAATAATTTTAATGTTCAACTTGTTAAAATTATTTTAATGACTCTAGAATATATTATTACCCATATATATATATATATATATATTATATATATTTAAAATAAAATATCTAATAGAAAAAAATGGGATAGAAAATAGAAGAAAGAGAAAAAAAATAACCTTTTTATAAGCAGTCCTAAGTCCTGACTTGAATTAACAAATAAATGACTTTTTAAAAGATAAGAATTCGTATTGAAAAAAATTTAAGATTTCTCCAACACTTAATAAGTTTTAAGGGTATGCCGAAATAGTCATTACGTTTGTCAAGCTGTAAAGGAAACGGTGTAGAAATGTACTGAAGTTCTGAATCCGATTAGAATTCAAAATTGAGTCGATTTAGCTGGGTTAATCCACCCATCCGTCAACACGGTAACTCAGAAATTTAAAAACTAGAAGTCTGAGCCCGTTCGTACGGTAATTCAAGAATTAAAAGAAATTTTTCATAAATTTATTTTTATACACAAAACAGGTCATTGTTTTTGAAATGGGCATGTTTGCGTAGCAGGATTGATGAGTTGCCATCCATCGTATGTTTAATATAAGCTTTCGTCTGTTTTTACAAGAGGTAAGTGCAAAATATTTTGCCAATAGTATTAAAATTGGATGGAAAACGTTTGCACAAAGTTTTGATCATGTAGTGAAAGACGTTCGAATACCCTCCATTCAGCTTCCTTTTCTTTTATGTATAACTGAGGGTCAAATTAAGTTGTTCATCTGGAATTTTTTTCTAAAACTAGTCAAGTTTCATAAAAATGACTCTCTGAAAAATTTGGCACGTTTAGAATTAATGGTTTGTGAAGCAGCACTGCAAAATTTAAATTTCCATTAACAGTGTAGTTAGATTCCCTAAGAGATAATGAAACTGTATACTACAAACTGCTCAACAATTTTGTGGTCTGGTAAAAAAGCTTCGAGTAAGTGCTACACAATTGTTGAAAGTTTACAGAATTATTGTGAGCCGAATGATATTAAAATATGTTCTTATTAATATCTTATAGGTATCCCAGAGTTGACATAAACTTCTAACATTATCTTTTTAATTTAGTATGGTTTTCTTTTATTTTTTTTCAGTAATTTTGAAAAATTTTGAATTTTTTCTATGCATTTTAAAAGAAAATTTACATAAGTCATAAAAAAAGAGTTTGATTTTTTGGTTTTAGCTTGTAATTCTTTTACATTTTTTTATCATTTTGTATTTCATCATTGTCATTTTTCTCTCTTTCTCGTCAATATAAAATTTAAAGAAATATGGAACATGATATTTTCCTTAAAGATGATAAGGTTTTTTTTTTACTTTAAAAGCATTGTCTTCAATTAAAATTTTATTGTTATTATTTAAATATTTAAGAAAATCTTCAAGTCATTTTAAAACATTTAGTCAATGATTTGTGATGTTGTTTAGTAAAATCAAGAAACATTGTGCAATACACTGAAAGCTAAAATTGCCTTGGCCCAATCAAGACCTTCTGTCTTCAGTGTTTTTAAAAACTCGACCAATCGAAAGGATTAAAATTTTAAAAGTCTTGTATTTAATAGAACTTTGAAGAGAAAACCTTTATCTTTATATTGCAATTTTACCAAATAAGAAGCATTAAATTTCCTTAAGATCATGATATGCTCTTAGGTAATTCAAAAAAAAACACTTCTTTAAAGATTTGAAAGGTCCTTAGTAAAAACTAATTCAAATATGCTATATTATAATATTTTTAAAAAAAATTGCATACTTTCAGGATTGATGTAAAATAGTGTTGAATGGTATAGTGTTGAAAACTATTAAGTAGAAAATATTTAGTATAATTTTAGAATATTTATTATGATTTGTGAACTACTTATTGTCAAATTTATTAAATTTAATTTATATTAATTAGTAATTGTAATTTTTAAATTTGGCTGTAGAAGCATGGCCAGTATAGAGCTTTAGCCTAAAATTCAATTTTTAACCTGTCAACAAACCGTCGATTTACCATAGACAATATGTACCAGAAGTTCTTACACATTGACGTCAGTAGTATTACTTCCAATTATTAGAAACATTTTAATGCCAATGCTGCTCTTGAGATTAATCTCTTCTGATTGGCAAATATAAAATGATTTAGATAAAGAAACTTGGCTTAAGCAATAGAAAGCTAAAGTTGTTATCAGTATTTTCTAGAATTTGTGGCTTTTATACTTTCCTACCTCAATGAGCAGTTTCTTTTTAACCTACATAAATCTTTGCATATCTGCAAATTATTATGAGTTCATATTTAAAATTTGTAACTACAGGTAGGCACGTTTTAGATAAAATATTGGAATCTTATAAAGCCCTACATCATAAATTATGCATACAAATCTAGTCACTTCTTTACATTTACCTCTCCTTGTTTCCTACTTCAACTTTCTAAATAAAATGAACGCTATGCGTAGATTTATTTTCTTCTTTCATTTTGTTCCTAAATATTATTTTTATTAATTTTTTTTTTTTGTTATTTTATACATGAAAATGAAAAATAGAATCAAATCCGTATTATATTCGCATAAAAATTTATATATATATATATATATATGAATTTAATGTGATACGACCTTATAATAAACATAAATACGTGAAGATACATTAATAAATGTTTGCTCCTTCTTAACATAATACTGACATATAGTATTGTATGTAATGAAATATAATGTTTTAAAGATATAAGATTCGAAGGATTACTAGAATATACTTCAATATTTTTTAAATTAAATTTTTTGGTACAGTTTATTAAAAAGTATAAACATGGCGTATGTGTAAACCTATTCCTAGAAATTTTTTTTATCTTATTTTTGTATGCAAAAAAATAAAGTATGTCTTCTGCTTATTTAGGGCTTGTGTATTTATTAGGGTATAAAATATTGAATTTTTTGATTTAAATTTTTTTTCATTAATTTTAAGCCTAAATTTTTTTTTATTTAAATATTTACGACTTTTGTGAAAATAAATAAAAAAACGGCTTCAATTTACTGCAAATGTTAGTCTTTTACTATATGCATTTTACAGTAAAACCTTGATTCGCTTGAATGTGTGTGTTTTTTATTAAGGATTAAATGGAGTAAACAATAAATTAATTAAAAGTAACTTTTAATTGAAGAAACGAATTCAAATATACTTAATTATAAAACTCAAAAAAAATTGCATACTTTTATGAGAAATGTAAAATCCTTAAAGTATGCTATAATATTGAAAAAGATTAAATAGGGAGTTTTTGAATAATTTTAGAGTATTGAATGAGATATTTCTTGGTTAATGTATTAAATTTATTACATCTAAATGGTTTTATATAAGTAGTAGCAATTTTTCAATTTGAATGTGCAGAACTTGGAAAGTACATAGTTTAAACCTATAGGTTGATTTGAATAAATTGAATAAACCCTTGTTATGACTTCCCTACGCGCTATTACTTTGCCATAATTTGTTCAATTTTAAAATTTACTCCTATGGTAACCTTAGATTATTAAAATCATTTATAAATTAAAATAATTCTACTTTTCAGTCACGGTTTTATTTCACTGTATTTATATTATGTTATTTTGCTACTTATTTTTAAAACTTTTTTTTTCGTATACTTATTAATTATTTCCATGTAACATAATATGTATTAACTTTTTTTTATATTCTAATTAAATTATATTTTGTAATTTAAAACGTAGACAAAAAGATTGACGTTGAATTGAATATTAAATAATACAAATACGTTTGTTTTTTGTTTTTTTTTTTAATAACGCATGATTTTTTTTATTAAATTACAAAAACAAATGTTCATTTTAATTATTAAAAAATAAAAACATTATGTAAATTACAAAATTTAAATTTAACAAAAACTTCCTGTAATGTAAAAATTTTAAATTTGAAAAAAGTTTTAAATGAAATTAAGAACTTTTCTTGGAAATTTTAATTAAATTCGAAAACATATTCCACAAATTATGTATGTATTAAATTTTGATTAAAAAATTTTTAATTTACATGAAAAATAACAATGTTTCAAACAAATTACCAATTTGTTTATTGGTTTTGTTATGGAATTGTAATTTAAGAAACCATTGATAGACAATTAAAATGGGGGAAAAATTAAAAAAAGAGAATCGCTAGGTAATTAAAATTTGAGAAAAAAATTTTAAACTATTTTCATATTCAGGTATTGGAGCCTCTTGCACATGTTGATGTTAGTCATTAAACTTAACAACTATTGACGAAATTACAATTATACAACCATTTTCGTTCATACTTAAGTTGAATAGTAGCTACTCGAATCCACGCTACACGAGAGTAACCAAATTTTTGGAAATAAAAATAAATTTCTTTTAGCATAATTTCAGGCACCTAGCTTTATTAAGTATAATGTAATGCTCATAAGAAAAGGGAAGCTTTATGTCAAATACTCAAACACACTGACGGCTCTTGTATTAAAATTATTTTGTGTACATTAGAGTTCCTTTAGTTTTTGAGTTAGCGGATGGACGGAGTAATGCATGTAGCTATATATAGCTATTTATTTTGACACTTTATATTTCCAGATGAATACTTGATATTTTCGATTTTCCCGATATTTCACATGTAAAACTGGTGTAAAGATCTCTTTTCGGTTCGAATAATAAGTCAATTACAAAAAATATATATAAATAAATATATTGTTCAAAATACTATAAATCAATTGCGCTCGCGGCTTATTTTCTTTTACGCCAACTGATTTATTTTAATATTCCTAGCCTAAGTATATGCAATTTAAAAAATACTTAAAATAAAAAGTTTAAAAAAAACTGTGTACAAGAATAGATGCTCTTTTAACCAAATTCAAGCCATTCAAATAAGTTGAAGAGTAGAACAAAAGAATGAAGAAGAGTGATTTTAAAAAGTGTAGATTTAAGTTAAATATTGCCAAAATTTTTGAAGGCAACCCATTTCAAAGTTTTTCATTTAAGAATTTTGTTTCTCTAAAATTATAATATGAAGGAACATACAAAACAACTATATAAATTTTGTAAAAAGCACTTATTCGATCGGGAAAAAATAATTTATGTCTTACTTTTTAGGAGATTTTTGGCCCAACTCATCCTGAGTCATAATTCTCGAAGAAAAAATAAGTCAATTCTTTCTAGGAGACTTTTGATTCCAGAACTTTTTTCACTCTTCTACAATTACCAATACAGTAAAATAAGCACAAAACAAATTAAATAAGAAGTCAGCCATACCAATTATTCGGATTAACAAATTTAAGATTCCGCAAAGAACTTCTGTTTAAAGTCTTCAAAAATCTTTAATACAATATTTACCCGATTTAATTAAATTTTTTTTTTTTTTTTTTTGCCCGCACCTCTACGTGCTAACTGTTCACTGTGATAGGCTAAACAGCCTGACTATATATGTGCATGTCGGAACAGGGGAGATATATTCATATATTAGAACTGATCAAATGAATTCCACATACAATTTAAACATGAGATAGTACTACGCCTTATAACATGTAGAAATGTCTTAGATTTTCAATAAATGCAGTTCTATTTCTGTTTATATTGTAATATTTTGTATTAGATTTATATGGTATTCTATATCAGTGAGTTATATTATTTAATTGAATTATTTGTTTACATTTTGTATTTGTTTATATTGTTATATTTATGTATTTTTTATTAAAGATATATAATTATTAATTATTAATTAAGCCATTAATTTGAACCCAACGGCGAATGGTAGCTGAGTCGAGTTGAAAACCAGATAAAAGTTTTTTCACTTTCACTGGGATTCGAACCCGGGGCCTTTCGCATGAAAGGTTGGCACTCTAACCACTGTGCCACCCAGCCGATGTTCTCCAAGACTCGTGTACCGTCATTGGATTCTAGCAAAAAACAAAACAAAAATGAACAACGATTTAAATCTTTAATATTTGATTTAATCAAAATTATTTTTGTTTTTTCTTGAAAAATTGAACAGCGTTTTTAAATTGCAACGTTTTTTTTCAATTCTCCAGACGAATGAGTAAACAATTTAATAAAAAACTAAATTTTTTTTTAAATTTAACAAATTTATTTATCGATACTTCATGTTTTATTACAACACAATTTATCAATACAACAACAACATCAACAACAACAGCAAAAACAACAACAGGCAAATAACAAACAAGACATTGAATTTACTTTACATTAGAAACAAAATCACATTTTTTCTCTTAAAAAATCAAATTACAATTTTTGATATTTAATTTTTCATTGACATGACATCTACGATCTCTACCTCTTTAACTGTAGAAGAAATACATATCTACTAAATCAATCCCTTTAAAAATCCTTATAGCCCTTTTCACTTTAAAATTTTCGTATTATTTATTTTCCATCTCTTTTGCATTTTCTTTTATCTTTTATTGAAAAATTTCATTCATCACTTGATAGAATCTAAAAAGAAACGAAAGAATGAAATGTAAATGTATTGCTGTCTCTTTCTCTCAATTCCTTTACCTAATATATAGATCACAGTAGGTGAAGTTGTTGTAGCTTTTGTTATCGTTTCTATTTGGTTTTGCAACACGTCATAATTTTATGTTATTGCGGGGTGCACTAAAGGTTATGGCGTTAAGTCTTAGTAGACCTTATCTTCATTTGGAATAAGAAATTAAGCCTAAGTCGCTATATCCCTAACTTTTCATACCAATCGTGGCTGCTCAACATATAACTTATTTCTGATTTAGAACTAATCCGACTATTTTAGGTATCAACGATAATCTGCCAGCAGGGCTAAAGTATCGAAGAAGATCCATAAGACTGGTGCTAGCTAGAATTTGGTTAAAAAATCAGGGTTTAAATAATTTTCATTTGTAGGGATTTTGAGGAGATAAAATTCTTTAATAAAAAGGAAGAAATTCCTGTTAGAGGTAAGTGAAAAACCCCCATAGATAGTGATTTTGTGGGTTGGTGGACCGCTCAGACTTTAATTTACATTAAAATTAGAAAGAATATCTAACGCGAAAATTGTGCAAATTTAGTGTTACATCTCAATTGAATTGAAAGCTAAGGCGTATTAGCACAACTTCATCTTAACAACCTGCAATTTATTTCAAAGGCCTAAATTTTAAAAAATTAATTTAAAAAAACATTGAAACTATTAAATTGTCATCAAATACAAAAAACAAGCTTAGACGCCCTAAACACATTGTTTGATACAGTATTGAAGGCATTCATATTCGTAATATCCTTCAATTTGTGTTCCTCAGTCTATTTGCCTTACAGTTGCTACTCATTCTAAAGCTGGTTATCTAATTTTCGAAGTCTTCTGAAGCTCTATCACATTTCTGAAGCTCTTGAAAGCCTCTGACGTTTGTTTTTCTCAAACAAATTTTCTTATTTCTGAAAAATGCTTGATGTTTCCGGTCCTAAAATTTGTTTTTCGACGGATAAGTTTTCCGCCTTTTATTTCACTTTGCTGATTTAACTGGAGTTCTGTATCCGAACTTTACCCAAGCAACTATTTTTCCGTCTAATGTAAGTTCCTTTCTAACTTGAGTTATTTTACAGTATAGTATATAACAATTTTAGCATAGCTTTAAAACGATTGCGAGTTATCTTATCTCATTATCAGATTATCCAATTCAACATTGACAAGTACAACACTCTCAAGTACCCCCTTTAGTTTTTAACGATTAAGTGTATTGTCATTTTTATAAATCTGATGCAAAACACTTTACATTAAAAGCAACAAAACAAAAAAGTTTAAAATTTTTTTTAAATAATCGACAATGGATTCAAAGTGTGACGAAAATAAATTGATAAAATTTTAGTAAAAGACAAAGAAATTTCAAAAATGAGGGCGCAGAAAACAAATTGAAGAAATGGAAGAGGAAAGGAGAATATTGTAAAAGAATTTAAATTGCTGTTTAATAGTAAAAGTTTTTTGTTCCAATTATAAGTACAAAGACTTTATATTACACTTTATATATAACTTTGATATTGTACAGAAACACTTTTGATTTATTAACCTTTATGTGACTGCAGCAGATTGTTAAGTTGAGGAAGCATGAAAAGAATATGTTATGCTATTATTGATGTTACGCCATAGTATTCATCACTAAAAATTTATAGGAGGTACATTTCTATAATGATCAGCATTCATAGCAGTTAGCAGCAACATGAGTTGCTTGTATAACCTTCTTCGTATAGATAGTTGTGGGAATCATAGTACGATTATTTGAGTTCGCCGTATGGTTCAATAGATATCAAATAAAGTTGATTAGGGACAGGCTTCTGCCTGCAGACATTGAAGGAATTATTAAAAATAGTAAGTTTAATTTTCATTTGGCATAACTTTGGTATGTAAAACAAAAGACCTCCTAGCTTTATCATATGACTTATACAACGGTAAAAATTTAACTTCAAGCATTAAATTTTATGCAAATAAAGGTTATAATATTTTTTTTGTACGACGGAATGGAACGCTTCGAAAGCCAAGGCATTGCAACTGTGCGGTGTTCCGTTGGGTAGTACGGTTTTAACACACAAAAATCACGCCCTTTTTCAACCCAACTTTAGAATGAGACCTGTGATATATTGTGCAGTTCGGTTACAAAGATTGGAGTATGATAAGATTTTGGTATTATGGAGGTCATTTGGAATTTTTGGAACATGGGACATGGGGATAATTGAATGAATTATTTAGGAGAAAGTCGTAGACATTACATTACAAACTTTGGGGAACATATTTGTTGTAACATGGTTTCGCTAACTGGATGAGCGTATGACAAATGAAACTCCGCAAGCCGTGTTACACCATCTGGTTAGCTCAACTGTGTAGGGGTTAGAATCTGTTGTCTTCCTTCTTGACCTTTGGAAAACAAATTTAAAATATTTGGTGATCTAGATATTTTCAACATCAGATCTGAATATCAGATATAATTACAAATAGAGTAATTTTTTGGTTAAAAATACAAGAATATAAGCCTCTTAAAAATATTTTTATAATACCAAAGCGCTACCTGATAGATTAATATTCTGGTTTTGCACAAACCTTGCCTATAAATCTAGCCTTCTCTCTTCAATTAGATGATCTGCCTCAGAAATAAAATGTTAATTTTAAATATTGAAAGATTTTCAACAGAAAAGTACAAACTGACAGTGGAATGGCAACCATAGCATTCATCAACTACACGTGTAACTCAAAATTTTGAAAGTATGATGTAAATAATTCACTATATGATCAAAATACATTTAAATACTGCCAGAGCCTCCAATTCCATGAAAATTTATATCTTCAACAAAAATAAAGCTGTTGTTTATAATTTAATTTATTTTTTCAATTTTTTTTTTTTTTATGTGAGTTTCTATGGTTTTAAAAAATAATTTACGCTTATCTGAGCCATTTTTATTTTTCTTAAGTAAAAAATTCAAAAATGTATAAGCGTGTTTATGTACACTTGTGTATATATATAACTATTATCTTTGGAAAATAGAAAAGTTTTGAATGAAGAGTTCTTATTACGATTACAAAATTAAAATGAACACGTGAATAAACAAATTTTGGTGTAAATATTTTGGTATGAAAAAGCAACAAATTTTAATTAGAAAACTTAAAATTATTTTAATAAAAAAATTAAATAAAAATTTGGTTTTAATTAGAAAAATAATTACAAAAAACAACAACTAATTTTTAAGTTTCCGCATCTCACTGCGTAGTAATTGACTTGCAAAACAAAAAATTTAATCATTTCATCAAAAGTTGAAGAAATTTTTATATTTTGAGAAAGTAATTCACAGGAACAACAAATCCATCTTTTATAGAGCCTAATAATTTTAGTTTAACTCGAGTTAATAGGTAATATGAAGCCGAAAATGGAGAATATAGTTACAATCAACACTGAAATATCTTGGTAAAGTGAAAAATCAAGCGGTTAGCCTTTTAAACAATCCCAATGTTATCTCAATACAGACTTCACCTAATCCTTGCTGCGCGGTTTGGCCACCAACCTTGCTTCATAATCTCCTAATAGAGAAGAGCATTATTTATGTGTTACCTTAACACTGACTCAATTTAACCTTCACTGTACATTCTGATAATTGTCTTTGTTTCATAGTTCCCAAATAGAGACAAGCACGTTCTGAACCTCATAAATGATCTACATGCTATCTAAACACTTTTTATAGTTCTCTAATTAGGACGAACACATGTTCTAAAGAACTAAAAAAACTAATGCCTTCACATAAAGTTTCCATCATGCTGGATTGTTAAGATGGCGCACATAAAATCATGTGGACATCGTATTTATGGAACCGTACATGAACCATGTCACATTTCCCGAAATTTTTCCGTTGACAAAAGCCCAGAGTCAAAAGTCGCCCACGGAGTGATTATGGTTTAATAGTGTCATTATGGCTTAATAATTGAGTGAAGGCATGAGTAGGTGATTAAAATCTAAAACAAACTTAATTAAATTTAAGGACACTAACATCTCTCTCTTAGCCGCTCTAAATCTTGTACTAAACGATTTATAACTTCAAATGTCAACTCTTTCCCAATACCTATTCTTGAAGTCTGATTTTAAAATATTGCCTTAAAATTTTGTGTTTTTCTGGTGATTTAGGATTTTCACCTAGAGGTAGTACTGGAAATGCAATATGTACATGTTAATGAACCTAATTGATTCCAAAATTCTACTGAAATATTCCACAGCCTTCTGACGGATAAATCAAAACTTGATTAACGTCTTTTTCATATAAATATTTGTCTGATGACGCAATGATAAATGTGTTCATTCGAAGGACCAAGATTCAAACCCCAGATAAGTTTCATATTTTCAAAAAAGTCTTTTCAGAGATCTTTCATTTTTTAAATTAAATCAGATATAACCTAAGATTCCATAATGTCCACCGCTTTCCACAAATTCATTAAAAAGAATAATATAGCAAACATATAAATCTATCCTTATTATTTAATATTAAATTAGTAAAATTTAGTAGCTGGAATTTCATTTGAATTTCTTCAAAAATTTGGTTTAGTATAACGTTATTATAATCCAACTAGGTAATAAAAATAAAGCACTAAAGAATTTTTACCTTGAAACATTCCAAAGAAATTTAACATTCTTATGTCAAATCAATTTCAGTTTTATACGTGAGTTAAAATAAACTAACCCAAATTATTATCCTAAATATTACTAATATTATACAATATTATATACATATTACATAATAATAATAATATTATCTTTAATGTTACTAATATATTTTTATAACTATATTATTGTATTTTATTATTATTGGTGGGAATTTTGACATCAGATGTCATTAAAATTTTCTTATATATATATATATACATAATTTGTCCCTTGACTACATATTAAATAATAATTTAAAATGGCTTATATTATTATTTTATTAGGTAATATTAATTGTAATTAACATTTTGTCAATATTTTAACTGTGATAACAAGGAAATCCAATATAGGCCATTAAATAAAAATGTCCCCAATATTTTGAATTAAATATTAAATTATTTTTTTATATCTGAAATAGTTATTAATACAAATATTTAAAGTATTTTTATATTTCTATTACATCATCTTACGCATTCAATATATACTATATATGTATATGTAGAAACTATCTTAGGAGAAGATTATTAGTGTTAAAATTTAAAGGGTAAGCAGCGTTTATGAATTTAAACTTTAGTTAAGAGTTCTTTCAGTCACAGTAAGCTTAACAAGTTGTCTATCGAATAGAAAATTACGTTTAAACATTAACTATTTGTCTACTTATCGTCCTATTCGTAATTCAGGTCTTATTTCATTAAAAACACTTGTTATGTTGACTTCTAAAGCATCTATTGTTTCTAGTTTATCAGTGTTAACTAATGACTTCACCTAACCCCAAGAACAATAATCCTTCATCCGTCCGTCCGTTCGTTTGTTTATTCGTATGTTTACAAAACTTTTACACTGTTTCAAATACAGAAAAGAAATTTTTACTACTGGTAGATATTTAAAAAAAAAAACTTTCATGGATTAACTTTTTTCTGTATTTAATTCTGCACCCGTTACGGAGCTACAACGCCTCAAAGTCGGAAAAAGCCCTATATATAATGTTTTATAACATGAGTTCTGTGAGGTGTATTTTCAATCTGAAAACGGTAAAAAACAGCTGGTTTTATAAACTTTCTAAATGGTAAATGCTTAGGGTTACCATACGGTACTAAAATCTAACATTACGCAAAACTTAGCATTGTTAGCATTGAAGCTCCTGCATTAGCTCCTACTCAGTACGAAACACTATAAAATTTTGAAAATGTGCTTTTTTAAAAACTGATGGTTTTTTGCAGCACTTGTTTAATACTTCTTGTCTTTTAATAAATTTCTAAAATCAATTTTTGATTTAAAATCCATAATACCTACAACATCTTAAACCAAATATTTATTCTAAGCTTTTCTTATAAATTTCGTAGAAAAAATTTGGATATTTTTCAGAAAATTTTAACTGCTCAAAGTAAATATTTATTTTTCTATAAATTTTGAATACCTTTAGGAACTCTATTATTTTTTTTTTATATTTGTAAAATAAACAAATTTTAAAATATTAATATAAAAAGTAATTAAATTTCTGTTATTAAAAACAGGAAATGAAAAAAAAAATCTAAAATTTTTTTAACTAGATTTTTCTGTTTTTATTTCCGCTTATTTTTACATTACGGAAAATAAACACTGTTAATATAATTTGATTGATGGTAATTACATATACATACAGTTTATCTTATCTATATAGAAACCGTTAAATGTAAATATTTTAACTAGCTATAGGAGATAGCTATACTCCCATAGATAAACGGAATTTTTTGAAGTTCAGGTGAATTTCAGTATTGAACTTGTAAATGGCAAAATAAAATATTAAATTTTCTATTATCTGGATAAATTTTGAACTGTAGAATTTAATAATGAGAAATAAAAATTAAACTTATATATTATGTATTCAATTGTCAAAGCTTTATTGAACATGTACTTTTTGACTAGTAGTAGAGTTTTCCCATTCTTACATCAGCACTGTAGCACCTCACCCACTGTATTTGAGATTTTTTCATTCTCATATCATTTCAGCGTATGATGGTTTTGGAATCCTGATATCAGGACCTTAATAGCTTAACTATGTCTGAAGAATTTCCAATGCTAACGTTATCCTAACGAATGTTGGCTTTTCAATTCTGATATCAGTAGTATAATCACTTCCCTAGCTCCGTAGGATTTTCAATTCTGATACCATCCTAACGAATGCTGGCTTTTCAATTCTGATATCAGCACTATAATAGCTCACCATATAGCTCACAATAGTGCATGGAAGATTTACGATTCTGATAACTTATTAATGGGTGTTGAATGCTGATATTACACTACCACATTAATTTAATCCCCAGTCCAATAAATTTTAATTAGTTTCTAGACCTCCTTCTTTTTATACTAAAACTTTTTTAAATTTTTTCCCTGATAAAAAACTTTTTGAAATGACACACTTCGGAAATCTATGGAGACTTCAGTGAACTATAAAATGTTATGAAATGAATTAATTTAGAATATCTAGTCTTAAAGATTATTATTAAATTCGTAAAACTAGAATACTTTCAATTATTTTCTATTCATTTACCATTTTATTTACTTTGGTAACACCATATTTGGTAATAATTTTGAATTCCATCAGTTTTTTCTATAACAAATATTATTATTTCTATTATTTTATTTAAATTGCTTTCGTTATTCTTATCTTATGCTATAAAACTACAAAATTGAATTTTGAATTTAAATATTTGTACAATTTATATATAAATATATATATATATATTAACAAAATAAATATTTACTCATCATTTTTAATTACTTCAGTTTCAATTCAACCTATCCTTAAAAGTTTATTAAAATTTTTCAACATAGACACTTAATACATTTTTTTTAGTATTTTTATCATACAAGATTATGTAAACATCCACCTAAAGCAATTTTTATCTTATAATAATAAATTTCACTGTCAGTTTATTTTAAGAATCTTTCAAATTCAAAAATTTTACGGAAGAATAACATAGTTTTTATAAATATTTAATGAAATTGCATACTTAAAGGGGCAAAATATTATTTTCTTAAGAAAATATAGAAGGAATGCATAAAATTGCATAACTTTTATTGGAATCGGTTACAAATTGGTAAATGACCACAGAAAATCTGAAGAATCTGTGATGAAAAACATTCCATAGTACATCAAGCCAAAGAATTAAAAAGCCCAACCCAGGGAAAAAATAGACTGAAAGGAATTTTTCTTTTTTTTTTTAACATTTTTTTCGAATCTATTGAACCGGGGGGTAAGGCATCCTACTCCGGTACACTATTCCACTTCTTCTTACAACATGGAACCCTTGGCTGCTAGATTTCACTCCTGCCCAGCTTATCCTTCCTGCGCCATTCTAAATCCCCTAAACCTAGACTCTGATAATGAAACGCATATAAGCTTAGTGCAGACGTTATGTCAACACAGTCCGTCAACCAACGTCAAACTATTGAAAAAACCTGAATTCTGAGTAGATTACAGAAATAAGGATTTGGAACAATAAGTGGTGCAACCAGTTAGGCTATTATGTAGGCTCTTTACACAACTCAAGCAGGATTTATGAAGCTCAATTATATTATACTATGCACAAAAGTTGGAAACTATTATTATTATAACGGTAAATGCTTAAAACGTCTCTTTCTATGTTCTTTTTCTATTAATTACTAAAGCTATATAAATGTCTAAATAATCTTAACACATTTTATACACTATTTTGCTTTAAAACATTTTGATTTGTATGAAAAAAAAAAACAAAAACAAATTCATAAAACTTTATTATTAAAAAGTTTTATTTACAAACCATCAGTTTACATCCTGATGTCATTATCAATTGGGAAAGAGAACAAATTAAAGTTTTTTTTTTTTTTTTTTTTTAATATGTGTGGTTTAACTATGATGTGGATTTTATCAGTTTTTCCAATGAATTATTATGATTCTATTTCAGATTAATTTACATATACATATGCAAACATATATTTACACATATATATATATATATAAAGAAGTAGCATACATATATAAAATATTTTTTAATGATGAATAAAAAAGGCATAGCACATATCCTAGATATGTATGATATATTTGTACGCAATAACATTTCCTAACCATTTCGATTACATTAACAGAATGTCAACCTTTCGAAAAATAAAGGCAAGCAAAAAAAACCAAATTTTTATTTCATTTTTTTTTGTGTCCCATAGATTTGACTGACATTTTGTGGTTGAAACGTGACTTGAATCTTAATTTCCATTTTCAAATATAGGAAAGTGAAATCATTTGTTTGTGGTCGACTAAAAATTTTGGTTTTTTTGTTTTATATTTTGTACTCCCAAAATTCCTAAAAAAAATATCAAAATGATCAAATACAATAATAATATATTATTCTTTATTCGTTTTGTAATTCTTTGGTTAAATTTTGAGGAAAAGAGATAATTCTCTTACACTGAATCTGATATTTTTTGTCTATTATGACTTTTTTGTAAGTAAATTATATAAAACTTATTATATTACAGAGTTATTAGAATTGATTATTTATTATGGTAATCAGTAATCACTAATCGCAATTTCGGTTTGTTATAAAAGACTTTCAAAATTTTACAACACAAGACTCAGACTTTTACAAAAAAAAATTATAACCGTTCTATATATAATTGATTTCTTATTTATACTCTGATTCCCTTACTTCTTTTGAAAACTTTGACAGCTAAAATCAAGTACATTATTCTTGACAGCACTTGACTACATGCATATAATATTCAAAGTAATTAAACAAAGCAAAGTAACGGATACATTAATTCTTATTTACATTATTTTGCTTTGTTTGAACAGTTTTTACAATTCATTTAGTTGAAAAAATATTTCCAATTTTTAATACAGCTTAGTGTCTGATAAATCGGAATGATAATATACAAAATATCTGAATATCTTTTAATTACTAAAAAAAATATTAGTTCTAAAATTCTAAAATTTTGTTTACAAAATTTGACAAATAATAAACTATACATTGACAGCTGTCAAAAAAAACTTCACAAAATTTCATTTGGTCTCTACACTGACTTCGTTTACTTTGCTTTTATAAGCACTCAAGTATGATTAAACTAATTTTAATTGAGTACTCCTAATTAGTTACTGATTCTTAATTTAATTTAAATGGCACGCATTATAAAATTTTAAATAACCCTGAATTAATGTAAATAAAACATTATTAAATAAATCTTATATATTTTTATTCATAGTTTTCATAAGTTGACTTTGTGAATAACTCAAATCTATGACACATCAAATATTTGACTTAAGATGAAAGAAAAAAATGAAAAAAGTTTTTCAAAACAATAACTCGATGGATTTTATTATAAATATTAAGTTCTTTCAAATTACTTCGATTATTAACTTGGAAAAAATCTTTAAATTATCATTGGAAAATAGTTAGAAACTACTTCGTCTTTCATAATATATTACATTAATTATTGAAAATCTGAGTGGTATTATAAACTATTTAATTTTAATTGATTATTAAGGAAGACCAAGCTTAACTGGTTTTGTAATCAATCTATTCTTATTTGACCTATGTGAGTCAGTTGTGATAGTACCGATTTCTAATTCTTGGGAACCAGGTTCAACTTACTGTAAGAGTGAGAAAACTGATAAATCTATGCCTATGTATACTTTCATTTATTAGAACTTCTTAGCACAGTTGTTATAGTGCCGACCTCTAATTCAAGGGATCAAGGTTCGAATACCAGAAAAAGTGAGAAAACTTTTATCTGACTTTTGATTGGATTTAGCTTCTATTCATCGTCGGGTTCAAATTAATGACATTACCACTAATTAATAACCACATATCAATAATAAAATAATTAATTAAAATAAAATAGTATAAACTAATACAAAATATAAATAAAAACTTTTAATTGAATAATATAACTCAAAGATACAGCAATGCTGTGCGTCTCAAAAACAAAATTATTACAATATATATGAAATGGAATTGTATCTATTGAAGTTTAAGACTTTATAAGGCTTAGTGTACTATTCCATGTAATAGTGGTATCTTGAACTCGTTAAGATCTATATCTATTTATAATATTTCCAAGGACACAATATGTGATTGGAAGCCAAAAACAAAGGAAAACAGAAAGTGTGTAGACCAGGAAATACATGATGAAAGTCAGTAATGAAGAAACTGTCCCAAAAAGAATAACCTGAGGAGAAATCAAGAGTCTAGCCCAAAAACACAAGGAGTATACAACGGCTGAGTGGCACAGTAGTTAGAGTACCAACTTTTCATGTGAAAGGTCTGAGTTCGAATCTCATTGAAAATACAAAAACTTTCTGATTTTCTACTCGAATCAGCTACTATTTGTCATTGGACTTATATTAAAGGCTTAATCAATAATTATATATCTCTAAAAAAAATTAATTAATATAACAATATAAACAAATACAAAATATAAAAAAATAATTTAAATGAATAATATAACTCACAGATATAAAATACCATATATTTCAAATACAAAATATTACAATATACACTAAAATCGAATTGTATCTTTTGAAAATCTAAGATGTTTCTTCATGTTATAAGAGAGAATGCTCAAAGTACTATCTCATGTTTAAATTGTATGTGGAATTTATAAAAATCAATTCTAATTACACGAATTTAACAGGACCCCCTGTTCGAACATGGTATAGATTAACTTATTAGCCTAACAGTTGAACAATTAGCGCTTAAAAAAAATAAAATAGAATAAGATATAAATATAAAAATATTTTGTGGAAATCTTATGTTACCAAAGGGAATACCTATGGTATAGATAGATCCTTACTATTCTAGCAGTTAAAAAAAATGTTAAATGTTATTAAAGATATCTCTAACTGTATAACCAACATCTTTTAAATAAATAACTACGCTGCTACTGTTTTTAGTTTTCTCCATAAGATTTCACAATTTGTTGTTGTTGTTGTTTTTTTTTAATTCAATTTAAAAAACTTTCAATAACAGGATTTAATATTTTTTCATCAGTTCACAGAATTTCTTAATTTTTATTGGAATAAAAATACGAAAAGAAAAAAAACAAAAACAAGTTGACATTAAATTTTATTCGTTTAGTAAAGTAAAAATTTTCATGTCGAAAGTTCGATATTTAATTCGATACGACAAAATAATCCGATTTATTTTCAAATTTTTTTTGTTTTTTTTTTTTTTTTGCAAAAATAGTAAAAACTTAAACAATATTTTACTGTATTAGTAGTTAGTACTTATACATTTAGTTTTGTATTCCATAGTTTAGATATTGCTTTCATATTTAATGCAAAAGTTTTAGTATCTCTATAATACGACTTATATACGACTTATATACAACTTATGTAGTTATAGTTTTTATATTTTCATTCTTCTTTAAAAACTTAAAATTATTTATGTACATTGCTGCACATTTATGTGAAAATTAACTAAGTCTCTAGAGTATATAAGAATGCAAGAAAAATAAATAAATAAAAGTTTGATGTTATTTTAAGGGATCAGAAGAACATATAAAGTTCAGAATCGATACCATATGATAATATAATTAAGATAAAAATCACTTAAGTCAAAAATCAAACTACATGTCAATAATTAATTTAAAACTTAATTTCTCTGCCTTTTTTAAAAATTTGCAAGTTTCATATATTTATAATACTTTCAGGATTACTTATCATACATTACTTTACATTTCATTGGTTTTAAGATATTTGTTATTACTAATTGAGAAGTTTTCAAAACTTCAACATTCTTTTATTTAAATTCAGTTATTTGGAATTTTTTTAAAATCACAATGTTGTTTAGCATGTTTTAAATAGGGTTGTAAAAGAGCGAACTCAAATGCAAATCTCAATTCAAAACTTAACTCATATGTGAAGCCAACTCATCATTTGAGTTATACGCATGAGCTCGCACGTTGAGTTAAGTGTGAGTTCAGCGCAACTCAAATCAGCTAACTCAAAATTGAGTTAGTTTAAAGTTCGAGTTTAATTACATAGCTCAAAATTAGTT
The DNA here is from genome assembly GCA_963082915.1 of Dolichopus griseipennis. NCBI lineage: Eukaryota > Metazoa > Arthropoda > Insecta > Diptera > Dolichopodidae > Dolichopus > Dolichopus griseipennis. The sequence goes on from OY720443.1 coordinate 27,037,979, forward strand.
CAGAATATTTGAGCATTTTCAAAATTTGAGTTAAGCGATGAGTTGAGTGTAAATTTGAGCTTTTTACAACCCTGGTTTTAAAAATGTTTTACTACTGGGAACATTTAACATATATTTAAACTATGTTTGGGAGAAGTTTGATTTGGAGGTGTGGAGAATGTCAATAGCCATTTAATTAAATATTTAGCTACTTACCAGATTCTTATTGTAAATTTAAAACAACAAACTTGAAGAGAAGACTCAGTTACTAAAGTTAAAACACGTTTTCAACTTTAAAGAATACCAAGTCTTAAAGTTCAAGATTATCTTTAAACTTAAAAAAATAAAGTCTTTGAATCAAAAGTTTGTCTCCAAATTTGAATATTTAGCGGCTCAAAAAAAGTTTCAAAAAGAAGTTTCCTCAAAATTTCCTTAGGGGAACCCGCTTCCGTAGTGTGGGGTCTTAAAACACTCAAATCGTGTCACTTTTGAAACAAACTCAAGAAGAAAATTTGTGGTCCCAATGTACAAGTTAATGCCTAGAATAGGAATATGAAAGTTTTTTGGGAAATTGGCTTCAGGAAATTTGGAGTTATGGGAGGACGGGATCAAACTTGTTTATATTTAGAAGAAATGGATTAACATTTTTCTTAAATTAGGTAAACCGTACCCATAATTATAAAATTTAGGAAACTAAGTTAATAATGCATATGTAGGAGGATTTCAAGTCAATGTTATGATATAGATAGTAATATAATATACAACATTTTTAATTGTTTAAAGGCATTTTTAAACAATTTGATGCAAACCCTGGAAACTAATTCAATTAAACTAAGGACTAAAATTGCGTAGTTAGAAAATAAGATTTAGTGTAAAAGAACCTTAAACGTTTGCTGCATAAAACTTTTATAGTGGCACTTAGAATTTCAATATTTTTAAAAGTAAAAATGTATATAATAGAAGATTATAATTTAATATTAAAGTTTTATATTTTCTTATACATGCATCACATTAGTTTTGATTATTTTGAAAAAACAACAAAATTCAATTGCAATAACCTTTAGCAAGGTTTAATAAATTATTAATATTAAAAGAGAGTCGAAGAAAATCCCTTTAAATTCAATTATTATTTATTATCAAAGTTTATATAAGAAAATATATTTATAGTCGAGATATAACGTTTAATTAATGGGGACTAGGAAATAGTTTCCCAAGTTCAAAGTTTAAAAAGAATCGACCATTTTGATTTAAAAACGAATTATTATTTTTGAAAATTTTTATAAATGCGCTTCTTCTTAAAATTTAAAGAGATCTAAAAATATTTTAAGAATAAACCTCAATTTTATATACTTTTATATGAACTTGCCTGTGTCTATGGGTTTATTTTTCAATCTGTCACTTAGTGATTAATTAATACATTGCATTTAAAAGGGTTTTAATATAAAAAAAAAATGCTCAAATTAGAAGCAGTTCTTCTTCCCATTAACCTTAATCCAGCCATTTACTTTTATATTAAAATACTTTTAAATGTAAAAGATCTTCCATTAATTTTTGGTTTATGAAAATTTTCAATATTTTAAGCTTAAAAGTTTACAAGCATTAAAAGACCTGGTTCTTGTACCAGCAATTTACTTTTATATTTAAACAGTAATGAATTCTCAAGATCTACCATAAGTTTTTTATTTTCTACATTTTAGGAGACTTGTAATACTTAAATAAAAGTATATATTGAAAAAAATATTTTTTTTTATTTTATTTTTTTAAAGGGTCCTTCTATCATTTTATCAACTAAAGCTTTTTAAAACAGTGTGATCAATTTCATTATTATAAATACCTCTATTTTAAAAATTTTTATATGTAATCAAACATTTAAGTAATAACATTTAGCACTCCTCATTCAATTCAATCAAGTCCTTAATCTTTCAATCAATTAAACATTCTTTCAACTTCAAATTAACAGAAACAAATTTTTCAATTTATTTTAAATGTAAATGAAGTACAGACATATTTTTTTTCATAATAATCGTTAATTTCTCAGCTTTTGACACCTTTACCTGTATCTAACCTAAAAATAGAAAATTTGAATTACCACTACCAAAATAATTATTTCAACCCTAAAATTACCTCCCACCTACACATTCCCAAAATAAATTTTTTATATATCCAAAATAAATTAAAACAAAATATGAATGATAGAAAACTACGAATTGGGTTTGGAAATTTTCCATAATTAATGAATTTAATGGAAATGTCGGAAAATACAATTTTCATTTTTAACGAAAAATCTAACAATAGAAATACAAAAAAATTACGTTCAATTTTCCTCACACCTTAGTTTATTTTAATTACCTTTAATAATATACATATGTGAGGTTTTATTTTAATATGAATGTGTATTTTTGAGTGATTAGTGTGTTCCAATGTACTTTAGTCAGAAATAGTTTATACGCCACATATTTGATTAAAGTAACTGTCATATTCATATGACTTTACCATGATCTTGCAAGACAACTATGTAAAGTCTTTTAGGCTGCGATTGCTTCTTTAATTCTCAAATTAAGCTCTTGTAAACTGTGTTGTTTTGAAAGAAAACAAAAGCTTGTCGGATTTTTCATTACAATCTCGATTTCCGAGCTCAATGAGTAAATTTGTATTATTACATTAACTCAAGAATAGTACTTTTACAATTTTATTGTAATTCTTCGCGTAAAATTAATTAATACTAACTAATGTTTGCTTAAGAGGAGTCTTAATGAGAGCTCTAGTTTATATTATTATAATAACTAAATTCAAATAAACTAAACAGCTTAAGGGTGTCCAAAAATGCCACTAAACGTAATTTATATTATCTAGCGATTAATGAATCAAATTTCAAATTACATGAAATATTGTATACTACTGTTACCCTATTGTCTAAATTAATATGTGATATATGAAAATGAAACAAAATTAGAATCGAAGTTTATATTATTTTTTTATTAAACCTTCCAAATAACTGTTTATTTACTTTTTGCCAAATTCTAAATTTGATTAACTATTATAACTGAATGACTATTGATATAATTCACTGTTACCAATTTCAATTACTTAAGCGTGCAATTAATTGAAAGTTCGCTAGTATATGTCATTGCCCGATTCACTACTATCCATCAATGCCAGTAATAGAAATAATATTAACCTAAATTACCATGTTAAAGATTCGATTCTTCACCAGTTAAAATGCCGTTCTAGCATTCGAGATCTTGATCTATTGGAAGACTCGCCAAACTGGGTGGACTTGATCCAGTAGAAGATTTGACATGCAGCGAGAAATATCTTTAAAACATTGAACCCGAAAATAGCTCCACTCTTTGATTTATTTGATTCGATAACGAGTTGCTCAGCAAAATAAGGTGTAAGACTAACTCAGACATGTTAGACAAACTTCCAACAGTTTTACTATTCATATAACTTTTTATCTACTTTAATATCATTAATTTGAATTGTATTGCCATTTCTTTCATTCATATTTCTATTGTCTTATATATTAATGATAGAATTATTCACTTATATTATAATAGAATTGTAAGGTTTTGTTTTTTTTTTATTTTTATTTTTCTTAATTATAGAAAATCTGTATTTTATTGTACAATAATAATAATAAAGTTGGGAAAAAGTACCGTTAGAGAATTTTAATTGGCCTTCCATAATATTATGTAACATTTTTATGTTTTATTTCTCTTACATTCCGTTTTTACTTCCACATTAATATTTGGAATGTGGAGATGAAAAGAATAATGGAATAGAAACTTAAAAAAAAAAGGGAAAGTCATTCTGACCTAAATACATTATTAGGATTCAAAAAATAATGAAATGAATAGAAAATGCCAATCAGCATGGAAAGTCAAACAAGGTGAAAAAAAAACAACTTTAACTTAAATTGTTAATTTAAAGAAGTTGAGTAATGGAAATATAATTTTTGATAATATATAACTGTAATTCCTTTGGAGGAAACAGTAAAAAATAGTATTGAAGAAATTGACACATTCGGTGTAACCATTGCTTATAACTGAATTATTATAAAGTATTACTCAAAGAAATTTTATTTAACCCGTGGGCAAAGCATACTCAAAATTTGAGCTATGTGTTAGTTGACCAAATGATTCGACTCACTGACAACCCAGCATTTCATAATCTATATTTAGCATTAAAGTGCCGTATCTCGTAAACGGAACAGAATAAAACCCTTCTGTCACCAAATCACCAATTAAAATATGCGAGTTGGAAGCTTCCGCGATATGAAATTGACTTTTTGTATAATACTACATGGCACATTGGTTAGAGTGCCGAATCTTCATTGGAGGGTCCCGGTTTTGTGCCTACTAAAAGTAAGACAACCTCTATTCAACTTATTGATTTTATGTTAATTGGATTACCACCATCGGATTCACATAATTCTATAACCAATAATAAACAATTTAATTCAATAATATAACTCACAGATACAAAAATACTGTGCAACTCAAATACAAAGGTACAATATTTAAAAGGTATTACAAATAAAATTGAATCTACCGAAAACTAACTTGTTTTTACATATTATAACGCCTAAATACAATATAATTTATTGATTGTACTTTTAATTAATTAAGATTAACTAAAAATATTAGAATATAACATATCTAGTACATTTCCTCCAGTTCCAGCATGTTCCCATGGTTTAAACATACAATTAGTCTAACAGTTGAAAATACATTCCTACTTTCAATCTTATACTATATACTCATTGCATTTAAATAGTATATAACTAAAATACGCACTAAAAAAAGGCACCATATTTAAAAAACCTCTATTCTAAAACAACTTTTTAATAGTATAACTTTAAAAACAAAAGTTTACTGTTACAAAAATATAAATTTTTAATAAATTGAGTGAAAATGTCAAAAACGAAAACGTCAATCAACCCAAAAAAACAAGGAATGGAACAAAAGCATATTTTTTAAGTTCGAAAGTAATGTTGTCTAAAAAAGCAAAAACTTTGCACTAAATTTTCGGCATTATAAGTACAAATTTTACAAAACATACCACAAAACTATTAGTTATAAAACGATCCCAAAAAAAAAAGACTCAAAGACGTTTCCATGACAACCAAAGTTTTTTTATATCCTTTTTCATAACATAGGTCATGTTTCAGATTTTTAAAAGAAAAAAATCATTTTGAAAGGTTCATATACTATAACTTTAAAGAAAAGCTCTCAAAATGTTTTAATAATAAAAAGTTTTATTTAAAGTTACCCAGTCTGAATTTTCATGAGGAAAACTGATTTTTTTTTTCATGGAAAATTAAAAACTTTTCCAATGTTTATAAGGGTATCTTTTTATTTTTTCAGAATCATAAGTTTCTATAAAGAAAATGTTATAGTAAATTCAAAAAAAAATATATATATATAAATATTTAAGTTTAAGATTTTGACGGATTAAATTTTAACATTTCACAAAAACTAACGGTTTACTTTTCATAACATTTTTTTATTTTTTTTTCTGTTTTTGTTTTGTATAAGTTGTAATTTTAACCTAAAAGTTTTGCACTTTAATAAAGGAATTTAAATTTAAAAATTTCCAAAAAATTTAAAGTAACGGTAAATCCTTTTCAAAGTTAATACAAACGGTCCTAGTGAACTGACAATTTAAGAGACTTAAAGAGTTTAATTGAGTGAACGGAGTACAAGATAGAAGAAGTTTATTAAATACAAACTGAAAAGTAAAGTTAATACAGGGTGTATTTAGAAAGACTCATTTGCTCACATACTTAAAGACTTTTTTTAGAACCTCTGACGCGAGGAAAATAAACGAGGGAGTGAGAAAAGTATTAGATTTTGTACAAGTTCGCCATGTAGACGAACAACAAACGGCTTCAATGTACAATGAATTATATGACCTTGTATCGTTCGCTGCCTAAATGTCTGAGGCCTCACATTTCTTTACATGAATTATTTAATTAGCTTCTGAAAATGGTACTAAAGTAGATCCTTCTTGTTGAAGGCCCTTAAATTTTTAACAATAATCATATGAAAGCATTATGGAGATTGTCTAGAAAACCGTTACGTATAGATATAAATTTTGTAAACATTTTTTCACTAGTTTCAGCTTTTCTTCAGTTTAATTACTGAAGAGATTATAAGTTTCTCAGTGAATAAAAGTTAAGTTGGTAGCCCAATCGGAGCACAGAATTGGGAGTCTCCCATTCAAAAACATTTGACTTATCGAGCTCAAGTTTAATACATAGACTATACATAGACATGGTGGGTAACCATGAAAGACAGCTTTCATAAATTGATTTTGGGATATGGATTCCAGGGTTATAGAGATTCCAGGAATTTCAGGAATGTCAAGTCCTAATAACTCAGTTTTAACCGATTTTAATGAAATTTGGTATGAATGTTTTTCTACCAATGAAAGAACGACTTCGTAAATGGGCCAAATTGAGCTGTGGGACTGAGATTCTATTTAAATGATGAAAAAAAGACTTCGTAAATTGGCCAAAATGGGCTCTGGGACCGGGATTCTATTTTCTTATGATTGATTTACAATACGTCTAATTTTCTTCAATTTATTTTTAGTACAACAGATTCAATAAAAAAAAATAAACCCAACTTAATTAATTTATTCCGAGAAACAGATCCATATGGATACAGAGATCTAATATTTATGTAGGTAATGATATAAAACAAAAGATAATTCTGAAATTAATTTTTAATTATACAATCCTAGAGAATTTAAATATTTTCTTAAATTCTCTATTAAAGAAAACTTGATTGAAATTTTTTATAATTAGAATCGATATTATCCCAATCCAAACATCCAGTATTAATAAATTAAAGAATATATTATAATATAATGCCTTATTAAGTATATTTATAATTTTGCAATTAAAATAAAGAAAGATATACGTCCTTTATATTTTTTTGCTGAAATAAATGCTTTATTCTTGATATTCTTTAGCATATATATGTATATTACTATTAAATTCCAATAAAAGATTAATTATTTTTATATGTCCTATTGACATATTCAATCTTTTCTAAATTGCTACATTAATTTTCTTCCTATCATACATTATATCCATTCCTTATTTCTTATTGTTTTTTTGAACTTAAATAGTTTAAATATAAAATCTTTAATTCTTGATCAAAATAAATTTTAGACTACTTTAGTGATTCTTAATTCATACATAGAATATACACACATTTTTCCAGAGATACACAGAGTAACACACGTGTACATAAATATATAAAAATTTAGTAAATATAAAACTAAATTTTTGATAAGTTTTCTGTCATACAAACATTTATATTAATATATATATATACATATTTTTATATATAAACACAGATATTATTATATAGAAATCATTCATTTGTCCTTATTGAAGGATAATACTATAAAATTCTTAAAATAAAATATATAGCATTCTTGTATATATTGCATGTATAATACAGAATTAATTGGACATTGAACGCCTACAAGTATACTATAATAAAAAAGTAAAATAAAAGCATTGTTTGATAAAATTATAAATAACTGTTAATTTGCTTTCATGCACATTTGTTCTGTTAAAAGATAAGAGTGTTGGGCAGTAGAACGTCGTTATATGAAATACTTTTAATATAAAAAGTGAAATCTTCAATTAGCATAACAAATTACAATAAGCATTTGTGTACATTACATTTATTGGACATTGAAAAAATCTAATCCAAATCCTTTTTTTTAGATTTGAATTACTTTCGTATATAAAAAAGCTAAAATTACAACGATTAAGGCATTAAGGATTAAGGCTGAATCTAATTATATGGATCTGTTCCTTGGTGACTACTTTATAGTAAAAATTCTAAACTGTTTTGTAATGGGTACAAAGCTAAATCTAATGATTTATTTTTCCTCTTAATGACTGTAGACCATCTCTTGCTCTAGAACTCTCATGAGTTCCAACACAGTGCCATTCTGATTATGGAACTATCATCTTTATTCAAAGTGTATCCGATCTACTTCCACATTCTTCTGGTTATTTAATTGGTTAATAAGGGATTGTTCGAACGCTAAGTTCCAAAGATATTTGATGCTGATTCTATTCGGAATAATCTAATAATATCATACTAATACTTGGAAACTGGACTTCGATTTCAGCTGTCAAGCGATCAAGTTTATTATTCTTTGTGAAAATTAAAAAAATTAAAAATAAAAATATTATAAAAATCAAAAATTAAAAAATATTTAAGATTAAAAATCTTATTAAAAAATCTAACAAAAAAAAAAAAAAAACTTTAATAAAAAAATAAATTTTTTTAAATTAAATAAGTGGTATAATTACAGATTGTATCCTATCAAGGATAGCAATCATGCCATCGAAAAAAAAAAAAAACTTATTAAAAGAGACAATAAATGTCAGATTTAAAGAAATCCTAGACAAAAGTGAAAATAAAGACCAACAAAAAGTTAAAAGCGGTGCAAGCCGAATAGAGAATTTAGTTGAATTTTTAATAAAAGAAAATAATGAATTACGACAAGCCTTAAAAAAGTTTGTCCCCTCAACATCATCCAGTTCACCAAGAGACGAGTCGAACTATTACAGTTCTTTAATGGATCTTACCGATGAATGCAGTGATACAGAAGAAGATAACAACGGCAAAGCAGAGCCAACAATTGTTGAAATTGACGATGAGGATACATTTGACGTCCTTAACCTCAAAAAAACACAAACAAAAAAATCTGAAAAAGAAAAACGACCATCAACCATTAATTCCCTACACGGAAAGGGTGAAAAAATGCCACCAATAAATATGTTTGATACCAGAGTTGACAGGCTAAAATGTCTAATCAAGAATAAATTAGGTATAAAAAATTTTGCTATTAAAGAGCACAGTGAAAAGCATTCATCTTTGTACACATACGATATGGAAGACTTTAAAAAAGCTCGTGCGTTGCTAGAAGATGGTAAAATTGACCACTTCACATTTACACCTAAAACGGAAAAAAAGAAAACCTTAATCCTAAAAGGTTTAAATAGCTTGTACTCACCAGAAGAAGTTCTTCATTATTTAAAAGAACAAGAAACAACAAATATTAAATTTGAAAAGGTTACACGATTAACCACCAAATACTCAATTAACAACGGAATAACTCTTCCACACTATATAGTTCAAGCTTCAGCGGATAGCTTGATAAATGATATTATGAATATTAAAGTCCTGGATTATCAAATAGTAAGATGGGAAAAACTAATAAAATCCCATAACTTGCAATGTACAAAATGTCAACGCTTCTCACATTCAGCGGCTAATTGTTATATGCAGTTGAGATGCGTTAAATGTGGCAATAATCACAGACCAGAACAATGTTCAATTTCTGCAGAAGATCCGAGAGATAAATTATACTGTACCTTGTGTGGGAACCATGGTCATCCGGCATCATACACCAAATGCCCAGTTCATATTAAAAAAATGGAGCTTCGCCAAAAAATTAGAGATAATGCAAAACAAAACATTGTAAGTAAACACATTAATTCAAGTTTTATTAATAAAAATATTTCATTTTCAAATGTTGTAAAAAATAGCACAAAACAAAATAATTCTAACCTTAAAAATAACAATAAAAATTCTAATAATATAAACTCAAATTTAAACACCAATAATAGTAATGATAGCATTTTAATTGAAATTAAAAATATTTTAATTAATATGCAAAATGAAGCTATTACACTAAAAAAACAAATTAATCAAAATTCTAACAATATAAAAATTTGTATGGAATCGTTAAAAATTAAAAACTAATTTATAAATGAATATTAACAATACTAAATTAAAAATAATATCCATAAACGTCAATTCACTAATCTCCAACAATAAAAAGCTTTCTCTTATGCACTTTGTAGAGTTCAATAAACCTGACATAATTTGCATGAGCGAGACAAAATTAAAACCAAATAACCATATGTCATTGGATAATTATGACATAATTAGAAATGATCGAAATATCGATATTGATGGTGGCGGTGTTGCCATATGCATTAAAAAATGTTTCCAATTTGATATTGTAAATAATCGCATTTTCGATAATTTTCTATGTATCGAACCATGCATTATATCATTACAATTAAAACAAAGAAAAAAATTATTTATAATTTCTATTTATGCATCAAATAGAAATTCAAATAGTTTTTTAACAGAATTAGAAAAAATATTCGAAATTTTAAATCTTTCGAATCTCAATAATTTCTATATATTAACTGGCGACTTTAATGCCAAACATACTTCTTGGTTAAACTGTGTTAACAATACTCGAGGCAATCAATTATACAAATGGTTACAAGACAACAAAATTTTATACAAGAGTAACTTACTCTTAACCGATGCACCAACACTACCACGTGCAAATTCTTATATTGATTTAGTGATAACAGATATTAGAATAAAAATTTGTTTTGAAACAAATCAAAACAAACTCACCACTCTCCCATACGATAGTGACCATAATGCCATTAAAATTCCAATGTCACTAAAAAATGAAGAGCTTTTATTGCAAGAGTTACCAAGTCTTAGTAATAAATTCATATTTTCAAAAGTAAACTGGGGCAAATTTCAAAATAAATTAAATTCAAACTATTTTTCCAAATACAACTCCAACAATTGCAATAAAATTTTCGATAACTGCAATTTGTCTAACCAAAATGTAGATTATCATCTTTCTCAGCTGAACGAAATAATTCTTAAAACTATGGATGAAGTTATACCAAAAATTAAAAATCAAAATAATTTAAAAAAATTCTACTCAGTTAAGCTAAAAATTCTTTTAAACAAAAAACACAGCCTCATGAACGATATACATAAGATCAAAAAACAAAGATTAAACTTTTCTAATCAACAAATTCAACTGCTCAAAAGCCTTCTAAATAACATCAATACATTAATTAAACAACAAATTAAAATAGAAATTAATAAATACTGGCAGCTTCGTCTCCAAAAAATAACTCCAACAAATAGTTCAAACATGTTCCCCGAAATAAATAAAATATTCCGCAAAAACAAATACAATCAGATTTCAAAATTACACATAGACCAAAATGATATAACTTTACTCTCTCAAAATAACATAGACTTCAACAAATTAAATAAAACCACCACAAATAAATTTATAGTAGAAGATCAATCACAAATTTACAATGTACTTGGCACATACATTGAAAACACTCACAAAATCAATATACCTACAAATAACAGAATACATAACCAAATCATAAATAAAATAACACAATTCAATAACTCTCAAACATTAAATTTCAACTCAACTCTGAGTAATTTCTCCAACACAAACAAATCATCTGAGCAAAGTGGTGAAAATAGCGAATTCACGAACCAGTCAGAGCTTTCTTTAAAGTTTAAAGCTTTAAAAAATAAAGTTTCTTCTGGTATCGATAAAATCCCAAACATAGTTTTAAAAAATTTAAGTGGTGTAATTATTTCGAAATATGTTATCCTATTCAATAATGCAATAAATAATTCGTATTTTCCGCATATTTGGAAAACATCGAAAACGATATTGCTAAAAAAACCTGGCAAAGATCCAACCAATCCCAGCAATTATCGACCGATAAGTTTACTGCCAAACATTAGTAAAGTATTTGAAACCTTAATAAATGACAAAATTTCAAATTATGCAAAGTCAATCAATCTTATTCCAGAAAATCAGTTTGGGTTTAGGCACAAACATGGTACTGTTAATACTATAACCAAATTAACCTCAGATATTTGCTGGTTCATAAACAAGAAATACGGCATTGGTGCCTGTCTGATTGACTTTGAAAAGGCTTTTAATTCAGTTTGGTTGGATGGATTAATCTATAAACTAATAAAATATAAGTTCCCGCCACGCTTAATTATACTGATTAAAAATATGTTATATAACAACAAATTTTTAGTATATAGCAAAAATAACGAGTCTGACAAATCATTCCTAATTGAAAACGGTCTTCAGCAAGGTATTGTTAATGCACCTATCCTTTTTACTATATATACAGCAGATCTTTTATTTTTGCTAGAACGAGTAAAAGGAAATAACTACGCCCTGGCATTCGCAGATGATATTATAATATACTCTGCGAATGACACTGTAAATAGCATACAATATAATGTACAAAAAATGTTTAATATTGTGCAGGATTATTGCAAGATATGGATATTAAAAATGAACTTTAACAAATGTGAAACCATATTATTCCGTAATACGGTTGACAAAACTAGTTCAGACATTAGAAAAAATTGGAAACAATTTAAAATTAAATCGCCTATGTCAACTCTCGCAAACAAAAAATTCGTTAAATATCTTGGAGTTCAGTTACATCGAAACTTAAACTTCATAGATCATGTAAAATACTCAATAGATAAAGGCAATAAATCCTTTATGGCAGCTAAAAAACTCTTTTACAACAAAAATATTAGCAATAGAGTTAAAATAATATGCTACCAGACATTAATTAGGCCAAATCTTGTCTATGGGGTACCAATATGGTACAACATTAGTGCAAGCTTAATGGAAAAAATACGTAAATTCGAAAGAAAGTGCATAAGAGTTTGTATTAATAAACATAGAAAGCCTGATTCCGAATACAAGCATTTTTATTCTAATAAATATTTGTACAAGGAAGCCAAAATCATGAGAATAGATAATTTTATGATAAAATTAATCAGAAGTCATTTTGATAGAGCATTAAAAACTCCAGAAAATGGTTTAATATCACATATATTTTACCACAATGAGGAGTACATTAAGAAGACCTTGCTCACGGGTTTTATAGCTCCTGAGCATTTCATCTTCTTAGATAAATATAGATACACTCAAAACCAAGATCATGTCCCTATACTATTTCATTATAGTAGACGGGCTACATGCAAAAAAATCGAGTATATCCCAGGCAATATTAACGGAGATAATTTAAGATACGAAATGTCCATACCAGAAAAAGATAAAGTTATAAATAAAGATTATTGGTGGTTAAATACATCTTAATATAATTTTTAAAAGCATTTGTGCTATTTTATAGTCAATAAGTTAGTTTATTTAAATTTAAGTTTAGGTTAAGTTAGGTTAAGTTAGTTAAGTTTTATAAAAAAAAAAAAAAATTATTAAACATTGATTTTTTAAATTTTACAATGTATTTATAAGATTATATTACAATAGTTTTGTTCTTACAGAAACAGAAATAATTTTACTTACTATATATATTAAATTTAACAATAAAAAAATCCAAATATTTTTAAATGTTAAAAATAAAAGAGATATACCTTGTTTGTTAACTTTGTTTTGTAGGTTAAGATATTCATATGTAAAAAAATATAACAAAATAAAAGTTTATTTAAAAAAAAAAAAAAAAAAAAAATACTTGGAAACTATTTTCTTTTAAAGAATCTAAAGTCTATTACCCGTACAAGGCTGCATCTAATCAAGCTCTTGATTACGTACTAATTTTAGCTATGTGACATCGAGTTAATATTTTAGAGATCTTTTGGCGACCCCGACGACTATTTTTAATTAAAGTATTTATTTTTAATTAAAGTTTTTAAGAATCCTTGCCATTGAGGATCGTAGCGGGTTTAAAGGTTATCAGGATCATATATCGCAAAACTTTGGAAACCTATTAGGGCTGAATCGAATCATTCGGTACTCCTGCTTGGGTACTTCTCACTTATTCAGTTAAAGAATCCATATCAGTCAATTATCAATTAGTCGTACATTTGAAGATCGCAGTGGCGGATTGGATAAACAAATCGCGTAATTAACCGAAGTATTGCGGACTCGTTTTGCAAACTTATCTCTTGTTGCAAGCACATTCTGTGAGAATTATATTACATAATGTCACACTAATATTTATCTGTCTTCACCAATGTTTTCAGTTGCATTCTAAGTGTAGAATCTACTAGTTATTAATAGGTGTAATCTCAGCCTTTATTAAAAAAAAAATTAGATTACACAACAAAAATCTGTAATAAATTTCAATTTCATTTCAATTCTTTCGAATGAATTTATTTTCTCAGCAATGCATTCAACAAATGAATCGAATGGATCTTTACTTCTTTTAATAAATATTAATGACCAGTCTACAATTGACTGATAGGTTTATTTTCTGAATAGACTTTTGAAGAACAAAAAATTGTTCTATTGAACTCAAAATGAATAATTGAAAACTTTACCGATTTCATCTAAGAATTTATCTTACAATTCAACTTTATTATGTTTTTATTGTATCAACTGCCAAGGAACAGCAGAGAGTCCTTGCATCCAATCTTCATCATTATAAAATAATAATTAGTAAATATTACAATTCCAGGAATTGAATGAAAATCCTTTTTAACTCTTTCCTTTCCTTTCATATTTAATGTTTATAAATATTTTAAATGTAATTTTATTTTTTTTAATTTTTCCTTCTTCTGAAATCGGAAAAAAATTCCGACAAAGCTGGAAAATGAAATACAAAAAAACAAAAAGCAAATAATTTAATCTGCTTTATAATAATCAGATTATTAAATTAATTTATCTGTTTATTTCTTTTTGCTGTAATTCAAAATAAACTGTTTCATTACTTGTTCGTTATGTTGTGAAAAAAATGTATATATATATATAAAAATTAAATTTATTAAGAAATTTTTGAACAAAAAACAATACACTCTTTAATCACTGAACTGGTAATTCATGTTTTTGAATTTTTAATTAGGTTTGAATGCGTTTTTAAAAAACAAATATTGAATTAATTGTGCAGAATTATGGAAAGACTAGCAGTAAATTAAACAGAATTGGCGCAGTTTAAAAAACCATGGTATTTCCACTTGCATGGTAATCCAGAAAGGCGCTTGACTGTATTATTTGCTGTCATCATTCATTGGATTAACATTCGACAGACGTTTTTGAAGAATTCCTAGAAGACTTTGCACTAACTTAGACAGTATTGGCGCAGTAAAAAAAGAAGCATAGTATTTCTAATTTCACAGTAATCCTGTCTTGTGTGTTTTCATCTTTCATTGAATTAACATTGCAAAGCCATTTTGATGTACTCCTAGATGAGTTTGAGCTTGGGATCAAAGACACGTGTAAAAACTATATGATGCGGAGTAAGACAGCTTTGCAGTTTATAGTAGATCAAGTTAACCAACATAGCACAACTCATGGTTAAATCATCAGCGCACAAAAAAAAACCCAATTCTAGACGTTACATTGAAATAACTTGGCGTATAGAAAGATACTTTGAATTTTTTCGAAAGCCCAGCAATAAGGAGCTGGATGTGTTTGAAATGTGAGCCTCAGGATGAATGCTAAATATATTATTATCGCAGCCAATTTCCAATGGTGTCAATCGAATCCGGAACTTGTACCAGTTGTCAAAACATACTACTCTAGCTCCGATATAAAAAGTCAGTGTTTTGTACTTTTTTCGAAAGTTGTGGAAAATTTTTAAAGAAGATAAGAGAATAATGAATGAAACGAAGGATCCACCTACATAGACGAGGGGCACAAATAAAGGAGACATACATTCTGTTGCAACTGAAAATAGGAAGATATACTTAGGTATCGAAGAAGAATTTTCAGAAGTATAATAATAATAATATCTCTGGATTCAAATGAAAATTATACAACAATATCGAAAAAGGTTCTTGTAAAAAAATGCCCCCACATTGAATATCACATCATCTTTAAACATTTATTGAAATTGGTTCGATTTCAAATTGGAACACTTTCAGTTTATAGTTCTAAAAGCTCTATAAGAATCTAAGTTCAACTAAACCTAAAAATACCCCTAAAATTATAAAATATGGGGCTCACATTTTTTTTAACAGAAACGCTTTAAAACTAAAACATGTTTTTTTTACTGAAAATTAAATTAACAAAAAAAAATGTTTAAAAAAATTTGAAATTTTATTTTATTCAGAAAAAACTGTTGGTACAATCTCCAGAGAATTTATTTGATAGTCATAAATTATTCAAAACCCATTCTTTACATTTTTTTTCAAACTTTATGAATATTTGAACAGAATTTAGACAAAATTTTACTTAAGTTTCATTTTAAATATGAACTTGAAAATATGTAATGAGAATTAAATCGGACATTTTTTGGCTAAACAAAATTTTTGGAATAATATTTAAATATTACACACATATTTATAAAATTCACAATATAAATATTTATTCAAAATGTGAAGTTTCATTTCCTAATTTTTTTAAATTTTTTCTAACTTTTTAAATTGAACATTATATGAGTTAGTTTATATCATAATTAAATAACTTTTATGAAAAAGTTGTTAAGGAATAGTGTTTAAAAAATGGAAGATATCAGCGAAGTGTGCAAGAAGTAGTACCCCACTTCTCATAAAATGTTTCTGTGATTAGAGCGGGTTTTGAACCCTTATTTCATAAGCTTGATTATTCACATAGTGACGCTGCTAAGTGTTTGGGTTTCTTGTATCTCTTCTCCTCATTTTCTCAAATTTTTGGAATAATATTATTTAAATATTGCACACATATTTATAAAATTCACAATATAAATATTTATACAAAATGCCTGAAGTTCCATTTCCCACTTTTTTAAGCTTTCAGTAAATTTTTAAATTGTAAATTATATGCGGTTATATCATAATTAAATAACTTTAATGAAAAAAAAATTGTTAAGTTTTTAGAAATGCCTTTAATTTTATTAAAATCTGAAAGACAATTGGAGAAGGGAGCATAAGGGAGGGAGAAAGATTTAATTTTAAACCAGTTCTTAACTTATTGCTGGGAAGTAGTGTTTCAAACTTGGAAGAACTCAGCAAACTGAGAATAAAGTGCATTCTCTTCCCTATAAAATTTCACTGCGATTAGAACGGAACGTAAACTCTTACTTCATAAGCTTGACATGAAAATTATGTTTTTGGTGTAGTTGAAGACACTGCAAAGAATTTGGGTTTCTTGTATCGTTTATTCTCGTCATCTTCATAAAATCTACAAAACTTATGTTTATACGAAAATAAGTTCTATTAATTTTTTAGATATCTTGCAGAAACTAACAGCTGTTCTAAAAAACTACTGCCTACAATCAAAATTTTTTAACGGGAAACAAGCGAGGCAAGATGTCCTTATCTCTACCACACTAGAGCTAATCAGGTGGCAACCACGCGACTTATGGAAATTTAATTGTCATGCATTCATCACACTTATGAAACCTTATTCCACTAAAAGTGTTTCCCAAAGATAATGCATATGTGTACGATTTACTTAATTTAAAAAGAACATTTTTATCTTTCTTCTAAATTTCCTATCTAATTTTCCGAAATCCATCTATATCCTCATCGTCGATACTAAACTATACATTTGTATCACAGATCTCAACTTAAAGTTTGGTTCGAAAAGAGTTATGCTATTGTTGTGTTTAAGTCGCAATTTACCCGAAGAAACTTTGCACAGTTTAATGGGTGGCTTTCGAGATCTCCACTGTTCCTCGTACAAAAAAAAAATTATGCGTCGCCACTACCGATACTCTTCTATTATTATGAAAAGACCTACAATACAAATTTTTAGTTTGATTTTAAGAGAACTTATTGGGAAAAAAAACCCTAAGGAATCCAAAATGAGGATTCGAAGCTCTGAATCATGTAGAATAACCATAACCAGCCCAATTCTTCTTAAAGAATTCACAAAAGACTTACACATTTTGTATAATCTTCAGTTCCAATTTTTGACACAAGTGAACTGTCTTTGCAACGGGATTAACTGCCGGTAGCATTGAAATGTCAAATGAAAAGATAAATTTTCTAAAAAAAATTTTATTTTAATTAAAAGAAATTAAAATTAAAAAAAAAATAAAACTCAATAAATTTTATATGTAAAGCATTAATGTTTATCATAAAATCATCGTCATATATAAAAAAAAAACTATCTAAGTAATCAAATTTAAAGTATATGTTATTAACGTGGTATAAATATAATGTCTTCAGTTACAAAAACATTCTGTTGACAGTTGCTTCTCGTATATTCTCAAATTATTAATATATAAATAAATATAAATTTTTAAATTACTACAAAACTATAATTTTTCTCAATGTTTTGAATACAAAATGTGCTAAAACACCGACTGTCACCATTTGCAACTCTCACTGGAAAAAAGATATATTAAAAATATAATTTCTCTTATGATGCTCCTTTTTTCACTCCCATTGAAAAAATCATAAATCTGTCAAAAATGATATTTTAACGATTTATGTTCTAAAATAAAAACAAAAAAATGTTACCTTAAGAGAATGGCATAAAATATTAAAGTTTTTTTACAGGGTATACATATTTTTACCGTTTCAATAACGGTTTCGTCCTCCTAAAGGTATGCAATAAATTAACTTAAAAACTTTGAAGCATAACTTATCACAGCCAAACTCACGAAGTAGCCTCGGTGACGCAGTGGTTAAGTACAAGCCCAGGTTATTGCAAGTATCAACTCAGACAATGTGGATTCGATTCCAATATATATTGTAAGTTTTCTTCAAGGAAAATGACTGATATAAGTAATGTTCATTACATTCCCGCATACGATGTAATATAGTAAAGGTATAACATAATTGAATCGTTAATATAATAAGGGTCTTCAAACCTATAATTATTTCAGTAACCGATGGTTTAAAAAATATTGCAATATCATTTATTATATGTAATATTAATAAATAAATACAATTAGGCGATCACATTCCGCCTACATGTATGCAAATTAAATACTTTGTTAACATGATTCTTTTAACTGATTCTGCGGAATCTATTTGGTCGAATGGTTAAAAATACAGTTCCTTGGTAACAAAATTAAAAAATTGTAACAATAAACATAGATATGGTAATAACAAAAATGAGAAAAACAGACACTTTTCTGCTTTGAAATTTGAGACTTGTATTACCTTGCCTGTTATGATTCTATTGCTAACTAAAATTTCTCAAAAATATTTTTTTATTTGTTTTTTATTTGACTTTAGTTTTACTAGTGTTAGTTATTACCTTCTACCACTACAACAGCAAATATTTTTCTTTTTTATTTTCAAAAGGAAAAACAAGATTAAAATTATGATGTTTTTTTTTATTCTACACCCAAAAGAATAAAAAAATAAATAAAAAAAAAACAAAAAATAAAATTGAAATTAAAGAACATTACAACATCTGTGAAACCATTAATGTTTTTTAATGATATAATATATTTACATTATATCTGAACCAAAATAACAAATACAGAGTGTATAAAAATTATAACTATAAATATTTTTAAATGAATTATTATTTTTATTTAAATTAATTGTATCTTAAAAGCAAGGCTTAGCTCATGGCATAAAAATTGATGACAGCTTTTAGCTAGTAACTCAATAATAATATTGAAAATATAAATAGAAAAACTTGAGAAAGGCTTAAATATAAACTGTAAACTATATATAAACTTGTTTTTGATTCTATCATTGAACAGCGCCAGAATAATTCAAAATAGGCATGAGCTGTGCAATCAATTATTAAAAAACTCTTTAGGTCAAAAATAGAACTTTTGCAATCAATGGTAAAATAAATTACTTAAGTCACAATTTTAGGACTCATGCAACAAAAATAGGTGTGACATTTGTTTTAAAATAGTTTCGTCCGTATTCCGGTTGATGGCAAGAGTGGCAAACTTTTCGAAGGCAGCGCGTGACGTAACGTTGTAATCTTAGCTGTAGCTAACTTTAAGGTGAAGACAAAAAAAAGATTCCATAACAGTGAATAGGACTGCCAATAGGAACATTATCTAATTCATTTAAAAGACTGGATAAGTCTTCGAGGAACTGTTAATAAATGACGCGTAGAGCGAGCGGGGATATCTAAGGAAATTCATGAATTAGGTGCAAAAGTGGCGCCAATTTTAAAGAACTTCACCATGTGTTGCACAACGTTTGATAATTAGCTTCAATTACAAGTTAACTCCTTTACAAAGCAAAGCCTACATTTTCTTCAAAATGAGGAGCAGCAGTTTGAAAACTATGAAAAAGCTTCGTTACAAAAAACCTTATTTATATTTGAATTAACCTGCTTTAATTCTCTATTTTCTATTTACAATCCACGACCCTGTCCTTATTAATATATAAATAATATGCATACATTTATATATGAATGATTTAGGCATAATCATATTTTTGACTACAAATACCCTTCCTAAAACCAGCTCATAATTACATTAAAATTAGCCCATGTAAAACATAAATTTTTTTTTATATTTTTAATATTTTTCAACACTACTACAACTACAAAAAAAAAGGATAATATTAACTCAAAGGACGAAAATGAAAGGAAAACTTATAAGACTATTAGTATAATATTACCATCCAACAAACAGGTGTTAAAAAATAATGTTTGGTCTTTATGATGTTTTTTTAGTATATGGTTCAAAGGTATCTACAATATATTAAAAGAGGAAGAAACATAAATAGGGCGGAAAAGAGGAGAAAGAATAAAAAAATGTTTTTTGATTTCCTTTTAATGGAATTAAATTTGTAGTTTTTTTTTCAGGCTTTTTAATATGAAAAATTATTTTAATACAATTAATAAATTAAGGTTAACAAAATATGCATGGCAACCATTGATAATAATATAATAATTGATACTAATTCAAAGGCATACTCATAAGTTGTGGAATACATTATCACATTTGAGTACTGCGTTACTTGTTTTTGTGAACAGAAGTCAGGGGATTCCGTTTTTCTCATGCCTTTTTAAGATTTTGAAATTCTTAAGCAAAAATAAAATTGATAAAATAGATACAGCTAATCAATAGGTGGGTGATTCATTGATTTGAGTACCCATCTCACTTTGTTATTGCTTGGATTCGAGTTCCAGCAGGCATGAAAAAATCACTATTCGTCATTGGACTTAAATTGATTACAATCAGTCTTCGATTTTAAAAATATTTCAACTAAAACTACAAATATAAAATAAAATTGTATAATTTATAATCTAAAAACATATACATATGAAAAGGTCTTATACTGTGTTAGATATTATTTGTATCTAGAAGATCAATCATTAAATTAGAATATTAGCTTCATTATATTATTTTTTGGTTAATTTTTGTAAATAAGCCCCTGATGGGATTGCGCGCTGTACTTTATCAATTATGAAAATTAATTTGTACTAACTCGTACATATTCGGAATCTTTTTCATATCTAAAATTTAAGGGTAGCTTATAGAAAAGTTTAATTGTGCGTCTTATTACTAGACCCTAGGCTTCTAAAACTAGCCTCCTTAAATGTAGAAAAATGAAAAATTATGGCAAATCTTGGCAATTTATTACTATTGCATTATAAAAGTAGCTTGCTGGTATAAGATGCTTGTAAAATATTGAAAATTCTTTAACCAAAAATTTCATTTAAAAGTATTTTCATATTGAAAGAAAATTGCTGGACTAAGGTTAATAGAAAGAAGAATGTTTCTAATTTCAGCAATTTACTTTTATATTTAAACCCTTTTAAATGCAATGTATTAATTAATCAATAAGTGACAGACTGAAAAATAAACCCATGGACACAGGCAAATTAATATAAAAGTATATAAAATACTAGAATACAAAGATTATAGTAACAACAATGCAGTTGGGATGATCTAATTTCATATGGAATCATTTCCTAGCTCTAAAACTTTTCCCCTGAAAATTAATTTTTCAAATTAAATTAAATAAACTTTTTCCTTTGTGTTATTTAATAGTATTATTTAATATTATTTAATAGTGTTATTTAATATTATTAAATGCATAAATTAAAAAAAAATTAGTTATGTTGCCATATTCAAAAATCAAACAATTCAAAAATTTTCTTCAAACATTTTTAGTATTACTGTTGTTTTTTTATACCCTACACCTATAGAATAGGTAAAGGGGTATATTAACTTTGGTATGGTGTTTGTAACCACCTAAAGGAAGCGAGCTAGATATGGAAAAGTATATATATTTGTGATCAGCGTGACCGCCTGAGTCGACATAGCCATGTCCGTCCGTCCGTAGGCACGATAACTCAAAAAATAATGGAGCTATCTTGATGAAATTTTAACTGTAGGTTACTAGGACTGAAAGTACGGCGGGGATTGCATATGGGCGAAATCGGCCCATGGGTTCGGATTCTGGACCTTTTAATCGGTTTCAGGGCTAACGAACAAATATAAAAAATCACGATAACTCAACAACTAATGACGCTATCTTCATCAAATTTGTGCTGTAGGTTACTAGTAATGAAACTACTTCGGGAATTGCGTAAGGTCGGGATTGGACCATGGGTTCGGAACCTAGAACTTTTTGATCGAATTTAGGCCAAACGAGCATAATTCCGAAACCAATGAAGATAGAACCTCCAAATTTAGTATCAGGGTGTCCCTTCCTATTTCCTAAGTGTCTTGTGAATTTGGGTCCCATTGGAGTAGTGGGTCGGGGACCAGCCACACATTTCCGAAGACCTTAAAGCATATCTTTAAAATTAATAAAGATAACAACTTGAAAAAATGTAGAAGCTTCCAATTTGCCACAAGAGTGTTCTTTACTATCTCTTACGTGTTCCCCTAATTTGGGATCAATTGGAGTGGTGGTTCTGTACCCCTCTCAGACCTCCCCAGTTTTAAAGGCTTATAATCGAAATTACTAAAAATAGTTTCTTAAAATTAGGATAGACCGTTCAAATGGTGTACAAGGGTTAACTAGTACTATAAGTACAGCGCGGACTATATAAGGGCGAAATCAGCCCAACGGTTCGGATTCCGGACCTTTTAATCGATGTCAGGGCTAAGGAACATATATAAAAAATCACGATAACTCAACAACTAATGAGGCTATCTTCATGAAATTTGTGCTGTAGGTTATTGGCAGCGAAACTACGGCGGTGATTACGTACGGTGAGGATTGGACAATGGGTTCGGAACTTAGAACTTTTTGATCGAATTTAGGCCAAACGAGCATAATTCCGAAACCAATGAAGATAGAACCTCCAAATTTGGTATCAGGGTGTCCCTTCCTATTTCGTAAGTGTCTTTGAAATTTGGGCCCCATTGGAGTAGTGGATCGGGGACCAGCCACTCAGTTCTTAGGACCTTAAAGCATATTTTCGAAATTAATAAAGATAGTAACTTGAAACAAATGTAGAAGCTATTTCTTGCGTGTCCCCGATTCTTGCGTGCCCCCCTAATTTGGGATCAATTGGAGTGGTGGTTCAGAACCTCTCTTAGACCCCCCAATGTGTAAAAGCTTATCATCGAAATTAATAAAACTAGTAACTTAAAATTAAGATAGAACGTTCCAATTGTGTACAAGGGTTAACTAGTATTGAAAGTATGACGGGACTGCATATGGGCGAAATCGTACCATAATTTCGGGTTCAGGAACCCTTGAAAAGTTCAAGGACTAACACACATATAATTTAAAAACACCATAACTCAAAAAATAATGCCGGTATTTTGATGAAATTTAACAGTAGGTTACTAGTAATGAAAGTACCATGGGAATTGGTTGTGGTCGAGTTTAATTTCGAAGCCAAAGAATATATTTCCTATGTCCTATGTGTCTCCGAAATCTAGACTTAATTGTAGTGGTTCAGCTATGTTCAAAGGTACTTGCTGCATTTGTGTAAAATTTATTTTTATATTTAAATGAATTATATGAAAAGGTCTAAATTTGTAATTGTATTTTAGAAATACTATTTATTGCATATTTTGCGTTTATAAGCTTTTCTATTAGGTATATAAACTAACCATTTAAAATAATTGCAATTTTTAAAAATTTGGATTATTAAATATATTATGCTTTGATTATCTTTTTATCACAAAATTTAATAATTAGAATTTTTTCATTTTGTAATTGAATTGGAATAATTGTTTTTTAATATTTTTAAATAGATTAATTAGTAAGAATTTGTAGTATTTTTTAATAGATAGTGTAATTAGAAAATGTTTTTAGTATTATACAGTTAATTTGGATAGCTATGTCTTCATCAAGATCTTCATCTCGATCAAATTAATAACAGCTTCTATGGTGTTAAAATGATTTATGGATATGTCCTTAAATTTGAACCAAATAGGTGTAGGGTATTTCTAAGTCGGTTGCACCGATTGACTGTTTCTTTACTTGTTTTTATATTACTTTATTAAAATTTAAATTAAAATTGTATTTTTATAGAAAATGTGTGTTTATAACTTTGAATAATGTTTTGATCCAAGTGTACTTATTGTGTACACGTGGTTTAAAAATATTATTTAAATTGAACAAATAAGACGACAATAACACACTTTACTATAATATTTTGACAATTATTTTTTTTTTTATTTATTTGTTCTGATTTTGTTTTCACATCTTATTTATTTTAATATATTTTAGACTTTCTTATTTGGGTAATTCACGTGTAGAATTTTTTTTTTCATTATGATTGACTTTTGCATACTTATAGGATGATATCAATATATTTGTCTGTTAGTTGAATTGCTGTAGTTATTATTATATAGTAATATAATTTTGTTGTTGAAAATATTCTTTTATAATTATATTATATATTTTATATTTATTATTATTAATAATATCTTCAACAATTATAATTAATAACAGATTATTTCACACATCCTATAAGTATGCAAAAGTCATTGTTATTTTGAAACGAATTTCAACACGTGCCACAAAAAATTTCTATTTGTCTTCTAAAATAGATTTTGTTTTTTTAAAAAGCAAAACACTTGTCGGAATTATTCATTCGTAACTTACACTATTATTCAAAAAATTTCAACACCAACATGAGTAAATAATACAAAATAAAAAAAAAATAAAATTTACACTATCTGTGAACCGTTCTTCTGTGACAATTTCAAAGAAAATATTATCAATGATATTGAATCGCTTTTTCATTTATAAATATTTCTTTAAACCTTAGAAATTTTCCCTTAATCGCCTTAGGAATTCCAATATCGTTTCTTTGAATCCCTTCATTTTTCTAAGAAAAAAAAACCAACTATCAGATAATATCATATTACATTTCATTTTAAAGATAATATGAAGAGTAAAGTTTCTTATTTAAATTAAATCCAGAGGATTTCTTTTATGCTCACGTCCTGTATAAATTTAAAATCAACAATGAAAATTGTAAAGTTGTCTTTGATGCCATTCATATTTGGAATTTATTTTGAAAACTAATGTGGTACAATTAATATTATTATATTAATTGTAGGGTGCTGTACGAAGTTCTTCTTTAATAAGCACACACTTCTCTCTTTTAAAACTAAACATTGGCTCCTAATATAAATGAAAGGTTTTGGGGAAAGGAAGTAGAAAAGTGAGCATGATTTATACAAATGTTGAATTATAGATTAATAATAATGGGGTCTCGAACGATTAGTGAGTAAACATTTGGGGGTGCGGGTTCGATGTTAGAATGGCATATGCTATTCTCCATATCAAAACAACAACAACAATATTATTAATTTTAGCATTTTTCAGTTTCCATTTTTAATTTACTTGAGTTTCCAATTGGCATTTATTTGAATATTTTTAAAAACTTTTCTCTTGTTAAATTTTAAAATTTTAAAGAATTTTTTTTAAGATATTCGAGCATGTTTATGTAGGATTTCAGAAAGTATATGTAGGATTAGTGAGGAGGCTAACAAAATATAGTGTTATTAAAATGAAAAGATCTACAACTGTTATATAATTGTCTCCAATCGTATGGTAACATTCTCTAATCTCTCTTTCTCTCATTAAAATGATTAAGCACATTGTAGTTAAAAGTCTTTAAAAAAGTGTTCATGAAATAGCAAAATACAAATACAGTACTGGAAATTAGTTTACCTTCATTTAATTTTTTGGAATACTTTAACTGTAAGTATTCTTATTTGAAACAAGGGACCTGTGTTGATTATGTAACTACATATTATATTTATAAACTAAATAGTAAAATAAAAAAAAACTTCATTCAAACGAATATGTAAAAGGCAACTCATGAACTCTATATCAAATGGCAACACTACAAATAGCAAAAATATGGCAACACTTATTAGTAAAAATTTATTAAAAGAGAAAATATTTTTGTAATGTTGTTCTAATTACCATATGACACTGAAACATATATTATAAAATAACTGTAAATGCTTCGTAATAAAATTTTATATTATTTTGAATCCTCTGAAAATACATAATGAAAACAATGTAATTTTATGAAATAAATATGTTACATAACAGTAAAAATATTCCAATAAAATTACATGAGATTATTCAAATTTCCAGCACTGTATATACAGAATCACAATATGTGTAGTTTTTCAAAACAATTTAATTTTAATTCTATAGACAGTATTAACTTTTTAACAATAGAATGTTTTAACAAATTTGAAGCTGTAGAAATAAAAGTCCCCGAGGAAAAAGTTCTAAAACCAAATATTATATAAGTCCCCAAAATTTATACGAAATTTTGATGATCTTTTACTTATAATTGGGTTTTATAAAATTTTTTTTATAATTAATTTATTTATTTATTTATGAACAGTCCCCTACCACATATATTGTGATAAGTGAGTGATTCAGCATTTTCCTTTTAAGTTGGGGCAGGTATATATTTTATATTATGATATAAACTGTTATTGATATAAATTATAAATTATATTTTTTTATTAGATATGATCCGACCAGGGTTTGAATCCGAGACCTTCCCTTTCAACCATCCATTAAAAGTCCGAGATCCTAACAACTATGCCACCGATCCGTTATATTTTAAAAAATTTGTGTAATTGAAAAATATATCTAAAGTTGAAGACATTTTTTATTTTTGTAGTGGGATTTTTCTCTTTGGGACTTTTTTCCACTCTACCCTTAATTCATATATAATTTTCCAAAAAACATGTTTCTTAAATTTAAAATTAAAATAAATTTAATTAAATAAAGAGTTTATATATATATATTTTTTAAACAAAAACAGATTATATATTATAGTAAAAACTAATCTCTACTGAATGAATCCACCATCTAAAAATTCTAATAAATTATAATGGTATCTTTTGATTAGTTTCCAAAAAAATAAAAACAAAACTAAAATACAATTAATTCTAATTATATTCTCACACACGCAACATTTACAACATAATATTTGGTATTTTCATTATTAATATTAAAATAAAAAAAAACACATAATTAAAACAAAATTTAATTAAATATAATTAATTGAAAAACTTCAGACAAAATACAATGTATACTATAATAATAGATTATAAAAAATAGGAAACATTATGTAATTCTACATTCATTTTATAGTTATATAATGAACCACAATTTGTTTCTGTTTTTTTTAACCTTTTTACGCAAAAAATTTGAATTTATTTGAAAAATAAAGGAAAAAAAAAAAATTAAAAACATAATTTACTAAAATATAAAATAAATTAATTTATATTCACCATAAAAGCCTCAATTAATTTAAAATAACAATAAAAACAAATCATACAAAAAACTTCATTATATTTTTAACAGAATAGCAAATTTTTTTGAATGCAAAACAATGTTACAAACGTATGTAACGTATATACTTACATTTGGGAATATCCCCTCAATCAAACCCACCCTCATAATGGTGGATATACGTATTATATACGTACTACGTAAGCATGCCATTAAACTCAGACTTTTTATTAAATTTATAATATCATATGTTAAAATATTTTGTATAGTCTGGTGTGATGTGGGGGTCTGGTGAATATAATATAGTGTGGTGTAGAGAGAAGTGGTGAATAAAAAAATAATTTTTATAAGTGAAACAAACAAAAAAAAAAATTAATATATTATATTAAATTTAAAAACAATTTTCATATTATAAAATTTTATATATATATATATTTCCTTTTGTATTTATTTTTCAATCATGGAGTACTGAACACACCAGAAAAAAACAATATAATAATTCAAAAATTAATATATTCATTTTTTTCGAACATAATATTATTATCATAACGCATCTCTGCCATTGCCTTAATTTTAAACATGCCTCAACGCAAGTGTTGAAGTATATTCAATATTCAATGTGAAAATAGGGGTGTTGCCTTGGAGGTAAAATTTTTTTTTTTTTTGTATCTCATATCACGTACATTTTGGTTTTTTCAAATCTTTTGATTCTCAAAATAAATTTTCAATACCTTAATTCTTATAGGCCTCGAACATGAAATGACAAGCAAATAATATTCTTGTGAGTGGTTTCGCAAGCTAATGGTCATATAATTTATGACTCTCTTATCGGTCTTCTATGTGGAAACTTATGTAAGAACCAATATGTGTTAATTTTTTTTGGAAAATCACTGACTCATTTTCTATGTATCCCGAGAAATACTGAGAGAAGTGTTAAGGCCTTGGGTGTAACGACTTTTTTTAACACTAGTTATGTACATTCGGATTTTTTCAAATCTTTTGATTCTTAACCCATGAACTATTGGAGTACTATGATCATTCAATTACTTAATTCTTATAGGCCTGGAACATGCATATAACAAGCGAGTTATAGATATTTCTGGGAGTAGTTTTGTTTTTGCTAGTACATGGTATTATAATTTATTACTCCCTTGTCGGTCTTCTATTTGGAAACTTATTAAAAAAAAGAATATGTGTCAAATTTTTTGAAAAATACCTGGCGTATGCGAGGCCTTATACAATGTGAGGATTGTGTGAGTAAATGAAGAGCAGAAAAATAACCCCTAGGTTAACTTAGCTAATCCTTCAAGTAAAGGTCCAAATCTTTTTTAACTTTTTATCTTTGTTTTTGAAGTAACCTGGTAGAAGTGAATGAACCTAACGGTAATAGTAAAATATTAACTTCTGCATTTGCTCCAATTCAATTTTATAAAATCACAAAGGTAGTTGAAATAACAAATAGTTATTTCTCTTTAGTTTTACAGAAAAACAGTCTATTGTTTATATTATTCCTTTGTTATTATGATTCGTTTTGAATTACATTAAAAATTATTCAACAAAAAGTGAAATTGATTCATGACCAGATGTTACTACTACAAATTTTTCTATAATAGAAAACTGTAAAAGAGCATATGGGGCTCTGAAAAATATATTAAAAGTAATGAATACCCAATAAACATATTCTGCTCTTATGAATTTATTCGTAACTATTTGAGACTTGCCTTATGAAGGGTATGAAATATAAAATCTTGAAAGAATAGTGTCTAAAAGAGTACCAATTAAGCCGAATAAGGGTATTAGAGTTAGATATAAGAGATTCTAGAACTTCTTTTAAAATTAAAATAAAACAGATTATTTAAAACTATTTGACTCTTAATTAACAATGAAGTCTCCGTGACAGACTAAAACTCAATAAATCTTCAAAAAAATTTCATATGAAAGAGCTCGACGTTTTTAAACACCGAAGTTTCTCTGACTATAAAGCTTCAGATGAGTTTCACATGAAAGACTTTTCGAATTTAAGAGCAGAGAAAATATTTTTTGTTAGGGGTTTTACAGTTACTTTTGAATTTCATTTGAAATCTTTAAATAACCTGCAAAGGAATGGCACACTAATTTTTGGAATAAATATTCAGTAAAATTTTTTATAATAAATTAATTTCCATTTTTAAATATTCACTTCCTAGGAAACGATGTGTTTTCAGGGGTTTGTTAAATTCGTACAATGTGCTGTGGTAAAAAATTTAGAGTACGACGACAAAAGAAAAACATAGATTGGGTGGATATTTTTTTCAAAATTTTGTGAAGTTTCTAGAAAATAACACTTAGTTAATTTCATTCACGTGCTTCTGGCAACAAAGACTTCTTGGAAACTCTAAGTTTCTCTGGAAAGAGCATTCATTCAAAATATTTTTGTTAAAAAAGTAAATTTGAATTTTTCTACAAATTTTATAAACAATTGCGAGCAAACACCTCACACAATGTCAGAGGGGAGTTAAAAATTGTCTGTGTCTTTTGTATCTTCCTTCCAAAGAAAAACAAATTAAAAAAGATTTTATTCTGCAATAAAATAAAATTTTAATAAAAAAAAAAAATAACGAACAATTGTAAAATAAAAACACACAACACCCCCAAAAAAAAGAGCGAAAATAATGAAAAAATTTATGAATAAAATGGCAATAAAGAAACACATGGAAAATGAAACATAATCAAGACAACAATTGAAAAAAATAAGAAAAAAAAAATAAAAAATTTGTATATAATGTAATAAAAGGAAAAATATTATATTACTGACAAAAATTGATTGACAACATATGTATCTTAAGTGTATTTTTTTGTTTATTTGTTGTTTTTTTTTTATAAAAAAATTTGTAAATAAACAAAATAATAATATTAGAAAACATATGGCTGAGAATAACAGTAAAACATTTTAAAAAATATTACAAAAGATAAGTGTAGAGGAATGGAAAGAAATGTATCCTAAAAACCTTGATAATAATTAATAAATAAGTAGGTACACAGATTATTATTAATTTTTTATTAAGTTATTTAGATACTATATATGTGTAAGTATGTAAGTCAGCTTTATAGAATCAATATTTTAGTTCATACTTATAAGTCACAGGTAACACAATAAAATAAGGATCTTCTACAAAAGACAGTGACTCCACGTAAATTGGAGTCAGTATTGATGAATCTAAGTCAACTTATAAAAAAAACTTTGTTTTTTGAATAACAGAACTGAATCAATATAATAACTGAATCAATACAATTGATAAAATGATTCAATATTGATAAAATGTTGATAAAATGTTTCAATGAACTGATGAATGTTCTGAAGTCATACTACTTAGCTCAGTTTACCAGTACGCAAAATGTACCATTACAATTCTCCATATTCCGGATGGCATTAATTAGTAAGTCGGTTCTCCTAAAATTCCGGAGGATTAGTTTTTGTTATGCGGCTAATTTTAATTCAACCTAATAACTCCTATAGATATTAGCATAAAATAATTGTCTTCTACAAAAAACGGTGACCGAACGCATATTAAAGCCAGTATAGATCAGCAGAACTTCGTTACGTCACTTTCTCAAAAAAATATATATCCTAATGATTCTGGTTCCTTAAATATGAAGCGGATATATAAAATCTTTCCGGTCGTTTTGGCTTTAATAATCGAAAGATTACTGTGTAGCGATAGATTTTTTCGTTGAATTCAAATAAATTTTAGGAAAAACAGTAATATTTGCGTAATTTTCCTATAAAAAAATATATCTCAAGATTTTTACAGCCAAAAAAAGCGCTTTTGATCCCGAAAACAGAAGCTTTTGCAATCTTTGATTAGAATACAAACATTTATTTCCGGAAAAAAATTTGTATACATTGCAATTTTTTCGGGCCATTCCTTTCCTTAGTACTTTCAATTGAATGCAACTGTCATGCAAACTAAACTTTGCGGTCGAAGGTCTTTGCAAAGCTATTAAAAATATGGCGAATCATCCCAAATTAACAGAGTTACAAAACTTAGGATTTTCGAGGCATGCTTCAAATCAAAATTGCTGTATGGCACCGAAACAAAGTTGGAAAATATAAACCAAAAACTTCAAGTATTCCTGAATAGATGTATGTGCGTTATATCTGTCAGATATTCTGGCCATGGAGAATTCAAAAATTGACTTGTGGAACATCAAAAAATAGAAACCCATAGAACTAATCATCAGAAAAGAAAGTATATAGCAATCCATTGCTCACGCGCTAAGAAACAAATATCCTTCACCAAGAAAGCACCTGATTGGAGGACTCTAGAGAAAGAAAAGTGGGAAAGCCTAAGACTACATTTAAAAGAGCTACAACAAAACCAATCGAAAAAGCAGTGACGCAAAAAACATGGACGCAAATCAAGGCGCTAGCACAAAGTGAAACTAATTCAAATCCAACATAGATAGAAGAAATTAAGTGTAAGAAGAATTTAAAAACATATAATAAGCGCTTCCCTTGTGTAACACTAGAAGCTTTGTTAATATCACAATATTTTGGCCATAATAGTTGAAAATTTTTTGAACTTTTTCCTTCAGACATTTTTAAACGAACAATTTATGTGATAGAAAAATTCCATTAGAAAATAATAACAAACTTTAATATAAAAATTATATTTAATAATTTCATATTTTTGTAAATAAAAAAAAAGTACAACGTACAATTTAACAAAAATTATAAATCATGATATTATAAAAATCAAAAGATCAACAGAATAAACAATTTGTTTTTCTATGTAAACAATTTTTCGCAGGAAAAATAAATATTAATAAATTTTCAATTTGATTTTCCACACAATTTTCAACTTTATATTGAAAATATTAATATTTAAAGACTTTCCCTATTTTTAATATTTTTAACTTTATGATACTGAAATTAAATTTATATTTCATGCCAAAGGAAATTTTATCGATATTTTTGATTTTCTGTATTGAATACTAATTGATAAACCACAGATTGAATTTAAAATAAGCAAAAAAATTTAACTAGGAATAAGAAAGCACATTGAATTTTAAATAAGGAAATAATGGTTTATGTCAGTTCTCCTCAATTATTGTGCCGGGAAACAATATTAGATATTCTTTCGTACAATTGCGAGAAAGGAACAAAACATTTCATATGCAAATTTTTTTTTTTTAAATATACTAGGGACTCTATGCTCTTTATCATATATTTTTAATAATATTTAAAGCATTAAATATTCTAAACCTAATATAACCTGAATTAACCTGAGGCACCGATGTAAATTTATGTATGCAAAAAACAAGTCCAAATGATCTTACATTATCTTACATAAGAGTATACGACACTACAACACGGTACGATATCGTATTTCTATTCACAAAATGTCAATGAATTTTTTACTTAGAATAATTAAGATTTAAAATTATTTTATTGTAAAATTAAACCTCCTCCCTAAATTAACGCGTAAGGTGCATACAGTCAAAATAAATTCGCGTTCTGAATTTAAAATATTAAGATGACCGAAATACGCATATTTCATACTGTGAGCTTTTGAATGTTAAATTTTTACACAACTTATTTAAACAAACTTTTAAAAATATTTCAAAACCTTTTCACTACGTATTAATAATTGTTTTCGAGTGTATTTAATCTGAATTGATTCCAGCATCTAGTTGTAAGAAAGACTCTTTGATCGAAGTTTTTGACTTCGGACCTTCTGATTAAGATAAAAAATTTTTTGCAAGTAATATTTTAATTGATTATATGCATTTTCTATTAAAATATATACCATATACTAAAATCAAAAATTAAAAGATTTTATATCAGCAAAGCTAAAATATCGCTTTAAAGTAAAATTTTAAAATGCGGTATAGTGTCAATATGCAGCTTATGATATTATTGTCCTCGATTGTAAGTATATTCATAAAATAGGCATATTGACAGAATAATAATCGAGTACCATCAAACGGCATCATAAGTTTTATGAGTAAGAATTGATCTTTTTATTTAAGTACTCTTAATAATCCCACCAACTTATATGACGCAATAAAAACCTTTATTTATTGGAGTTATATATATTCTAATTTTGGTAGAACCAGAAACGAGTTTCTCTATCCGGGTTCTTTTGTTAGAAAGTGGGTACAAATTGGACATTGACAGGGAATCAGACAAATGATTTGTTTTAAATGTTTGCATATTATAAAATAGAATAGCGATTGACAGCAGAGAACACAGATGTATGCATATTCCTTACATCTAGTAGTTCCAATAACAAATGAATCTCCATAAACAATTTAAAGCCAACTTTAAATTTCTTTTCTGATGTAACGTGGGGATTTTTTAAAAGGCATAATTCATTTAAATTTAATGGAGGCATGTCCTACAAGATTACTACAAAACTTTTACTTTAATTTACTTTAACTTTTAAAAGAATACTTTTGTAAGGGAGAGGTGGAATCAGTTTTGCGATACTATTATTTAATTCCCAACTTGCTAATAAATTTAAAATAATTCAAAGAAAATCAATAGTCGACTAAATAAATCAGTACCATATTTTTTATTTTTACAACTTTAAATTTATTTATCACTTTTTATAAGAACTATTCATCAATCTTATACAGTTCAATCAATTTTATAATATCTTTTTATTAACTAATCACACCAAGCAATTTAGAAAGCCCATAAAATGCTCATAATAAATAATGAGAAAAACACAAAAGAGAACTGAGCACTATTGGACTACTTTAACAAATTGTTATACATAATATGAGATTAGTTATCAACAAAAAAATAATATAATCAAATAATGTTTATCTACTTTGTTTATTTTTTTTTAAATAATTCGGACATTGACAAATTAGTTTTCGATAATCTATGCCCAAAATTTGATTTTCTTCTTCCTTTCCAATCAATTTATGGATATTTTAAAGATTCATCTGTTTTTATTAAATTTTTCAAAAAAAAATATTTCAGTTTTCTCCAATCATATAGAAAAACTAAAATGTACATATTCATTTCCGTTTAAATTCCGATTTAAACTTATTTTGTTTCCGTTTCTCTTTTGTAAACCGGAACTTTTTCTAACTTTTAGTTTTTCCAAAGAATAAATTTTAATAAATTATCAAATAATTGGAACTTATGATCCATAATATTACATCAATTTAAATGGAATATTGTTTTCTTCTTTAAGGTGCATTGCATTTTACATGTATTATTTTTATAATATTTGAATTTTATTAGAAAGAGATAGAAACAAACATAATCATTTTAATTTCAATAAAACGAGGAAGAGATCAGAGCATACAAAGTTTATTTGCGTATAACAGAGTCTACTAACATATTGTTGAATATTTTAATATCATCCGATTAAACACTTGATCAAAGCTTACTTCTCTTTTTTTTTTCTTATGGAAAGGCGCAGCTTTAAAAACCACGTACTGGAACTGTGCGGAGCTCCTGTAGGAAGTGTGCGACTTTAATACAGCAAAACCCCAACTCTCTTTGAACCAAATTTTAGGAATGACTTTAACCTCTTTTCAAATCTTTTTGGACCAAACTTTAGGATAGGAATGTAAAATGATTTTTGGGGAATTTAGGAAATTTAGAATTATAAAATTATCGGGTTAATTCATCAAGTTAATTATAAATTTAATAGAAGTCGGATCTGTTGAAAAGCAAACTTATCTACGATGCAACCAAGTTTTCAACAACATTCTTAGGATGCAAAAATTGACCCTTTATATGCATAGTTCTAACCAAATCCGATTGAATATTTATTTTTAGTTTTCTAGATTGCACTCTAAAAGTGGTAATCATAGTAATCTCAATTTTACAAAGGAATCTTGGAAAGAAGTGAAATTTTTTTAAAAATTAAAGTACAAAACTTAACTTTTTAATTAATATCTTGTAACTAAAGGTTTTACATAACTTATGAAATAATAAAACAAAGCAGTACAATATTGCCATATCTACAAAATTCTTAGTAAGGAAATGCGGTAATATTTCACTATTGTTTTTAAAAATCTACGATATTCTCATGACAGTTTTAAATTCCAGCTACACAAACCTCTTCCAAGACTAATTAAATTGAATCGGTAATCATTTCAAAAAACTCTTAAAAACTTTTAGGTAAAGTTACAGCAGCTAAACAATTTAATTAGATCCTAGATTATACATAGAAAATTGAGAAGTTATATGGAAACTATTCGAATCATCTGCACTAAAAACTTTCAGATTTTATTTATTTTGTCCATCAAACCCCATGACTAATATTTAAAAATTTAACAACTTTGGAAAAATTCCGGAGACCTAATTTTATCGTGTAGTAGTGCGAACGGACGCTCCTCTATAGTGTTACATATGTCGTGCATGCAGGTGAACGGTTATATTGTAAATAAATTTATAACACTATTTTCAAATTTGTGAAAGCAAAAATAAAATAAAACAAAATACAAATTTAAATTAATCTAAATCTGAATTTGAATAATTATGTTTCGTGTTATAATTATGTGTTGTTTTGGTGACCACTTTAGACAAACACTATAAAATAAAATAAAGGAAATGTCATGCTATTCTAAATTATATTCTAAGAAAAAAACCACCGGAAACATTTTGTTTGACACACCTGCTGTGTTGATCTGAAGATAGTCATTTTTATATTCAATTTATTAAATTTTCATCTACTGAGCTAAAGAGTTTCCGAAAAGGAAATGTTCTATTTATAAATTATTATAAAAATTATTTAGTATAAAATTAGAATATCATAAAAATTGTTGAATATTAATGTCTTTGTACAATGTAACAGTATGATAGAATATTGTATTCAACTTATATAAAACTGAATTTTAACCCCTATTTTAAATTTTTCTATCTTGTTCAACTATTAGATTAAAAAGACCTGTAAGCCCTCCTATCATAGGTAAATATTTGCTCGAAATAGAAGAAAATGTAGAAATTATATCATGAATAACAAATTTAATTGTTTTAATATCCTTCTAAGGCCTTGCTTGGAAACTTACACAGCGAGCGCGTTAATTTTCTACGACTGATTTTTGAAGAAAAAAAAATTAAAACATATTGGTTTTCACATAAGTGGAGAGAAAGCCAAGCGGCGCTCGTACACAAAATTATATAGCCACTTCCTCACAAAAAAAAATGCACACTCGCTCACCATGTCCGTGTCTGAGGCCTAAGACAATTCTAAATCTTATTTGTCAAAAAGAAATTTCAAAAACTTGTCTATACAGTAATTTTTGTATATTTCTCTATTTGTTATATGTGAGTTATAATCGCAAAATAAAATACTTATTTGTATATGATAAATTTGAATATTTATTTGTATTGAAAATTTACATATCTGTGAGTTAAAAATATCAATTTAAATTATTTATTTAGTTGTTTATAATTTGGTTATTGACTTTAGTAAAGAATGTTTGCTTAATAAAAAAAGAATATCATTGTTCGAGTATTCGGGGATTCGAGTCTCGTCTTCTGAATTCGAAGCACTGCACCATTTATCAACTTAAGGTAAGTTTCATTATTAATCAATTATGAGTAAAGATTACAAATAGTTATATAAGTTTTATAAATATTCAAGTTAACATGTAGTAGGTTAGAATATAACTAGGAGAATATAGAAATTTTATATAATGTGTAAAAATATAATGTATTTGTAAATTTATGAACCATCACGTGATAACTAACTGTCCCTTCAGTAAATTTAGCCATAGTGTCTGTCCATGTCGTTATGTCATTCTGAAAATGATATAATCCAATTTTTTTCCTCTTAAATATTTTAATTTATTTATTGGATTAATTAAATAACATGTATAATTATTAACATGTACAGAACTATAATTATATAAATTCTAGTACTTAAGAGACTATCATCACTTAAAGCACTTATAATTGCATATTTATTAACACTTTCATTGTAATTTCAGTATATTCTGTTTTACACATATTTGTGCCAATTTTTAATAATCAAAACCTAATTATATTATTTATCCTTCAAATACATGGAATTTATATCATAGACATATATATTGCACATTAGTATACGTTTTAGTATAGTTACTCAGACTTTTATTATTTCTATTTGTCCTTAAATAATTTATATTACCTTAGAGACCGTTATTAGAACTCCTTTCTATAATATACATTAGTAGAATTACACATATATAAAGTGCACATACATATAATAAATATACATATATATAAACAATTATTTCTAGGAATTTTTTATTAAAAATATTACAAAATAAAATACTGGGTGCTTAATTTATAATTTAAACCGAAAAGGTTATAAGTACAGTAATGGAATAACAATTGTCATATACAAAAAACTTTGAAAGCATCGCACTTCTTTTTTAAGCTAACAAAAGGTTGTAGAATATTCTGTATTATATATTATAACTGGACCTACTTCTGACTTTAAAGAAAACTAAGTGACAGATGGTTGACAGATGGTTCCTCATTAAATTTCTATTACTAATGAATTTCCAATTACAGTTTCCACTGTATTTCTCATATTAATATTTCAAAAGCATGATATAGACAGCCGAAGCTCCCCTTGTTTTTATATTTGTAAAAATTTGTAGATAATTTTTCGAAACATAGCCATTTCTCACAAGATAACTACAGAAAACAGATTATATTACTGAACGACCCAGGTTAATAGAGAAGTTCACGTAGCAGTTGTAGCGTGTTTATTGTTAATTTAAACTTTTACCCACCTTTGAAAAATCTGAATACCTTATGACTTCTAAGACCTATCCTACAAGATATCGAATAAACAAAATAATGAATTAACCTACCGAAGGACACAGGACAATCAGAATTGAAGTTTAGTTGGCAGTTGTAGTGTATTTATTACGTATGAACCAATATTAACTGAATAACCCTGTATACAAATTTTATAAATACTAACTAGATATTAATATTTTTTTTTAACAAAAGCACTACTGAACAAGTTAAAATTCAACAGATGGTATTTAATTTCTCATTCTTATAATTATAATAATTTCCTCTATAATAGTGTACTCGTACTGTACAACAGCACAATTTCACTGGCAGACATCAAAAATCAATTAAAGTAAAAATTAAAAAAATTGTTACTATTATTTTAATTAAAAATATAATTTTTTAAATTTGAAAACTGAAATATAAAGTTTGTAAAACAAAAACAATAATTAAGTTCTTATTTAAAAAAGCTGTCCAAGGGGCTTTACCGTTAACTCTTTACGCATTCACTAAGATGTTTCATTTTCGTGTTCTTTAACATATTAAAATTGTCAAAGTTTATCCATTGGACTTCAGAAACTTTATCTACGATAAAAATTTATTGCACTTCATTAACGACTGAATAGCACAGTAGTTAGAGTGCCGACCTTTCATTCGAAAACCCACAGATTCTATTCCGGGACTTGGCCACTATTCGCCGTTGAGTTCAAATTAATGCATATTCAATAATTAATAATTATATATCTTAAATAAAAATGCATTAATATAATTATATAAACAAATACAAAATGTAAACAAATAATTTAATTTAATAATATAACTCACAGACATAAAAAATTTTATAATCCAATATAGAAAATATAACAATTAAAATTCTAGCTATTGAAAATCTTAGACTGGTAACATGTTATAAGGCTTAGGTCTATTTCATGTTTAAATTGTATTTTGGAATACAATGTGTCAACCCTGTTCCAAAATGGACAGAGGCTTTTTAGCCTTACAGCTGAAAAGTTAGCACTTACAAAAAAAAATAGACAGTAGGTAACTTCATGACTTTTTTCTTACTTATCATTTAGTATAATGACTAGGCGGCACAGTAAATGAAGCACTAACCTCTCTTTAGTAGATTCCGAATTCGAATCCCAGTAACTTTTTACTTTTATTAAATCAATTAAAATAATGGTAGATAATCTCTTTAATGGTTCATAAAAACCAGGTAAGTTGATTCAAAATTATCTAGAAGGATGAAAGCAACGGCGCTCCTGTACTGTTCAACAATGTTAGTAAAAATATTTGTAATTAAATCCTCATCATGGACCTATAAATTAGATTAATTCCATCCCACTCTCTGAAAGGAAATATCTTTGTATACATTTCTGTACGACGACCATTTTATAAAATGATTGGCAGATATTTTTAAATCGAATATACATGATAAAAATTTTATGGAACATTCCAGTATAGCCCCATGGCAATATACCCCTACCTCCAAACTTGTATTCAAAAGCCCATAACTCCTGAACATCTTTCAACTTAATATTTAATTAAGTTCTTATTAAATCACCTACAGAGTTTTAATCTTAAACTTATCTACCTAATTGAATACTAATTTTAAACACCCAATATAACACGCTTATCTTTAAGACAAATTTCTTTGAACTGTATTAGATTTCTTTTAATCAAAATTAATTTTCTTAGATTTTAAGCTAAAAATAACCTTCAAATTGCTTTAAAAAAACAATAAATTCTAAATATAAAAAAAAAAAGTATATAGAAACGTGGTTACATCAAAAATTAGCTTAGATGTACGTTTACATCATAATTTATTTAAAAAAAAAAAAAACTATTTTTAGAAAATAAGATATTTATTTTCCTTAACTCATTTATTTTTTTTTTTTATTCCATTGAAATTAAATTATCTTTAAGTCAATCTTTAATATTTCAATTTTTTTTTTTTTTATCTGAATTCTGACATTTAAAATATTCGACTTTGTTTTTTTAATCCAATTATTTTAAAAGAAAAAAAATTCAAAGAAAAATAAGAAAGTTTTTAATTCGTTCGTCAATCTTTTTCTTCCGTCTCTTTTTTTTTTTTTTTTTTGTAAAATTTCATTCTCTTTCTTTCATTTAGTCCAATAAAATATTTATTATCCGGTGTTAAAAAAAAACAAAATAACAAAATACAAAACTAATAAAATAAAAGTTGAGTTTCCTTTACTTTAATGTGAATGCCCTCTTAAGACAATACCAATACTAGTAAGTGTAAAGGATTATTAATTTCGTTCGTAATTTCATTGAAAATTTTAAATAC
This sequence comes from Dolichopus griseipennis, assembly GCA_963082915.1. Lineage (NCBI taxonomy): Eukaryota > Metazoa > Arthropoda > Insecta > Diptera > Dolichopodidae > Dolichopus > Dolichopus griseipennis. The sequence goes on from OY720443.1 coordinate 27,078,456, forward strand.
AATTTTTTTATTTTCAATTTCAGCTTTATTACGTACCTAATTCAGTAATAAAAAGGATTAGCGTTCAAAGAATTTAGGTTTTATTACACAAAAGTTACGATAAAAAGATTTAAAGAGTTTGACAGGACGAAAAATCAATAAAATCTTATTTAATGAAATGTCTTTCTTCGAAAAATTAAAAAGTTTCAAAACTACATTTAATATAGATATAAAATATATTATATGCAATATTATTCATGGTTGTATTGCACGATTTATTGCCATTGAAGCAATTGTTTTCGTCTTTATTCACAATATAACGGTATTTCCTCTTTTTGATTCCACGGCTAACTAAGATAAACGAGCAGTTGTGTTTATAGAGCTTTCCAAATCTTTTCAATTAAGGTTTTGATAAGCTATCCTGCATTAATAAGCCTGTCTATACCATAGGTACTTGTTGCAACAGGGGGTCTTATTATATTCTTGTTATTAGAATTGATCCTAATGAATTCCACATACAATTTAAACATGAGATAATACTAGTCCCTAAAATACGTGTTAGATTTTCAATAGATACAATTCAATTTTTGTTTATATTGTTAAATTTTGTATATGAGTTATATGGTTTCCTATATCTGTGAGTTATATTATTAAATTAAGCTATTTGTTTATATTGTTATAATATTAATGTATTTTTTTTATTAATTAATTTGATTACTAAGCCATTAATTTAAATCCAATGGCGAATGCTAGCTGAGTCGAGTCCAAAACTTTCTCTGTGATCCTAATCTGATCCTTTCGAATAAATGGTCTGCATTCTAACAACTATGCCACCCAGTCGTTATTTACACATCGTGAAAGCTAACAAGTTTAGAATTTAAGGGTCAGAACTTACGATAAAATAATATTTTTTTAAGATCTTAAAACCATTATGGAAAAAGTTTACAAAAGGTGTCAGAATAAAATTCGAAACGACAAGTTTATATTAAGCTTGGAAACTTATCATAGGTATTTAAAATAATCAAAAAAAGAATTAAGTAACTGTATAGGAGAGTTTTCTTTATAGTTAGCTTTTTACTATAGATCAAATTTTTAAGTAGCTGCAAGACAAGTTTAAGGAATCCATAAAGAATTATTTATATTTGAAAGACTATAACAGATTTATGGGGATATTTTACAATTGACAAGAGTAATCGTCTCCTTGTCTAATACAAAATTATAAAATATATAAATAAAATTTCTTGGAAATACAACCCATTATGATTAACATGTATTAAATTGCTAAGAAACAAATCAATTTTGAATGAAATACTATACAAAAATTGTTTACGTGACATAATTTCATCAACGTAAAATACCATTATTTTCCAAATACTTCAATTAAATTTATATTAAATAATTACAAACATTATATAACGACATTCAATTGATACCTTTAATATAAAGTAACTAAAATGAACGAAACCTTTAAATAAAAAGCTTACTAATACAAAAATTTTATTGTCCAGAATCTCGAAACTTTTACACTTTTAGCTTTTCAATTGCATACAACAATTTATCCATTTATGAGGGGTAGTCGCAGTCGAATCATAATAAATACCATTATTACACAATAGCTTAAAAACATAGAGATAATAATTTAAACAGAACTTCAGTGTTCCAGTTCTGCATGTCTATAAAATTCTTAGTGAGGAAATGCCGTTATTTCTCTATTGTATTAGCGAATTCACAAATAACTCATATCTAACGTTATCATCTCTGTAGTCGCCACGTTTTATTATCATGCAGATCATTTTATATCAGAATAACTTTTGAATATCATTTAAATTATTCATAGTAGGCTATTTACAAGAAAAAAAGTTCTAAGAAAATTAGGCATGCCTCCTTAAATTGTAAACTTCTATATTACCCATATAAATTTTGTATTTATTTATTACTAATTAAAATTTTCCAAAAAAATGCAGGAATGGCAACACCAATTGTCTGATTCCAAAATATCAGAATTTATACTTGTAAAACTAAATATTATACTTTCCTCCATTAGTTTTTATTCTCTGAGGGAATAAGGATTCAGAACCACCCAGCCCGTGGTAAATTTTTACATAAAATCTTAAACTAAAACAATATTAAATATTTTTATGGGTTTTAAATTTCAATGAAATTTTCTTTCTCTTAATTTTGAGAAAAAAAAAGAGAAAAGCAATCTTTAATTTGTTTTTGTGTTTACATTATTTATGAAATTCAATTTTAAATTTTCATTTTTCTTTTTGGGTAAAAGTGGTGTAAGAAAAACATAACTGATAAATTATACCATATAAATTGTATAGAAGTTTTGGTTTTTTTTTTTTGGAATTTTTAAGAAGCAGCGAATTCTTATTTAACTTTTTGAATCGTTCATTGGGAAAAAAATTACAAAAACAAATTTAAAAATTTGGCATTTATTTGTTATTGTTTTTAGAATACTAAATTATTCTGTAAATTTTCTAAATTTAAAAGCACCATCTGGGTTATATGAAACCTAATATATTAAATTAAAATTGCCTATTACCAATTTTAATTGAAATCATTAGATTTCTTTAAAAATAAAATAAATTTTATTTATTATACTTCAATAACTTATAATTTAATTTTGTAAAATCAATGGAATATAAAGCGAGATAGGGTTTACGTAAAGGGCGTAGTATGATAAGATAATTGTATAATATACAGTAGTATAAAATAGTTGAAATTAAATCACTGAGGACTCCTCTCAAAAAATTTCAACGGACCATGTGGAGCTGCCTAAATGGTGCTCTACTGGTTTAAGAAATTCGATTATTGTTAGAACTTTAAAAATGTGGAATTTATTATCATCATATGAATTTCCAAAAAATGGCAAATAATTTGACCAAACTTCAAAAGAATTTCAACGGATACCACTAAACTCCACATTCACCACAAACTCCATAAGAACTACGTTACGTACAAAGGATCATATCCGCCTAGTTTGTGGTTTTAGAATAAAACTAGAAGAATAAATTTAGAATAAATTTAAAAAAATACATGTAAAAGAGCGCAAGTAGTTCGGGTGCTTATTTCGTTATTTTGACTGCGAGAGGACATAGTTTTTGTCAGACGTATAAGATTACCAGAGATTTAGTTCTCCAAAAAATCTCGAAAAATCTCCAGGTTTATGAGGAAAATACCTAGTTAATAGCTCCTTTCAATTATAGAACAATTAATATCCAGCTTTATGTTCTTCTTCAAATTTAAACAAAAAACTTGATCTACAAAGAAGAGGAGATCGCAAATAAATAATAATGTTAAAATATTTGTCCCGCCAACTCGAATTTCCGAATTTGACCAAGAAAGTTTTCCGAGTTCTTTTCTTCTAATTGGAATACAGTACAAACTAACTTAATACAAAGGTTTTCCAAAATTATTTGAAAAGCAAATTTTGAAATTAATAGAAACTTAATCTAGGTCTTTATTTATTATTATTTCATTACTAGAATTTAGCTAGAAAGTGATTATTTAAAAGTTTAAAGTTTAAGAAATAATCAAAAAATGTTTGGATTGATTGCATGCCAGTCTTTCTCTATTATATATATTATTAACTAATTGACAATCGAACTATGATTTTTGTATAAGATTCTTATCCTTACCATGATAAACAATATTCACCAATTTATCTTTTGAAGCAATCAATATATTATATTAAAAGTTTGGTTTAAGTGTCTATAAAACTAATAAAATTAATTTATTAAGATGCTCAATAAGTATTTCAACCCCTAAGTATTTACTTGAAGACAAAAAAAAATCGATTTTAAAGAAACCTAATATTTCTAAGGTTTAAATGTACCTCACATTCCTTTCGACTTTCAATTTAAAAATTTTTAACAATTTGAAAATTTTTTTTAAACAATAATCTAATTCAAATTTAAATTCCAGACTTTTCATAAAAAAATTTATAAATTCAATTTTCATAAATGAACTCCAAAAAATTTTATCCAGTTCTCATGAACAATTTAAACATTATTTTATTTAATTTTATTGAACATTTGTTTCAGGCATATGACAGTGAAATCTGGCACACAAATCAGAAAAATATTAAGAAGATTCAGGTAAGATCTGCAAAATCTTCTGGCCTAGAAGAATCAGTAATGAAGAACTATGGCAAATAACAAATTTGAAATATTCCTTAAAAATCCATTGGGAAATTCCTTGAAGCCCCATTGATTCATAAAATATGTAATAGAAAATCCATTGGGAATAAGTTCCGTTGAAAAGACCACTGGTATACATTTTGATAGATGGGATTATGTTTAACGATTGATTGCAAAATTCTCTTCAAGGGTCAAAAGTTCGAATAATAATAAAACTTATATATTCCTAGACTATTTTATCAGATTATTGATCTAATTCAGCCACCATCTGCGTTTGAATTCAAATAGATAACAAATTATTGAAATAAATAATTATATTTCAACAAAATAAACCTCAAATACATAAAAATAGTTATTTTATATTCAATACCTCATAATCTATTAAGATACACAAATGTAGACAAACATTTTAACCGACATATTATATTTTATTAATATTAAATTATAAAGAAATATATTTTATAAAATAGAATCATATCGATTATAATTCAATATATTCTACGTGATATTATGCCCAATACTGCCTCACGTATTAATTAAATTTGGAATCAATACTTAGAATATATTTATATAATATATGCCCACTATCTTACATTATTTTTCAATCCCAAATTGGCATTCTATTGATCTAATGTATATGTACATGTGCTGCAAACTGTCTGTAATACACAAAAGTTTTAAACAATTAGATTGTTAAAAAAAATAATATCAATTAATTATTGACTAGTTTGGGTCTAATACTCTTTTTTGACGACATGAATCAATGACCATTAGTCTATGAGTCCACTGCATTCTGCCAAGCCGTAGAAGTAATAAAACTGTATTACGATCTTTGGAACCAATAGACTCTTACTTAAATATTCATGCCCCTACCCAATCGGTCACTAAGGCCTGAATGGAGTAATAGAATTTTATATTGAATTCGGAACACCAGAATAGTACCCCACATACAGATTAGTAACACGAGATTAGTATCACACATACAGATTAGTAACACCATACAAATTAGTAACAGAAGATTAGAAACGCACTACAATACAAATGGGATATCAATCGAATTACCATACCAATTTTCTAAAAAAACACAAATTTAAATTGTATGTAGTAATGGAAAATTTTCATTAAAATTTAATTTTATTGAAGTTTTCCACAAAAACTTAACCTATCAAACAAAATTTCCTTTACAATTACTCAATGACATATTTTCCTTATTTACTTTCTGTTTTTTTTAATTAAATATTTATAAGTTGTATCTGTTTGGTGACCATATTCATTAAACATTACCTCACATAACGTAAATTTTTTACATTTTGACCCAAAAATAAAACTAATAAAATACAATTACGTATCCCTTTTCCAAAATTTTTTGAGTCTCTTGAGACTACCATCCCTTCTATTCCGATTCCCTCTACTCCAATTCCCTCTTCTCCAAATCCCTCTGCTCCAATTCCCTCTTCTCCAACTCCCTCTATTCCGACTCCCCCTACTCAAAATTTTAATTTGGTGCAATTCACAATACTTTATATTCAAAGAATGTTATATAAAATTCTTTTTGTCCAATTTGGAGATTCAGTGCTTTAACAAAAGAATTTTAAGTAAAAAATGGGAGCACCATAAGCAATAAAGAAAAAAAAAAAAAAAAACAATAAAAAACAAATATAAATTCCAATGTATTACAATATCCCTTTTTTTATTATTTCGTCATTTTTATTGTCGCTCCCTCCAAATCCTTATTATTTTATTATTTTTTTCGTATAATTGTGTCTAGCACTTAGACAAAGTAAAGTTCTCTACTTGAAATGATGATGAATTTTTTTTTTTATAGTTCATTTACTTGCTGGTTTTTGTTTTTTTTTTTTGTTTTTATTTCATTTCAACTTTAAATAGAACACAAAAGAGAAATGAAGCAGAAAATTAAGGAACAAAATTTAATCGAACGTAATATATGGGTTAATTTTTATATATTAGAGGTGAATTCAGTTCTAGTTTTTTCAATTGTTCTATTGAAAGAATTATCAAAAAAACTCTAAATTTTTTGTAAATATAAATTAGAACTGAATGAGATCTTGGGTTTTAGCCCAGTGATGCCAGTTAGTTTAGTCTTCCACTCGGATACACGAATTAAGTCCACGATGTATGCGAATAGTTAAAAGGTGTTTAAAACAGCACACCAATGAGAGCTAAATCCTGAGTCTTAAACTAAAATATCAATTTCTAAACTTTTAAAGTTGATTGCCTTAGATTGTATCCAGACCTTATTACTTTATTTCTGAAAAATCCATCTAAAGAATTTTCAAAGTAAAAATAAAAATGGGGAAATCGGGCTATTAAACTCCCAAAAAAAACTTTAACCCATTAATAAATTATCAAATAGGGGAAAGATACAAAATAACAAAATAAACTTCTGTAGACCTACAGACATTTATTTGTTACAATTAAAAGAGACACTTTGCTTATATTACTATAACTACTGCCATAATTATTACGATGATTGTAATTGTACATAGAATTTGGGGTCTAATGGAAGGATAGTAATTAGTAACACGAAAATGAAAGTGTTATAAAGTTAATTCAAAGAAAAATAAACTAAATATATATATACAAATTTTTTTACCTTGATATGTTCCAATTTAATTTTCGGGTTTTATATTAAATCCTTTAAAACGTTATATTAATTTATAATATTAATACTATTTAAAAAAAAAACATTTATTCACTTTAATTATATTTTAATATTAAATTTCAACTCTCTCTTTTTTTTAATTTTAATATTTTTTAAATTAAATTTATTTATTATTTTCCACTCAATATAACTTTAAATTTATTTTAAATAAAATTTTAAGTTTTCATCCTATAAGTATGCAATTTTTTTAAAAACATTTATAAACGAGTTTTTATCAGAATAAAAGATAAGAATATTCCACAAACTTTAAAATTTATTAATTTTATTTGATTACATTTAAAAAAATAATGTTAAAATAATTAGTTTAGCTTAATTTAATTAAATCACAATGAAATTATTGAAAAAGAAAATTGCACCTAAAAATATGTTATATTATTTTAATTTTTTTTTTTTTAAATTTGAAACGTTGTCACTTTAACTGTTATCTCTTCTTTTAATTTAAAAACAAATTCTTTTAAAAATTTTTAATTTTTCTATTTTAATTTCAATTTTTCACGCCGTTATCCTTTAAATATCCATACACGACTGATTTGAGTACACGGTATTACTTTAATTTTTGTATTTTTTCAAAAAAAAATATTTTTACTCAAAATATTTCTTATATTGTTTTTGTTTTCATTTTTGTTTTTTTTTTTTACTAAAAAAAGATACCATTAAGCATCAAACAGTTAAAAAAAAAAACAAGGAATCAACAAATACTAATATAAATTTTACTCAAAAATTTTATATAACGTTATATAAAATACAAGTATATATTATTTGAGGTAGGATAGTTATATCCTTTTATAATTCGAAAAATTATTTTGAAATTTTTAACATGTGAAATCCTGAATGTATAACTGATGATAAGAAATAAAAATAAGAAAGAAAAACAACAAAAAATAGTCATTTTAACCAGACTATAAAAACTAAATGAAAATATATAATGGTTTAAAAAATTAAGGATCATGGAAATAATGTCATATTAGAAAATCTTAAGATACGTTTTTGGGTCATACCATAGCATAGAATTGATCTTGATCTAAAAATCTATAAAAGGTATACTCCAATAGATTTAATCATTCTTGTTTGTTTGTGGGTTCGTACAGCTGTACGCCTCTAGTAGTACTAACAATTCCTATTCAAAGCTTACCAATGTGAAACAAGGATTGTGACACAAACCCATCCTTACACATTTATCGGATGAAGCCCCTAGATCAACGTCAGCTATCACGATAAAAATCAAGCTAAAATATTGGTCATCTAGGAAATTGGTCGAAAAAACGTCGAAGGATGTGATCACTATTAATTTGTTGACAGCCACTAAGCACAATCAATTAACCTAAAGAATTTAAAAAATTAATTGTTCAACCCAAAATTCTCCAATTGGAAACAAGGAATGTGACATTAGTTCATTCGTACACTGTAGAATTGACAAGATTATGTAGCACAGCTTACAGAAACCCATTTGATAGGCAAATATCACGTTTATGAAACTATTCTTGAAGTTGGGGAATTTAAATGGGTAGATCATAATAAATTTTTAGAAGAAATTTAAGATATTCAAACCCTGAGGAACTTTCTTAAAAGAGAGGGGATTTTAATTTACAAAAATCGAACGGCTTCTGTAGCAACAGCTTCCCTGTTTGACTTGAACTGTTTTTCACACACTTTCATAAAAATAAAATAATCTCTCCAATATATTCCGGGGAATTATTTCATTGAACCACATCGAATGTATGCTAGACTTCCCACAAGGATAAAAAGGCTAAATATCCTTAAAAACAAATTTTTGTTTTCATATTATTTTATTCTTCTTTTTCCTTTTAAAGTGTTTTGTTTTTCCTTTCATTTCATTTTCCTTTCAACAACGCAACAACGTGTAATAGATTATTATCATTGTATTTGTGTTAATATAGTCTTTAATCATGATCTCTCCATTTTTTCCCTATTTAAAGTTACAACATATAAATGGAATTTTATTAATTTTCTCTCTTCAGTGTTTTTATCTTCACTTTTGTTTTTGTTTATTTTCTTTTCATTTCTTTCCATTCCTTTCATATTTTGAAATGTTTGAGAGTTGAAACACGCAAGCGTTACTATTCAACAATTTTTAAATCAACAATTTTATGTTTACAATAACAATTTACACATACTAATATGCCGAATATTATATTTCATATAATTGTAGTATATGTATGTCAGTAATTATAAAAACTCTCAAAATTTCAAGTAAATATATGAATGACAGTTATGTAAAGTGAGAAGCAGAGTGTAAGTTGGAGTTTAAAGAAAAATAAATAGAGAAAAATAATAGAGAAGAAGAGAGTAGGTTTAATTTCAATAGTTGATACACTCTTTGAATGTATTTGTGAGGTTGCTTGTAACAACTATAGGAATTTATTTCGGAGTTCTTTCGGAGTTAATTCAATGTGTAAAATTATTTTTAATTTTTGGACCCACTTTAAGAAATTAATTTTTAAAAGTGAATACTTCAAATTATTCGACACTCAAGGGATACAGAAAGATATGTATAAATTAATATCAATAGAATTACTTAAAATACAAAAATATATAGAGCGGAAGTGAATCGATTTGTTGAAAAAATATCTAATTAAAATTATTAAAAATCAACATGTCGAAAGATAAAATGTTAAAAGCAAAAAAATTTCTAAATTTTTATACATTAAAATGTTCTTATTACGTCCTTAAAAGTTGAAATGATTACCTCCCAAGATTTGACAACCATATCTTTTTACGAAATTATTTAAGATGGAATAGAGAATAGTTAGTACAAAAATTTTCTTTCAAAATTTCTTTATATCTCCGAAATTTTGTATGATTTTTCATGTACATCCCACTTACTTTTGAGCCTTTAAAATTCGGGATTAATTTGACTGATTGTTTGGATACCTCTCACACACCTCCCAAGATCTTATAAGCAAATATGTGAACCTATTAAAAGTAAAAACTTGAGTTATTTTACCAAGTAGTTCTGTGTAAATTAAGGGGGTTTTTTGAAAAGAGATCGTATAAATTCCTCCCAAGACTGACTGAGCAAAAATTGGGTGCAAGGGTATTTCGCCCTGTTTCCTTTGTGTTTCTGAAATTTGAGTGGAATTAAAATATTTCTTCGGATAGCTGCCATACGACTTCATATACCTAGCCACCATATCTTTGGAATGAATGAAGTTAGCAAATTTAAATTTGATAGAAAGTGGTTCTATCATGTTTACTTATTGTCTCTAAAATCTGAGATGAATTGAAGCGGAGGTTAGTGCAACTGCGAATTGAAATTTTAATGGGTAGGGTATCAAAAAGTCAGCAGCACCAACTTACAATTGTTACCTTAGTTGTTTTTTTTTCTTTTTTCTAAAATCTTGCTTCTGTCCTTCTTGAAACAAGAGCACCAACCAAAATTTGATATTATTCTACTCTGTCTCATGTACAAATTGTGAATGGGACAATACTAAGCAGGTCTTCTTATGTAAAATTCTTAGTTTTCAATAGCTATATGAATCTATCAGTTATAAAGTTTAAGAACTTTGTAATTGGATTATATAGTATTTCTTATCTGTGAGTTATATTATTAAATTAAAATATTTTTTTTTAAATTTCATATGTCATTAATTTTAACTGAATAAAAATGACAAATTTTTGCTGAATTAGGTTTAAAACCAAACTTTATCACTTCAACTATGAATTAAGCCAGGTTAATGAAAAGTTGATACTCCAACCATTGTGCCACTCAGTCGTTAATAAATTTAATTTTAAGATCTAAGCTTTTAAATGCTGCCTTATTCATTTGACATAAATTAATCATAAAAGTGACAAGATCAAACAAACCTTCATATTGTAAAATATTATTAAGCATTAATATCTTAATTACAAATCAATATAAATCATTATTATACCTGTATGACTATAGGTCAAGAGTATACTAAATTTGCAATTACGTTTGTGACGTTTGAGAAGGAGGAGGGGTAGATATAGACTCAAAGGTATGGATCGGATCAGAACCGAAAAGTTAGTCGATTTAGCTATGTATATCCGTCCATTTGTCCGTCCGTCATCACGATAACTCAAAAATTAAAAGAGCAAGGATTTTGAAATTTTCACAAATTCGTTTTTATGTAATAGCCGTCCCACTATTGAAATCCAGCCATTTTGGTCCATGGGTTCGAGTGCCTGCCATGCAACTCTTTTTTTATATGAGTATTACTCTATACCTATTGAAGCTAGGTTTCTGAAATAATGCCGAAAGTGGTTTAGTTTTATAGCCAATGTTTTTGCAAAATTTAATTGGTCTACTGCATTGAGTTCGGGTAGCTGCCATACAACTTCATATTTCACATGAGCATTACTCTAACCGTTTAGATTACGGTCATACAGGTATCCCAGAGTTGACACAGTCTACTCTACTACACTCTTCCTCAATTTCATTATTTTCAGTTTACTTTTAAATTAAAAGAATGTAAGGGGTCAATTTCTAAATGACAGTGTCAATATTTATTAACCTGTTATTAATCAAGCATAATATAAATCTTCATAATTATTATCAAAGAATGTTTTACATATTTTTTTAAATGTTCGGGTATTTAATTTATTGAATTTGTATTGAATTTGTTTAATCGTTGTTTTACAAAAGTTTAGAAGTTTTTTTCCAATTTCAAAGTTTAATTATTTAATTATAGTATAAAACAAAAAGTATATATTAAATAAACGTAAGTTATTTTGTTATAGTTCATGATTTGTAACATGATTCATTGATAATTTAATTAAATATTTACATTGTATTTTGATAATTGCTTTTAACAAGTATTTAATGTATTTAATTACTGTGTATGTTTTTAGATTTGTAAATATAGTACAGGTATATGTACATATATACAAATAATTACACAAATCAACAATTATTTAGAATCGATTACTACAATTTAATATGTTTTTAGTTTTTAAATCGACTGTCAATTCCTTCTATTCTTTTTAAATTTGGAATATTAATTAAATTTTAGGATTGATGAACAAATTGAATTTTAAAAAAATTGAATTATTTAATAAATTTCTTCAAAAATTGTATGTAACTAAGTACGATTGCAAAGATGAAAATGTTGTAAGCTACTGAGCATAAGTAAGTCTTCGGAAGTTTAGAGACCTCAACGTTCACTCCACTGAGCCTTCAACGTACAATTTAGTGGCTGACCCAGAGTTGACAAGAAGGGGAATAAATGGTCATTCCAACACATTCAAAATATCAAGGTGGCGCAACACAGCTTATCGGAAATCCGTTTTTTATGCCCTCATCGGGAATTTGGAAGCATATTCCATCAAATTTGTTCCCTTAGTTGGTAATGTTTATGTATACGATTTAAAAAAAAATTAAGGAGGAAAGTAATATCTTTCTTTTAAATATTCCATTCAATTTTCCGCATCCCCCAAAATTTTGTAAATTTCCAAAAATCCTTTGAGAGATATCACTATCCATGAAACCAAATTGTATAATTGTCTCACAGGTTTCACAATAAAGTTTCGCTCAAAAAAGGTGTTGGTTTTGGTATTTTTAAGCGCCACACTATCTAAGGCAACAACATAGGTTGAGAAATGGAGCCCAGCTCCCAGTTTAGCTCTTATGCCAAAAGGTTTTAATTAAATCAAAAATCTACTCTATCCAATATGCATAAATAATATTCTGTTATACACAACAGAACAACTTAATATCTGCAACACTGCACGGCTTAAATTACTAGAAGACTTTGATTTAAAAGTGGAGTTATATTCCCGTTGTAAATTAGTTTGCATACAAATCTGCAGCAGTATAACATAAATTAAAATATTACAACTTGTCCAAGAATTTGCAACTAAGTGGATTAACGTAATTCCTTGGTTCAATTTAATTCAGAGTACATTGGTTAATTTGAAGAAATGCCAATGAACTTAATTAACACTCTTATATTTTTTATATGTACAACTGAGTTCCAATCAGCAAAAACAACTTATTAGAAAAGGAATTGAAAAAACTATTTAATAGTTTTAAATATAATTAAAAATGTTATAAAACTAAATTTTTTTTCAAATTCCTTTCGGAAAATTAATTCGTTTATTTATACACAAACGACTCGAATTTAAAATAACTTTAGAAGCAACAGCTTAAATTATGTATTAATGCACTACTTTCCATTTTTTTCATTTAATATATTTATTATTATGATTATTTGTTTGTCTCGAATTTAGTTTTATTTTTAATACACACAGTGATATAATATTAAATTTAAGAAGATGGAGAATTTTTCTGAAAGAAATATTACCCAAAATACTTTTAGAAAAACTTTTACCGAAATGGCAAAAAGAAATCGAAGAATTTTAAAAGCGGTAAACAACGCTTACTCTTAGTTCTATTTACGATAATTTAATAAAGATCTTTACTAAAGAGTTCTGATTATTAATTTCAATTTAAATTATTTGAAAATCTTAAAAAACCAGGAACTTAAGAGAAAACAAAAGAAAGTCATCAGAGAGATAGTCAATACAATTAAATACAAAAACTATATACAAATTAAGTTGGGCATTCGTGCTTCGTAAATCCGTTTTTAATAATTTACTCATATTATTTATTTTTGTAATTGTCGAAGATGGTCGAATTCTCAATTTTTCCAATTACCCATTATAAATATTTTAAAAAAAATTGGACTTAAATGGGATATCACCCTATTTTTTTAATATTTAATAGTGGGGCTCAGGTTGTGTTCTCCAAATAGCTATATATAGCTCGGTCAGTTACATAAATTTTTTAGTATAGTTAATGTTCTAATGTGTGTAATGTTCTAATGTTCTAATTAAGGTGCATCTCTCCCAATGTCTAATTTTGATTTCAGTTTTATGAACCCCATTTTTTGCATAAAAGTGCTGTAACCTCCCTTTACCTTTCTAAATAGAAATTGAATAGTGTTATAAGAGGGAACCAAGTATTCCAATATACTTCAATTGAAAATAGAGATATTGTATAATTAAATTGCTATTCTTGAATGCCATTTGTTACATCTGATGATAAAATTACACCGTCATAATCCAAAAGTCCTTCAAAAGTACTTCTTTGCTACTGAAATTAATTCAAATTGGGGGAACTTTCAAAAATCAATTTGCACTAATGCTTTGAAAGTTCTTATGGTTTAGTACTTTGTCATCACTTTTACAGTACTGAATGGAAATAGTTCTTTTCATAACTTTTTCAGTAACTTTTCAGTGGTGAATGGAAGTTGTTCTTTTCAGTATGTTTTCAGTACCTTTTCAGTACTGAATGGAAGTTTTTTTTCAAAGACACCTGAAAAACCTATATCCCCCAGTAGTGTGAGATTTTACTTTACTAAAACAATATCCCCCCATACCCAAAATAATGAGATAAGCACCAAACCTGCTTGCGCAATATTCTGGATTGAAAAGTGATGAACCATAAATGTCCAGCAAGGGTTTAATGGAAAACTCAAAAGGTATAAGTAAACTTCTATCTCGAATTTTCCTAAACCATAAGTTTACGGTGATAAAGCGTTTCACAATTTGGAGGTGCGATTTAAAAAAGAATTCCTAAATTTCAAGGTTCTAGTTCTGCTAATCAGGATGAATGGGTGCCCAAAAATCAGTTTAAAAACTGAGCAATTAATAAAACAAGCCTAGATCTTACGAATTAAAATTAACCAAAATGTGCATTTCCGACAAAATTCAATAGAGAGGTTAATAAGTTTGGTTCACATTTTTAACTAAAGTTTTTGGCCTTTTTGTCTTGGATATAAATCTCTTATCCAACTTTATTCTAGTATAATATAGAAATTGATTTTGATTGTAATATTAATAGTTAGTAATAATTTAAAAAAAAAAAAAAAAATTGTCTCTGTCTGTCTTTAAGTTGAAAAATTTTTTCTATCTAAATGATAAAAAAAAGGGATATGGTTCTAAGTGGAATCGTATTCATTGGATATTATTGTGTATCTATAGATACTTTATAATATATACTTAACCTTCAAGAATTTTTTTAATTTTTTTTTTTTCAACTTTTCTGATTCATATATCCTATACATATCTATATGTATGTATATATATTATGTATATAAATATGTTAAACTATTAAATTTGTTATTTTATGTGTATATTTTATATATTTAATAAAGATCTAGTTTAACTGATTATTGTTGTAACTTGTAGGATGTGGTTTGCTTTTAATACTCAACAGGATACTAAAAAAAAAATAAAAAAAATAAAAATTTTTTTTTATTTTTTTCACAGCTTGATTTTTTTCTTTTTTTTTTTTTTTTTCAATAAAAATGAAGATTATCGAAAAGTTTATAAGAATATGAATAGGATTGAAAGTTTATGTCAACTTCTGATATAATTATATATGTATATGTAGATATATAATATAAATATATATATATACGTATATATAATAATGTACTTGACAGTAAAAGGATTTTTATAGATATATATTTATAAAATACAATATAATATTGGTGTTTTATTTAACTTGTTGCATAATATTGAAGGATATAAAATAATTGAATTATTATTAAGGAATAATAATAATAATAAGAAAAAAATAAACTGTTAGAATATTGTGCTTATATCATGTTTATACATATACTTAAATGTGTATGTGAATACAAAACAGTTGTAAGGATAAAATATTTAAAAAAAAAATTTTAATAAAGCTTTTAAAAATCAAGATTTAATTAAAGATTTGTTTTCAATAACATGGGAATGAAAGAGATAGAAAATGGATAAAAAATTTATAGGAAACATAAAATTTGTTTAGAAAAGAAAGAAAAGTTGTATATTAAATTTTTAATAGTTTTTAAGATAAGTGGATTAAAAATTGGAAAAAAATGTATTTAGATTATTTAATAAGTTTTTTTTTTGAAATAACAGAGAAAAAATACTTTAAGGATTTTTGAATAGATTGTATATATTAACCGTTAGTTATACATTTCAAAAAATTTAAAACTAAATATACTCTGAAATAGTTTATGGAATTCTTAGATAAATTCCTACGCAATAATGATGGTTTTAAGCAAACTTTTAAAAATACTACACTAAGCGCAATAGCGGAAAATGACAATTACTTAGTAGTCATGTAGAGTACTGAGTAAAATGGTACTTAAGTATAGTGTAAAGTATCAGGTATACTTTCTGGATATTCTAATTACTTGATTCTTTTACTTATACTAGCATTTTATATGTATCGAAATATTATTAATTTCGGTACTTTATATAATATTCTTGACAAAGTAATGAGTAATGATACTAGATCCAGTTTTGTTATCCAGTTATCGTAAATAAAACCTTAGTTTCAGATATAATGGTTCTATGTGGAATCGTATTTATTGAATATTATAATCTATAATTTCTCTTTAATTTAGTATCATAGTATTTCGGATTACTTAAAAATAATCGAAAATTAATACTGATTACTTTTCAACTATTTCAAATTACCAAAAATTTCACCACTTTCAGATTATTCTAAGATTATTTTATTGTAATAGGAATCAATAATTTTGTAATTTTAATCTAAATATAATCGTAATTCGAAATAATCGCTCTGCAAGTCTAGTAATAAGCTTGAAAAACATAATTTAAAACATGTTGTTTAAATTTTTTGAATTTTTTAAATTATTATTTCATTAATTTTTTAATTATCTTTAAGTTCTGTGAAAAATATATCGTCATTTTAATATATAGGGTATAATATGAATTATTTATTTAGTAAAACCAAGCTTGTTTAAAAAAAAAATTATAAAAAAAACTTTTCCAATCCTTTAAATAATAAAGACTAAAATTTAGTTTCGTTGATGATTATCTCCACCGAGTACTTGATTACTCAGCTGTAATTATTGTATAAAATTATTTATGAATACACAAAAGTTGAATTTTGTGCGCCATCTATTAGCTTAGATAGAAAGCTAAACGTGTGATATATATTTTTATATATCTATTATTATATTTTTTTTTCTACAGTTACAGTAAGTTATTTCGTGAGTTGCTATTGTAATTACATATAATTTAATGTAATTGTTATTCAATCTGATTGATGTAAAGGAACAGTTATAAGTTTTTAAACAAATATTTTTTTACTTAATCACATTTAATAATTTTAAAAATTTTTCAATTAAAGTTTTTTAATACGTTTTAAAGTGTTTCAATACGATTTACATATCAAAAGAAAAAATTTAATATTAAAACTCAAATGTAATCGTAATCAATTAAAAATTAAATCTTGTTTCGTTGCTCGCAATTGTAATTGAATAAATTTCTGTTATATATTGGATTTTTTCCACTTCCAAATTTAGTTTAATTGTAATCAATAATATCAATTAAAAAAAAAAAAACAAATTTTGTAATTATTATCGATTCGATTAGAATTTTTCCTTCGGAATGTAATTGATTAGTTCAAAATCTTGGAATATCATAAAAAACACTTCCAATTATCATAAAACGGCTGGCTAGCACAGTTCGAATCACAGTTAAAGTGAAAAAAAAAAATTATGGTTTGCGAAAATGATTTGCAAATTAATGGCTTAATCAATAATTAATAATTATATACCTTTCTTTAATAAAAAATACATTAATACAAACAATATAAAAAAATAATTTAATTGAATAATATAACTCTAATACAAATTATTACAATATAAACAAAAATAGAATTGTATCTATTGAATATCTAAGACATTTCTGCATGTTATAAGGCGTAGTACTGTCTAATATTTAAATTGTATGTGGAATTCATTAAGATCAATTCTAATAACACGAATATAATATGGCCCCCTGTTCCAACATGTACATAATAAATGTTAATTTAATTTTGTAACTCACTGTATCAATTTCATTTTTTTCAATTTAAAAACAGCAATACTATATATATTCAATATGTAGTATATTCACATACATATTTCTCATACGATTATATTAGAGCTGATACGATTAAAATAAAATTGAAAAAATGATTTTGATTGTTTGATTTTATTGTTTTTTTGTTGCAGAAAAATATATAAGAACTTGTTATAAGATTGTATATCTCAACATTCTCAACAGGAGCGGTTCATTCAACTAAACACATTATAACAAAGAGAAATAAATATTAAATTTATAATGCCATTGTTAGCAATTGGTGATTGATTTTAATATATAACATTAAAATCAAGATATGGAGTATATAATATATCAGCGTTTTTATTTTTTGCTTAACATGATTAACTGTTTACGATGATTGCTATTATTTTTCAAGTGTATTATAATTGTTTATTAATTTCTTATCACATGATTTATATGCGAAGTATTAGATAGTTACATATTGAAGTACTAGATAGTTACATTTTGAAGTAAAATTATATGGATCAATATTTAAAATAAATTTTAAAAAAAATTTGATTGTTATTTTGCGAAGAGAATTATGACAATTACTAGTATTCTGACAGGTATTTATTTTTTTAAATAATTTTAATTATTTTAATAGTACTACTACTAAAATTTGAAACCAGCTTTAGATCACTAATATAAATTGAGGTTAGATAGTTTGTTCATAATTATGAAATTTAAGTACTAAATTATTTAACATTTTTATTTATTAATTCTTAACATTTAAAACAGTCACACACCTCATACATATAATGTGGTATAGAAGTGTAGCATGCTTTTCGTTTTTAAGTGTGGGCAGATATCTACTATTTATTAATTTTATAAGTAATAATAGCTGTATTTTTTTCTTTCGGTTCAAGATTTTGGTTTTCTGTTATAAAGCAACAACATCAGGGTCTATGACCTTTATAAAAGAACTTACTTAGAATTACAAATTATGGCGCAGACAAAGTGTTTCATTCATAAAGTGTTTCATAAAAATACTAATTTCACATTTTGACACTTTCGACTTGTCATTTGTAATACAAATTTTTAAAAATGATAGCTATCATTTTAAGTTAAAATCTTTTTTATTTGAGTGACCCACATTGTTTGTTTCAAACCTTAACACTGATCCAAATGAAAAAAACACAGCTATTTATTATATTATTATTTTTTAAAGGCTTATTGTAACTTATTTAAATGGTCTAATAAATTACAAATGAAGCTCTGAAAACGTAATTTAAATAATAAAACAAATCTGAAATTAAAATGGGAATTCTCCAGGAAATTTTAACACTACATGATGAGTCTAGCAGTGTTGGAAAAACGAAACTCTCATTACATATTTGTAATATAATTTATTACGTTTATATCATATATTTGATATTTTACAATATATCTGGTCACCAAGAGAATTTTGTAAAGAAAATTTTTCAATATTTTTTTTTACAGGCTACACCTATATAATCGGTGCGTGTAACCTGGATCAGACCATATTTCAAGGAAATTTAAATATGATTCTTATAAATCTATAAATTAAATCAAACCAGAATTTTTCAAATTAAAAGAATTAAACTTTTAAAAATTTAATTATGTACAATATAAAAAATAAGTAACTTAACTAAGAATACGTATAAAAATTATTTAAAATTGAAAAAATAAATCAAAGGTACTAAATCATTCAACAATAACCACAGTACAACAAACATTAATAACTCTGAAAAGAAGTAATTGTTGCATGTGAGTACAATTTAATGTTCTGAATTTGTAATTTATAATTTTGTAATTGCATTTTATAAATTCATTTATTTCATGTTCTTTTGTTTTTTTTTTTAAATTTTAAAAAACTACTATTTCTTTACCTGTTTAAATATTTCAACAATAAGGAAGCGAACCCACACACGCTCAATGCATTAGTAAAATATTTTTTAACTCCAACAAAGAATTTTTAATATTTATTTAAAAAAATCAATATTAAAACTTAAAAAAAATTTTATTTTGGAATTTCTTTTTTTTTAAAAGTTTTTCACCCATCTTTAATTTTTACAATTATAGGTGGAAAAAAATGAACGCTTTGCATGCCTCGCTTGCTTCTTACGCTTTGTTATATATAATGTATTAAATACATTATTTCTTATATAAATAAACACAATTAACAAAGCGAACAAAGCGAATAATGTTTGCAAAATTTTGGATTGGAAAATTTTCAATTACTCGCTTGCTTTTAACGCTTCTGACACTAAATTTTGACAAATACAGTTTTTAAATTCAAAATTTGTTTACTACACAAGTGATGTTGTTTTTTGTTTACTTTTATAAAAAATAATACTTAGATATCTATAACTGGAAATAAAAAATATTTTTTATTAACAAATTAAAGAGCGAATTTGATTTTTGTAAAAAGTATAACTAGTATATCAATTATTTTGTTTATATTTTATTTAAATTATATTTGGTCACCATGGGGATTTGTAGAGAAAAATTATTTTTCAATAATTTTTTTTAAATTAAATATTGTCTGACCTGACCGGGAATCGAACCCCAACAAGCCAAATACTTACCCACTACACTAAGGCTTAACGAAATATTTTATTTTTATTTATGACATATAATAGTACCTACTTGTAAACAACCACAAAAAAATGACTTAAATATGTTAAAATGTCATTATTGAATTTTCATTGGGTTATAGTTGCTTTGATTGTGTAAGGAAGATGTACTTAACATTTTTTGAAAATATTTTATAAGTTAATGTCTTTCAATAAGAAAATTGAAAATACTCTCTTGAGAAATCCTTTTCTTGGTCTATCTATAATTTTATTTAATACTTAAATTACTAAATACTTGTTTATGAAACGTTTAACTTCCATAACAATTTATTCCAAGTTTATAACTTAAGCTAAATTACCTCCAAGTTTATAATAATAAAACCATATGCTTAGAAAAATATTTTTCTATCAACAATATTCAAAAATGAAATCCTTTAGATAATCTTTTAAATATTGATTTTAAAATTATGAATTTCTTAATGCTTTTATTTTTTCTTTAGCGTTTATTTTTCCCCATTAGTTAACTTTTGACAATAGAGCCTGGCATTGAACTTTTCTTTATATTAAAGATAAGAAACAAATTTTCATTTCCTTGTATCTTAAGATCATTAAAAAAAAATTGAAATTTACTTTTTTTTTTTGTAATATCTGCAACAACAGTTATCTTCTGGGTATCCTTGAATAATTTTTTAACTTCTTCCATTATTCGCAATATTCTTTTTTAATATAAGCATAAATAATATAAAATATTCTATGAATATATATTTAAGTAAGTATCTATAGATACATTTTGTATACATACTCTAATTTAAAAAAAAAAATTATTATAAAATATTCTCCGTATGTTGTCATCGATTTTTACTTTCAATAAAAAAAAAAAATAAAAAAAATAGAAAATAAAAAAAAAAATTAAAAGCTCAACAAAAAATTAACAATAAAAACAAACACAGTAAAAAAAAACAAAATATCTACAAAAGCAACAGCAATTGTAAAAAATGACTATTCAGTATATATATATATAATATATACATATATTAAAATGTTTTAAAGATACTTGTTGAAAGAATCTAAAACGGTTTTTTTATGAGTAGAATGTGAAAAATATAAAGAGAAAAAAACAAAAACAACAAAATAAAAAGTAAAAGCAAAGGATAATTTTTAAAACGATTCCTACTTTTTATTTTTCTAGTTTTCTTTTTCTGTTTTTGCTTTTATTTTTATTTTTTTTTTTTTAACTTTTATTATACTTGTTTTATTTTGTTGACTATTTAGTTCACTCACCTAATTCCCTCTTTACTTTTCTCTCTTTCTTTCTTCCAGCCATTTCTAATATGTTATTTCAATGGTAGTATAAAAGATTATAGTAGAAATTTTCAAAGCATATACCGTTATGATTTCAAATTTTTTTTTTTTTTATTTTGGAATAAACCGTTAGATTTATAATGTTCGTTATAAATTAATAAACTAGAGGTAGATTTTATAGCATATTTTTAGGCAATATTTTAAAATGAAATTGAAAGTTTTCAAGAGTTCAAGGTTGCATCAAACTTCAGAGAATTTCGAACCCAATGGGCGCATTACAACCATCTAAGAACAATGTAGCTTTAAGAAAACTTATTTCTATTCAAACACGCCTGATATCGGCTTTGGTAGGATAAAATGAAATTAAGTTGTCATAACGGAGTCCAATTCCGTTTGAATTATAAATACAGGGTTCCATATTTATAATTCGTTCATTTAATTTTGTGCATTATACTGACAGAGACAGATGCTTCGCCGTTTTTGAAAGTTTGAATGACAAGAGATAACTGCCTTGAGAAGAATATTTAAAATCCTAATTCCGTGGTACCGGTACTTCGATACAATTTCTTCACTTTGTCGTCATATTTTACTCTGGTAGCAATCGTGATAGGTGCTTTTAACATCAAATAAGATATAAGACCTTAAATCACTAAATGTCAGTTAAATTTTACATGTTAGATAATACAAAATTGGCCAGTTTCTACAGCCAGGAATACTACAACCGTTAAAGGAATGGAACTGAACTTAGCTTAGTCTTCCAGTAGAATTTTTACATAGTTTTTACATATTTAATCAAACTTAAAATTAACTCCGAAAAAATTCTTAAAGTTGTCATTGACAACTGACATTGAGTTTAAAAGCACGATACGCACTCATACATGTCCCAAAAATATTATTCTAAAGAGTATTAAAAAAAACTTGTAACTAGATTTTCTCTTATGTATATTACATATTATTATATTATTTATTAATATTCAGCTAGTATAGTACGATATGCTCCACATTTTTAATACCCAATATTCATTCATATATTTACCGTTATTCTACATTTAATCGTCTGTTTTGTGTTTTTGTTTCCAATACATTTAAAATTAAAATTATTTTTGAGTGTATGAGTTAATATCACCATTAAATTGTTGATTTTAAATTGTTGAATAGTATAACGCTTGCGTATTAAAAATTTAATGAGTGAGAATGAAAGGAATGGAAAGTGATAAAAATGAGCAAAGGATATTTGAAAAATAAAATAAGTACAACTCCAATTTTATTTGAGAGAGGAACCCTTAAAAAAGAGAAAAAAGCTATAATTAAAGGAAATTTTGATTTTTGACACAAATATAATGATAATGTTGTAGTTGATGTTTTTCCTGTTGATAGGATATGATAGGACAATGTCTTATCATTAACTGTATATTCCTGGGAGAAGTTTAATTTAAATTTGAAGTCAAAGAAAATTATTTTATAATAGAACATTTCAAATTTTAAATATATCAAAAAAATGTTTCTTGTTAAAAACAGAAATTATAAAGCAACATGTATTTTTAGACAGTGCTACTAAATACAGTATCGATTTTGAATTTTGAATTTAACATAAATTTAAATCGATTTACAGAACCTTGTATAATTTAATCAGCTGTTAACTGCTAACAGACATTTCTGAATTAATTTCTACCATATTTATGGAATTTAGACCATAACTTAGTATAACTTTCAATTATTCCATAATTATTACTTTGGGGCATTTTAATTTCAAATCTTCCGCAAATATTTTTCATTATATAACGAAATAGTATATGGAATACTAATAAAAAAATACTATAATGTTTAAAATTATATATGTTAGTATTAGTTATTTTTTTTGGAGTCATTTATTTCTGAAGAAAACCATCTAACCAACATTTGAGTAATAATTTCACTCAAAAATACACAAAATTGTAGAAGCGTATACTGAAATCAGTCATGTATGGATATTCAAAGAATAGCATTGGTAAAAATTCAAACTAATTTAAAATAATCACAAAATAATACATTAAAAATGAAAAAAAGTTGAAATTCGTAAAAAAAATTAAATTTGATGAAAATATTGCATATCTTTAGGATTCAAATGAAAATAAAATACTAAAGCATTTATTCAATAGGAAATTTTTAAAGTCATTATTTACTCAAAATAGTTCAACAGTTTATTGTATAGTTGTTTTATGTTTCTAACTGTGGAGTATAATGCATTTACTATTTTTTTACATTTTACATTTTATTTACATTTTTTTGCATATATACTGCAAAAATATAAATAAAAAATATTTATAATTGCATACTTACAGGATTACAATAAAATCCTAGAAATATGCAACAAAATAAAAATTAATTCTGAATAAATAGAATTTTAAAATTGATTTAAGTATCATTGAAAATGAAAAAAAATTTATAAAATAAACACTTAAAATTAAATACTTTTATAAGTATAGTTTCTTTTTTCAAATGGAATAAAAGATTAAAAAAACAATTTTAAATAAAAAGTAAGAAAAACAAAAAGGTAAAGAAAGTGCAATCTATTATAAATTATTTTATTTTCTTTTTCCACTTCCTTTTTCTAAATTCTTTTCTATTGTGCTTTAATTTTGATGAGTAAAAAGTCATTATTATCTTTTATCTAATTTGTATTCTAGATGAAGTGTTTGTTTTCTGAATCTATTTTTGTTATTTTTACAAAATTTTTGTTTTCTATTGCAATGCATTAATCCTTTTTCTGACATTAAATTCCTTGAATATAATGATAATCATTGTTATGATAATGATTAAAATTATAATGAAATTGGTAATGATATAATTTAATTGTTATCAATATATATTGCAATATTGTAAAAAAGTAATCAATTTACAAATCTTAAATATTCTTTGATACTTTTTGTGTAGATATGCAATTATAAATAATTATTAGTGATTTTTTATAAGCGACAGCAACAGTGAGGGGTTAATGATAGTTTAAATCCTGGGATTAATAGCACCAGTAATTTCTTACCAATTATTTGATTAATGAGTTTTCTGATAAGTTAGTTTATTTTATTAATCAAAACTTTCTTAAGTTAGTGCATCAAATATGGATGTGGAGCAACAAAACCCTATGAAAAAGTTATACGATTATTCGAATACTGGTAAGCTCTTGGTGTTTCAGGGTTATTGTTCAAAACAAAGTTTTATAATTTAAAAAAAAAAATTAATTTTCAACTTATGTTATCACCTAACAATTCGTTTTAAGTTACACTTATTATCTCATGAAATAGAATAGTATCAGATCTTCAGGAAAGTGCTATTTTTTATTTTTTTTACTCCTATTTTAAACCTAATTCGGACCTAGATTTACCACCAAAATTTTCCCAATGGTCTTTATCTTGCTCCAGTCTTCCAACTTCTGCCTCTGATCTTCTATTTCTTTGAATATCGGATTGGACTATCAATATCGAATTCTCCCCTATACTCATCCTACTGGCCTCTCCACTTAGGTCCCGGCTTCGGCAATGCAACGCAAAGCCTAAATAATTACTGATATTTTCCAACAACTTGAAACAATGACGGTCCAACTCCTTTTTTGACTTATCATTTAAACTTTATGTTATCAACTTACATGATAAGCCAAATCATCTAACTAAAATTTTATTTTTAAAAAATCTCCATTATTGTTTGTGTCTTTGTTCCAAATAAAGTGAAAATAATTTGAAAATAAGAAAAATAAATAAATGGAATACAAACAAAAAAAAAGAATATCACCATTTTAAATAGAAAATAAAAAAAAAAAACGTTTACTTAGTCTAAGTGCTAAATACAATATGGAAAAATAAATAATGAAATAAGTTGATAAAGAACTGTGGGAATAAAAAGGACGAAATTGAAAAGGGACGATATAAACATTGGAATTTATTTTTGTATTTTATTTTTCATCTTTCATTTTTTTCTGTATCAATTTTTTTACGTAACATTTTCCATTAAAGTAAGATAAATTGAAATTGTACAAAAATTAACTTAAATTGTTTACCTAGCACTGGCAATTGAACTAAATAAATATTTTAACAGAGGAAAAGACAGTCTCAAACAAATTAAAAGTTGAAAAGGGTTTGTTGATTGTGTTTGATTGCTTTATTTTAATTTAAAATTAAAGTTTACTCTATACTGTACAGTAAACTATACTAATGTATAGACACTTACTAGTTATAACTAAAAATAATTAATTAGTTAAAGGTAAAAAAAATGTCAAAAGTTCTTAAATATTAATAAAAAGTTGTTTGATACTTCAATTTGGAAAAAAAATATTTAATTCTAATTAAAATTTATATTTTGAAGTATGTTGTTTACCTGGAATTTGTATATGAAATTCATTTATTTAAAATTATGACATTTCTTACTGAATGACAACTAAAAATTAAAAATGATATGTCAAATTTAAGAAAGATTGCTAATGAACATGTAGAAACGTCTTAGATTTTCAATAGATACAATTCTATTTGTTTTATATTGTAATAATTTTATATTTAAATTATAAGATATTGCAAATAATAATAATAATAGTTATATTATTCAATTAAATTATTTCTTTATATTTTATGTTTGTTTATATTGCTATTTATATAAAAAATTTACTTATTTAATAAATAAAGAATTATTATTTATTAGTTATATTTATTTATTGGTGAAACGCAATTACGAATATTTAAAGGGTCGAGTTGAAATTAGATAATTTTTTTTTTTTCACTTTTACTCGAACCCAGGCCTTTCGAATGAAAGGTTGGCACTTTAACTAGCTGTTATATTTATAAAACGATATAAATATTAAAAAAATTTGTTTTGTTTAGTTAAAAGATTATTTTCCTTTTATATTAACCTTTACATTTGAAATGATATTTTATTTGAACTGTCTAAATTTTGACATTTTATATTCTAACCAGGGGCGTTTAACCTTTTACTAATCTTATTGTCATTTAATGATTCATTAAAGTCAACAATTTTCTGTAAAATTTAATTTAAGTTTCATTTATTCAGAGAGTTCTATAAAAACAATACAGGAGGTCTTCTAATAATTTTATATTTTAAAGAATCTTAAGAGCTTTAACTTTTTTGAGAATTTTTATACATTTCAAAATTTTAATAAAATTTTGGAATACTAATATTTAGTAGTATTTTAATGAATTTACATTAATAGGAGTTACTGATCTGCTCACTTTGACTTCAAAACTACCATCTTCTAATAAATAATTTATTTTCATTGAAAAAATACTCTTGAATTTGAATTTCTGTACTTAAAATAAATTTAATTTTAAACTTTTTAAAAAAATTTGCATTTGTACTTTACTTAGTAAATAAAATTTCATTTAAATTTTACTTTAAAACTATACCTTTAAAATAATATGAAAGTTTTTTCAAAAAAATTTCTTCGGAACAATTTGAATATTGGAATTTTTAAAATTTTTATTTAGAAAAATTTATTAAAATATGTTTTTAAAAAAATTAAATTTGCTTTAAAAAAAAGTCATTAAAATTTTCTTAAAAGAAGTTTTTAGTTCTTATTTTTAACTGGACTTACTAATTAGGGTAATTTTCAAAAACTTTCCTCTTTCTCTTGAAGAATATTGAAGCTCCAATATTAAAGAACATTTTTTTAGAAATAAAAATTTTAACTTTTCATTGGTTAAACTTATGGCTGTAAGTAATCAGTTCTATTAAGGACTTTAACAGGGATCTAAATTGGCACTGAACCCATGCAATGTTCCATTTTGAAAAACTCCTAAATAAAAGCTATTAATCCCTCACAACAGAAACACTATTAACAAGCCACAGTATCTCATCTCGCCGTGTTAGAGACAGTGTACCTGCCTTTTGGAGTTATTAGGCCGCTATCAGACTTGAATATTAGCAATTAAAATGAAAAAAGATGAGTTGATGGAACATTTTACATAATATTGTGCAATCAAATTTTTCTAAAATCTATTTGAAACCTATCATTATCTGCTCAATGTCAAACATATATTACCTTTCTATAAGATTTTAATTTTGAAATAAAAAATATAAATTAAGTTCAAGTGAATTAATTCAAATTTACTACAAATCTTATCTATTCTTCAAACATAACCTGTGGCAATGAACTCAAGTAGATATTCAATAGAATAGTCTTTTGGAAAGGACCTACATCAAATCATATTTATTCTCAGAATACTAAAACTCAAGTTTAATTGCAAATTATTAATATTTCAAGGAATTATTTCGTAAACAAGATAACCTTTACATGGATTCTTAGTAACAGTCAACAAGGCTTCAATATTCTTTCACAGTTTTATTTCACCGAAATGTTTATTTAAGGGTTTTTTCATTTGAAATTATTTTTCTATGCATGTTTTGGTTTTTATTTTTTGAAATTTTGAATATTCAATCAATTCGACAGGTAAATTAAGTGGATTCATAGAAAATGACCTTGATTACACTTGAAAGGATTCGTTCCGAACATCAATTGAAATCAAATTTAAAAACTCTTCAAATTATTAAAATAATATTTAAATTAAGATTTCTTTTAATTTTGGAATTGGAAAAAAGCCAAGGATTTGATTTTTTTGGGAAAACCTCAGGAAAATTTTAAGATTTAATTAATAAACCTAATTATAATATTTAAAATAAAGTGAATTAAGGACCTGCTGAGAAATAAGACCCCGGGGTATTATTTCTTATAGTAATTGAGAAATAAAACCCAAGGATGTTATGTTTTTTTCAATTTAATCTCCGATCACTTGAGAAATAAAGCCAACAGTATTAATTCTCATATAAAGATGATATTCCAGAAAGATCTTAGAGCTAGATTCAAAAGCAGGGTACGTATTCCTCTTTTCTCTGATTTTGTATTCCCAAAATTCTTCCTAATTTAAAACATTTCAAAAACAAAGATATAAGAAAAAGGTCTCCGAGATGTTATTCCACTTAGAAGAGTAATTGTGAAGTGGCTGTATGTGCTGTTGAAACCAACCGAGTTTTACACAAAATTATTAATCATAGAACGACATCTGTCTCCATTAGCCACACTTTATTCCTATTTAAAGGTATGGGGCCCTATAACCCTTTGAGATGTCACCCCATTTCAAGCTGTACATTTGAGCGAGTGTAATTCTTGCTGGTAAACCACTCTGGGGTTTGCAGTACCCCAAAATTGCATATTTTGTTTATTCACATTCATTTAAATGGAACTATGTTTCATTACCATAATGTTGCTGTAACAAGCTTCGATTAATAAAATTTTAAATAAAAAATATTTTTGTAAAATATATTTTTGGCTTACCCCGTATATTTTCTTGGGTTTAGTAGATCAATAAAGCAGTTATTGCAATAACAATAAATCGTTCAAACACTTTTCTTTTACTGTGTAATAATGAAAACAGTTCTATAAAATACTTAATGTAATTAAATTATTCTAATTACTAGAAAACTATAATTTTATAATAAAATTTTATTTGTTATTATTTGCCTTTGAGTAACATTTTATTTGATAATTGAATAATTGATTTGTATAGAGTTAGTTTAGTTTATTACTCTTATTAAGTTCTAATTTTATAAACCCATACTAATACTTATCATCAAAGCTGTAGGATGACTTCTTTAATGCAAACGTACGGTTTAATTTTTGGGAATAAGTATTAGGAAATGAAACTCCCATAAGAAATTTTAGACTTAAAATTTGATTAAAATTTTGAATAGGCTGTGAAATTTATTAAAAACTAAAGGACTGATTTTTTTAACTGGTTTGCTTTCAACTTGGAAGTTAATAAAATTAGGTCTCTATTAAATATTTATAAAACAATCCGAAGATAAAAAAAATCCCTAATGTTACAATGTATATAATTTAACACAGTAATCACAAGATCCGATGTGCTTCCATTGAACATTTGTTTCAAAAAGGTCTCATCTTTGATCACAACATAATAACAATAGGAAAAGCTTAACAAATATCCATAATATCCATAGTTACAACTTTAGATTAAACGCAGTAGTTAGATTAGCCGGTAGGTAGTGAAATTAGTCGAACGACAGACTCTGAACCCGTATTGTGAGTCATAAATCAGCCACTTATTTTCTAGATATCTAAAAAGCTTTAAATTTTCAATTAAATTATTGGTTTGGGTGTCGTTGTTATCCTTTTCACTTTCATTTTATTTTTCAATTAACCACCCTGTTTTTTTTTAGGTATATTTTTTCATTAAATAAATTATGAATGTTTGCACAGCCATATGCAAAATATTTTTTTAAGTTAAGAAACATTTCACTTTATTTTTACAAATTTTAATGTTTTTATTATATTTTAATTAAAGGGAATTCTGATAAGTGATATAAACAATAAAGTAAAGATTAAATATAGATATATATACATACAATTAACATATATATACAATGTATATGTTAAAGAAATCGTTGCTAAAGTCATATAGCTTAAACACAGGCAATGCTATTATAAATTAAAAAAAATATTTTGGTACTTTGCCAAATAAACTATTGATGTCAAATATGAATATTTAAAACTCGTTAGCAAAACACCATTCAATTTGGCATTTGTTTATAAATGTCTAGAAACTTTTATTCTCTGAGTTAGTACATTATTATACAACATTAATACATTGTAATAAAAAAGGAATAACGTTATTGAGTGATTCATTGTCCCATAATATAGCTATTTAATAGTTGTCTTAAATATTTATAAAGTTATAGTGCAATATAGATACTTGCAAAAATTGAGTTTCACATAACGAAAAAAAAAACTATAGTATGGCAACTCTATATTGTTCTACATATCTTTGTAAAGCAAATGTCTTCTATCTAGATTCGAGAAATTATCTTACAGTATTTGTATTTTAACAATTTATATATAGAGCTTTTCCTAACTTTTGAGGGCAACAGCTCCGTAACTAATGGGATTAGAGAAACAAGTTTTTTTAATTTATATCAAAAATTGCAAGATAAATATATTTTTAAGTTAATTAACGAGTTGGGGTTTTGTTTAATGTGACTTTAATTAATAAATAAAAATATTTTGAGGTTTGATTGATTTGCGATTAACAATTGATTAAAGATAATGTTTTAAAATACGTTTTAATAAATAAAATTATCAATTTTATTACTATATTAAATTAAAAAGGCAGGAGTTCGATTTCGAATCCAGATCAGGTCATAGAATATTTTATTAGAAAAACAAAATAAAAAATATTACTTATAATATTGTTATCCCACATCCGAAATTTTAATAGTACATTTTAATTTTAACTCATAATAAATTTTAAATTTTAAAATAAAAATATTGTATTTTGTTAATGTTTTCAGATTGTCAATTCTAATATGAAGTAACTCCGGAATTACATAATCGAACGAATCAAATTATGAATATGGAACATATGTCAAACTAAAGAAAGAATTTTTTTCAACAAAATCTGAAAATTTATAAGCAAAAAAAGTGCCAGAGATAATACTATAACCATTCAATTATCAAGAATTATTTATTAAAAATTGTTAATATACTTTGTAGACTCTAGAATTCAACATAAAATTTAGACTTAAGAGTATAATTAAATGTTTTTTATTTAAATTAGTTAAACTTAACACAGGAATATTAATTTATAAAATATAATGTACAGCACTGTTGTATTAAAATCAAGGAAATGAATTACTTCAAGTTGGAAAGGAAATGAATCATTATATAATCACATAATAAAATATTATATTATACTATCCGTTGTTTTAGTAGTTTTTGGAGCTTAGAATTTATGATCTTCAAGATTAATTATATTAAAAAATATTTTAAATTATCCGTTTCATTTAAATAAAATAAAAAAATTAAAAACATAAAATAGTAGACGTTATTAAATATGAATATTATAATAACATTAGATTTATAAAAATGCATTTCTAAAATTCCTAAAAATTTTTTAAATTGTCAAGACGCACCGAAGTTTAGTGAACGTTGGTCGTAAAAGTTAAATACTTTTGACAAAATTGAAAACATCCTGGTGTATTTGACATAAAATGAAGAGATTATGAAATTCGAATTTTTGTAATAGCTCCTTTAATAAAAGACTATAACTGATCACAAATAGTTCAAAGAAAAAACCTTACTTATTTTAACAAGTTTTAAGAACACAATTTCTACTTGAGCCGCTAATCAAATTTTAAGAAGCATATGAAGATGGTAGCCATTAAGCATAACTACATTTGGCAAAATTTCAAATAAGCGATACACAAAACTCTAAGACTGAGGTCTACTTTAAACTAACCAAAGTTGCTAAAAGTTGTTAATATAAGACTTAACATCTTCTGAAAAATTATAAATTTAATTTTAAACTTGAAATAATTTAATTTAATAAAATAAACTATTTGATTAATTATACAAATTATTTAAATATTAAAAACATAGTTTTACAACTTAAGGCAATTTGCAGAATCATTCCCTTTAACAGTTATCGAAATTATTATACAAATAATACATGTATTCATTAGTTTATCCCAAACTCGCCCAATATTATCCTTAATAGACTTTTCCAGATATTTGGCGTGGAAATTGGAACTAAAATAGTTTTTTGTTTTATAATTTACAGAAAATTTTTCTTTTAATTGCTAAAAAGTTAAAATATAATGGTAATCATAAACTAGTTTCCAAAATTGTTGTATCAATTGACAATCCATCATTTGACAATGAGAAGATTTTCAATGCGTCAATCATGGACTCTAAAGTACTCTAAGGACTTACTTTTAAGTTGATTTTAAGTTACGAATGAGTGATGCATGCCAATGAAACTCTAAGAATCCGCAGCCAAATTACTTGTCTTCAATTTATTTCTATGAAATATTTTATATTGATAATGGTCTTCAAATATTCCATTTGGTTCAAGTAATGGAAAATATTAATATTTTGGTCCTTCATTTACCGAATTTGACAAGAAAAGAAGGGAATTAACTAATTAGGTGCAAGTATAATTTTTAAAAAATATTCCGAGATTTATTCGAATATTCCGAGGAGGACTCAAATAAATCGAAACTTGAGAATTCCATAAGTTGCTTAGGACTCAAAATGCAAACATTTTCAAAAACTTTGAATACTATTACTTTGAAAAACTTTAAGGATGAGATTTTGGCATCTCTCTTACTGCAGAAAATTTTTTGTTGGTTTTGCCCTTCCCAATATCCTCCGTTCAAAGTGACGATCTGAAGATAAGCTTTATACATATAGAAGTTGCAT
Source organism: Dolichopus griseipennis (assembly GCA_963082915.1). Taxonomy (NCBI): domain Eukaryota; kingdom Metazoa; phylum Arthropoda; class Insecta; order Diptera; family Dolichopodidae; genus Dolichopus; species Dolichopus griseipennis. Next base: position 27,111,222 of record OY720443.1, read on the forward strand.
GGGTATCTTGATAAGTTCAGGTTCTTTTAAAAACCAATTACTCGTAGATGCAGAAATAATATCTAGGAGCTTTTAACATAGTCCTGCAATTAGTAAAATTCTAAAATAATTACTTCATGACCTAAGAATCTTTAGAGTTAAACCCCGTCTTCTTTTATTCCTTTATTACTTAACAAGAAATTAAATATTCTTAATATATATATTTAAAGTAAATTAAATAATTTAATACATGTTACAGTTCAGTAATTAAATAGTGTTTATATATTCGTTAATTTATTCTTCATGAATTTAATTTAAAAAAAATAATTATAATAAAAATAATTTGACAAAATAAGCGAAAAAAAAAATAATTAAAGAAAATTACAAATAATAAAAATAATAATTAAATAATTTGGTGCCGTATTTTTACAAAATTCAACTACTGAGTACAAGTAATGAATTTTTCTTCCTGGAAAAATAAACAGTTAAATAAAATTTAATTTTTATATTAAGCAGATTAAAAAAATTTTTTTATTATTATTTTTTATTTTGGAGTTTTTTGATGAATATAAGAAATAAATTTTTAATGTAAACAAAAATAAAAGGGGGAAAAACCTTTTTTTAAATTTTCTCAAATATTCCTTTTAATTATTGATATACACAGGAAGTAAGAACAACATTTACACGTGTATTGAAGCCGAATCACAATAAATATAACAGTAAATGCTTTTTTTCTGACTTAATTCAATATTTATTTATTTACTTGCGAAACGGACTTCCTTCTAAATTACTTGTGATGTTTAATTAAACATATTTACCTCTAAACAATATAAAGAATGAATTAAGTATAAGAGAAGTACAAGATATTGAATTAAATCAAGGAATGAAAATATGCAAGGCCAAGTAGCATTTACCTTTTACCACAATTCATATTTCTAAGGACTATCCTGGATTCCTTCTGAATTAAAACATACTTCTGATGAATTAGTATAATATATTTCCATTCAGAATTATTTTATTTTAAATTAGAACAACTAGTCAATAATGCTAAGGTTTTTTTAAGAGACTTCAATTTCAAAACTCTTCATAGTTATAAAAAATACACTTCTTGTTAAGTATTGAGATACTTCTTCTTCTTTCAAAATCTTATACAGGACGAAGTAGCCTTACTATATAGTGAAATTTAGACACTGACGCAGTACAAGATAAGATTTAATTCTTACCTACAACAAAAGGAAATCAAATGATTTGATTTCTAAATCACCTATGGTTACCGTGAGGTTTTGGGAGCTATCACCTTGCAGCCAAATTGTGAATTCATTACAAAACCACCTGCAAGCTGTAAGGAATCAAACAAAAATAAAAATTTCAGGCACGTTCTTTGCAGATGTTAGGCCCTGACCAAAATCATACCTCTATTATTCCTCTAACCGCTCTTGCACAACATTGTCGAGCTTTCTTTACGTAAGATCAAAGAATGAATTTCAAATTGTATATTAAACTCATGAATGAAGTGGGATCAAAATGGCGCAATCTAGCACTAATGGGCCTTCATACAGGTTGTATTAGTTGCCGACTTACCAACCTCCTGCAGTAGGTATTGAGTGACAAGAAGAAGGTAAGTAATTTAATGAAAATGATATAATTTATTAAAGTAATCACTTTACAATGAATTTGCGGATCTATATGAATTTTATTTCTGTATAAAAACTTATCGATTGCTTCGGGTAAATGGTGTGTTGAAAAAAAACCCAGCAGGCAAGGATTAAATTTGGTTTCTTTTGGATCTGAAAGAAAATTGATAGTAAGATAGATTATAAATAGTTGTCAGCGTTTGAAATTGGAAGAATCCACGGTGGCTTTATCTTTGAACGAAATCAGTCTGAATGTGAGGACGGGGACCCTTAAAACTACTCAAATATCAATACTAGAAAAAGGCTCAAAAATATATTTATCGAAACTTCACTGTCTGTTGAACAATTGTATCCACTGATATTTAACAATTAAAGATATTCACGGAAGAAATTTAAAAAATTTATAAATATAACCATTAACCGAAATATTAAATTTAAAAATCCTATAAACTTTGAAATACCAAATGTATAGTTGTGTTCTGTTTATTTGAAACATTTTATTTTATTATCCTTCAACAAGGATATTTTTATATATACGTAAAAATACATGTATACATATATAATATATAACCATTTATCTTATTGTATAGATATTTACATACATACAATAGGATGAATGGATAAAGTTATAATTTTGTTTTATTGGAATTACCTATCTTCTTTAATAGCTTTGTGTATAAATGGTATGTGTTGGAAGGATTAAAAATCACTAAAGTAATCAAAAAATTGTTTGATCAAGAATAACAGATTATAGTTTTAATGTTTAGTTAGGCGGTGAAAAACTATAAATTATTAAATTCGAAAAGTAAGGAATTTATATAAGGTGGAAAACTTAATGTTGCGATTTAAAAAAGATTTAGGACATACAAAATTTATTTATTTTATGTTGGTATATTTATATTTAAAAAAAGTAAAACTAGGAAATATCTAATAAAATTAATGGGCTTACGTTTCAACATTTGTTTTATCAAAACTATTAATAATTTTAAATAGCATCTAAAGAACATAAAATGGTTTATAAATAATTGTTAGTTTTGTTAATATAAAAATTTAATAAGAAGCTTATGTTCCTCAATCACAGAAAGTTAAAGTTATTTAATACCTTTAAAATCAAACTTCCCAATATATCTAAGTTTTTCATCAAAATTTGAACTACCAGTTAATTCGGTTTTTTTAAAATTTCTTGATTTTAATACATTAAATAATTGCCCAATTTCATTTTTTGTTTGTCTTACATAATTCGGTTGATAGACGGTTATTAAGAGGGATATACACGTTTAAATTGAGAAACTTCAATTAAATAAGACTTGACCAAACGTAAATGATTACGAGCAGCACAGCATCAAAAGGAAGCGCACCAGTAGAACCATTTTTAACTTTTAGTCGAGGCGTTAAAATCGACGACGCAACCGTTCTGTAATAAGTAAATTCCTAATAAGTCCAAATTAACATTTTACAGCTGAATTTTATGAAATGTAACTTTATGAATTTGTAACATCGTACATTGCCGAATTTATTCTAATTGAATTGATATTCATGTTTCATTTCGTTTTAATTAGACTTTCAAAACAATATAAAGCATAGACTGAAAGTCAATCACATCTGCATAACGTAAAATCCAAGAGCCGTAAAAATATCTGACAATACAATTTCCGACATTTAACATTAGAACGATTTAAATTTGGTAAAAATTATGAGATGCAATAGGATAACTCAGAACAAAATGGGTAATAAATATTTAAACAGATGGAAATGTAGAAAACACTTCGAAAATCTACGCAGCATCATAGGTAAAAATTGAGGATAGCTTCGGAAACTCATTCCTACCAAGTAAAATAACTGAACTGAGAAACATATAGAAATCCTTAGAGATTTCAACAAATATAAAACTGAGGATTCTAAAACGTCTGTGTCGAATTAGTAGTTCTGGTGGAAGTGAAACGCGTCTAAACACAAACAACCTTAAAAGAAGATACAGATTTTTGGAAATAATTGCCTCAAAATAATCTGAGGAAAAATATTTTTCAAAGTATGATTTGAATATCTTGACTTTCTACTAATTAGCACAAGGTATGTAAAGTGGATTTTTCTAATTTTAGTTGAAGACATCTCCCCTTAACCAGAAATTTATTGTAACAACTAAAAGGTATCCCACAAAGATCTGAAAAAAACTAAAATCAATGGATCAACAACTTAGTGAAATTTTAAATTATACAAAAAATAGAATTCCAGTCTAAGTAGTTATCTATTGGTTTTACAAAAAAAAATACAAAGCTTATCCTTGCATTGATTCCTCGTTGTGTATTCTTTTATATCTGTAGAGTTTTTATGTAAACTTCCAACTCAGAATAGTTTGTTGTCTTGGTATGAACGACAATGTACATAAATAAATTCATAAACTTTTAAAGGGGCAGAAACAAAGAAGAAAGAAGGAAACAATAAGTTGGGGATCTAAGTAACAGGTTTAGATATATAACAAAATACTCTTGTATTAAATATCATATTGTCTAGTAAAATTTAATACTATAGTTAAATAGCAAACATTTTTACCGGATTATTTTGTCGTATCATATATAATACAAAACTTACGACATGAAAATGTATTCCTCTAAATAAATAAAATTTAATGTCAAGTATTTTATTTAATTTTAGTAGAAATTGAGAATTTTTATTAAACAATGAATATAAAATGAATAAGAATTTGAATTTAATTGAAACGAAATGTACAGAAATTTCGGTAAAAAAATTTTTTAAACATTTTTAGACATTTGATTTTATAATAGTAATAAAAAGCTAAATACATTCCAATGTTGGCTTCTAAAAGACCTAATTTCCGTAGATCAGTTATTTTTGAAAGAAAGTTTATGGTATATTACTAAAATAGATTTATTACAAAAGTATTACAACAGCTCTTTGCGAAGCTCTTTACGCGTATGATAATAAAATTTAAATTTATCAATAGCAAGTCGATTACTAAGATACCTAAAAAATCACTCTAATTCATCCCAAGTTATGAAGATATAATGAAAACTTAGTAGAGCATGGAAGTTACAACAATTCACCACTACAATGATTCCTAATTTCATAAACACAAGGAAAATAAGAAGGAACACCCTTGACGCTGAGCGTTGTGTCAAATTTTAAGGGTATATCTTTATTGATAGCGGAGATATGCGAGCTTGGCCTTGACTCGATTAAAAGCTTCGAAGATCTAAAGCCATGTATCGATTCAAAAATTAGCTATAGTCTCCGTACTCTTGTCATTTGTAACCTAAAGTATAAATTTCATCAAGATAGCATCAATAATTACCAAGTTATCGTGTCTACGGAGTGATGGACGGGCAGCGCTAAATCAACTCAGAAGGTGAAGCTGAACAAAAGTGCAGATATATTTTTTAATATAACTAGATTGCTTCCTTTTGGTGGTTAGAAACAACGTACCAAAGTTAATATACCCCTATACCTATTTTAGTTGTAGTATATTAAAAATTCAATAGTTTCTAAGATTAGTACTAAAATAAACTTTAGGATGTCCTGACACTTTAGGCCAAAGAAAAGAATTATGGAAACCTAGGGAAACATCATTAATATCAACTGACAATTTTTTAAAAAAACGCTAATGGTAGTTCCAATTTCCATTAATTAATTGTCAGTTATTATCATAGACCATTCAATCCAAAATGTATACGAACAAATTTTAATTCTAATAAATAATTTTACATTCTTTTTTTCAATAAAAACTGACAATTTGTAGTAATGTAGGACAATATAATTTTTTAAAAGGAGTGTCAACTTAATTTGCTGTTGGGACTTCTCTATCATTAACAAATTATTTCAATGTTTTAGATTTATGCGATCCTATAGACAGTCACAGTATATGTGTTATCAATCTATACATATACTATGAATATTAAATAGATTATAATAGACTATAGATTGTTCCAGTGTTAGTCAAACTGTTGTTGGTCTCACCATTTTATATCTTGTTATAAGTGAACCTTGGATTAGCCAAACGTTGGGATTTACACAGGAACAGTTTGGTATCAAAATATGAAAAAAGAAAAGCTTATGGAATGATCGGAAAGTATGGGTTTTGTTAGACCAAAGGGCAAAAATGTAATACAGAAGAGAATTTGTTATTTTTTAGAAATATCCTTAAAAAGTCTTATTATTTTTGTAAAGCTTTTAGGAGTGCTTTGTCCTGTAATACTACTGGACTCATCAAGAGGGTTGTAGGATTACCTAGATAAACTTCTGATTAAACATCACCTAGACAAACTGCTGATTATATTTTTGCTTAGACAAACTGCTAGTTAAACATTGATTGAGTTTTATAACTTATAGGAAATTTCACGAAAGTCTGAGTAAAAACTTATTCCTTGTTTGATTAAATTAGACTATTTTCAACTCAACTTAATTGGTATCACAATAACTCTGAATGCCCGCACTTCATCCACCATTAACTTCGCTAAAATAATGTAGGTTTAAAAATATGGAACTTTAATAATCTTATACCTTCTTTTTTTTAAAATTAAATCGCAGAAATTTAGACTACCAAAGCTCATATATTTTGATAAATATACTACTCATTTCGAAATTTTTTGAGGAATTTTGACAATATAATAAACTAGATAACACAGCCGACCACAGATATATGATTTGTGATTTTTTATTAGAAAATACGTATTCAAGTCACGTTTTGTTAAATCAAAAAAAAATCAGTTAAATCCATGGAACCATAAAACACTATATCATACATATACGTACATAGAAAAGTTGAAATTTTGTTAATATTGTAGAAATTTGGAATCATTATTGCGTACAAATACTATAAGATACAGGAAATATGTGATGCCTTCATTAATTCATCATTAATTTTTTTTTTTTTTTATTCTAGTTCATGTCTAAATTTATATATATATTTTTTAATATATGGGTATATGTAAATTAATCTGGAATAGTATCATTTGATAATAATGAAGAGAAGCAGTGTTATATTAGACATTTAAACGGATTTGACAGAACCGTTTCATTTGTTTCCATTGCCGTTATAATAATGACATCAGAATGTAAAGTAGTGATGATTTATAAAAAAAAAAATTTTAAAGTATCTGTTAAATTTTTTGGAAATCAAAATTGAGTTTAGCAGGATTGTGTGTAAAATGTGTGAGAAATTTTTGAACAGATGCATAGACATTTAATTAACATTAACAAATCAAAAATATTTTTATTGGAAAATATTGCGCAATATGGAAATGTTTCGTTTGATGAAAAATATATAATTTTACATATATACATGTAATATTATACAAATAGCAAGAAAAATAAATCTATGAATGTTCTAAGCGTGTATAAAATCCATCCTCTTATATGGTAGTGAAACTTGGCTGGTAAATAACCAGGAAATACCAAAACTACAAGTATTTGTTTTTGAAAACAAATGCCTTTCAATTATATGAAAAATACACCTGGAAGTATGCAATTTACAAAAAGAAAATTTTACTTAGTAGATAAGTAGGAATTTGAGCCGTTGAAATAGTTATGATATATTAGAAGGGTCAAGGATAGAACAAATAAAGAAAATAAAGAGGGTTTAATGGTTAATTTGTAATGGATATGATTAGATCCCTCTTAAATTTCGAAGAAGTTCATGATTTTTGATTTCCTAAGAAATTTTTAAGACACCAACACATAACGAATACAGAGTCTTCAAATAACTGTGGATTAGATTAAGGCTTTAAGATATTAGGTCGTTGATAAAAATCAAAAAGGAAGTTGAAAATAAGTACAAATTTTTCGAAACACATTTTTAAAAAATTAAGTTTAATCCACTTGTGTAACTAGGTTCTAGATCCTACTGTTCTACTTCTTTTGTTTATGATTGTTTTGTTTTTAATATGGTGTTCATATTATTAGAATCAAATTCTGGATCCTCTAACTTCTTCTGGAAATATATATTTTCTTTTTAGCCTCTCAATTTTACTTTAAAAATTTTCATTTGGTTATTGTTCATTTGATTATTGCTTCGGTACATTATTCACCACTTTCTTAATAAGCCAAATGCGCCAGAGATTTATCCCGGTAGCTACAACTTCAAAATTTTTAACCATGGCAGACGCTTGGTTTAAAAAAGAAATATACAAAATTTTAATAAGAATATATGTCCTGGTTTGTTATTGATATTTTCATCTAGTCATTTGTATAATAGTATTAATTTTCATTTCTAAACTGCATTCAAACGAAATATTTTGCAAGTTTTTCCAAAATTTTCAATCCTTGTGTTTATAATAGAATGTCTGTGGTCATATTTTTTAATTTAGAAATACATACTCATTGATGGAAATACGATTATGTCCAATATATTATATTTTGTCAAATTACATTTTAAAATTTAAATTTAATATTAAATGAAAATAAATTGAGTGTCATATTGAAGGACACTCAAAATGAAATATTAAAAGTTTTTTGAGATCAGAGAAAATATTTTAATTTATTTAAATTTATTTACCAACTATTAATGGTGTTTATTTTATTTAATATGAAAAAACAAGGAAAACCAAAAGCAAATATTAATTTTAAAATATATTTCTATTTCCTATTTTAAATAACAAAAAATTTAATTACAATTTAATATTTTGACTTTGATGTGTTTTTTTTTGACTGTAGCACTGAAGATATTAAAACCTTGAAGCAACATTTTTGAAGTTGTTGAAGACCTTGAAGAAACATTTTTGAAGCTGTTGAAAATATCATTATATTTTCAGAATCTATTTTTCAAAATCTTTTAGTTACAGGGATCTTAAAATATCTCGTAAAATCTCGTTTTTTTAAAAGTATGAAGTAAATGTGCCAAATGCATTTAGTATTTTTAGATTTAAGTTTTAGATGCAAAATCAAGCATAAGTCATTGAATTAGTAGGATTCGCTAAATTCAGTACTTCTAATTAATTTTTTCCAACATCCATGCGAAATATAAAACACCCAAAATTAGTTACGAAATTAGGGTATTGCCCTTTTCCAGAATATTTATATACTTTTCAAGATTCTGAATTAAGGGGGATTTTAGAAATGAATTCATAGCTAGCACATGAAAATATAACATATATCAAGGAATTACAGCATTATTCAAACAAGTATTTCAAATTTATAAAACAAATATCTCACTTCCTCTAGCAAAGCTTTGAAATATACTAAAAACATGTGATTATTTATGCTAAAATTGCAGAAGGTCCTTAGTAGTGAGCCAGCGTAATAGTCCCAATAAATCAGCATTGATATAGTTTCAATAAATTAGCACTTTCATAATTTTTACATCTTCTAGTTACAATTTTAAATAATTTTATACTTATATGACTTTTTTAATAAAATTGTCAGTGAGTTATAAAACGGATTAAAAAATAATACTGTCAAACTTGTTTAGCATTGTTAACTCTTTTTTAGCATTGTTAACTCTCTCAATTAGCTTATTCTGAAGTAAGATTGGTCTTCAGTTCATCGCTCAACTCAAATGATAAGTCCACTTACCACTAAGTCCGCTAATATGTTGAGTCCGCTAAAATGATGAGTTCGTTCACACTTGAGCCAACCTATGAAATCATCTGCTTCGCTCAATATTTCAGTTCGCTCTATATATGAGTCTGCTCAACCTGTGAGATGAGCGATAAGATGATTCGAAATTTGGGCTTTCTCAACCTTGCAATCAAGTCTAAACTTTATTTTTCTGCTAAAATTTATAGTCTTTGATAATTCGTAGTTATAATTCAACTACAATTTATAACATTTTTATAATTATTCTGATAAATTCTTTAAACATAAAATGTTATTTTATTTCTTAGTTTTTAAATTAAATTTGGCAGTGTTTAATGTCACGCATTTGTTCATTCGTGTATTTATATTAATTTTCAAATTGTAATAAACATTTTTCATTTAAAACTTTTCTAATTTAAAAATAATATTACATTGCACATTCTTAAGATATTTGTCAAGATATTTCGAAATTTTAAATTTTATAAAAACAAAAACTAATAAAAACTACAAAAAGAAATATTAAAACAAGAAAAACCCTTGTAATGTGATTTAAAAGAAATAATATAAGAACGTTTAAAGGTTTCCTGGAATAAAAATTGAATTTGCTTTATATAAAAATTAAGGAGGAGACGATGACTGTATCAACAACTGTATACCCACACCAACATAATATTTGAATGAATATTTATTTTAAAATTTTTTAATATTCGCCATAACGACCAAATTTTGTAAAGAAAGTAAAACTAAATTTAGTTAATGCCTTAATTCGATTTAACATGGCAACTACTTTAGAAAATTTACACAATACAGACACACATAGCTATCTGATCCATACACTTCATTCTAAGTCTTTTAATCTCCCTTACAACATCACCAACATAACGGCTATATCTTGGAATCTCTTGTACAACAATTAATATATGTTAAGAAATTGTTTGTTGAGACCTAAACAAACTTTCTCTGAAATTCGAATTATGTTAACACATTAACATAATACACTGCACGTGACAAATTCAATTAACATCATTTCAGATTTGTAGAACATTAGATAAGACAAAAGTACCTTATATCAAATTTCCATTTTCTAGCTTTATTAATTCTGAAGATATACTGCTTAGTTCTAAGAAGTAGTATCACAGCAATCCGAACTACTACTTTCATTCCCCTCAAATTTTGCAAACATAAATAGTACAAGACTCTTGTTCCAAATTTGAAGAGCTTATATTTAATAGTCTCGGAGATATGCTCGTTTGCATTTGTTTCGATCAAAAACTTCCAGAATCCAAACGAATGGTCCTCGCCCTTTTTCATTAATAATGTTTACAGACGGACGGATGGAACGGCTGACGAACATCGCTAAGACGACTCAGGAGATTTTGATATACAAAAATATATATACTTTTCTACATCTAACTTGCTGCCTTTACTTATTTTAAGTATAGGGTAATATAAGATAGTGATTCCTAAAACCATAAAATAATGGCGATGGTATGGCGATGACACAAGGCTTGCCCTTGTTACACCCAACAGATTCTATATACACTATAAAATATCTAAGCTTAAGAAACATAATATTACTGGAACTCTATAAAACTGCGTACAAAATCATTAATAATCAATTAAAACATAACTTCATTCTAAATAGGAATTTTGACATACACAACCATAATACTAGGAAATCGAACTTCTACCTTTCCCTTTTTAGAACATCACATCAAAAGAATAACTGCTTATATAATTGCCTTATTGTTTATAATGAACTTCCAGAACAAATAAAATTAATTAATAACCTTAATCTATTTACACAAAAGATTAAATCCACCATATTTAGTACATAATATTTTAATAAAACTAGAAATACTAACAAACTAATAATTAAATCCCACATTAACTAACTAACATTCATAAATAAATCAAATAAGTTAAAATTTTTTTTTGTTGTGTTGTTTTAAAAATATAACAAAAATTAATAAATTAAAATATGAAGAATTATACAAAAAAAGAGTAAATTTTTATGATGAAATCCTGTGAAAAATTTGTAAATGAATATCATTAAATTTTTTTTTTTTTTTGCTTTGTTTTACTTTTTCTTATTCTATTGTTAAATAATTCTTACAAAAAATTATATGACCGCGCACTGCCTTAGGCATAGGTCTCCATCAATTTACTATGTACTGAAAAACCTAAATTATGTATGTATATTTAATTTTATATTAAAAATAAAGAAAAAAAAAAATTCTCTGTCATTTTGAACAATTTTTCTCCAAAAGTCTCTAAAAGTTTCTACTATCCTATGGATTTCAATTCAAAGCGAGCCATGATATTCCACTTATTCGACGTTTCTATCATCTTCTGGCAGGTTAATAACATATTATATTTGTGTTATTATTATTTATCTTAATGAATTCCATGTACAATTTAAACATGTGATAGTAAACCTGGGAATTACATAAAACCACCTAACTTGTTTTTAAAATGTAAATCATATAAAAGAAAACCATTTAACCAATCATATTTTAACACTGTAGGTGTTATATTAAATATTTTTTTAACTATTATTAAATTTTCAAGGTTTAAGAAACTTTAAATAAATCTTGAAAAACTAAATTTTAATACAAAGTTATTGAAAATATTTTTGAAAAAAAAACCATATTCCTTCCTACACAAAATTCAATTTTTTAAATTTACTTTAAATTTATCAAATCTAAAAGAATTACTTTAAAAAGTTTGATTGAGTTACAGCAGTCGGTTAACAGAATGTAGGTTAAATCCTTCGAACAAAATAATTTTTATGAATTCACTTAAAATATATTTACAGTTACAATATCTAAGAAATCCTATCCGATTTTTATATGATTACTAGCTAATACCCGGTGCGCGTTGCTGCGCCTTTCAATGGAGGTTTAATTGAATTTGATGTTACTGTAAAAAGTTAACACAAAAATTACCCACGGTTTACATACGTAAATTTAAAAATGTATGAAAGCAATCTTTTTAAAACGATTTTTCTAGGATTATTCTAGTAATTTTTGAAACTTTCTGTAATTCAAAGCAGTACAAACTATTTTCCAAAATTTGACGTAATTTACTTCCAAAAAATTTTTTTTGACCAAACGTAGAACCAACTGTTAACAGACTCAACTCCATTTTCAAGTTGCTTCACACATATAAAATTTGAGGTCAACCGGTCAAATCGTTTCTAATTTAGAGTAAAATAACCAAAAAATTAATAAAAAGCTGTTGGGCCGCAATGGGTTGTTAATGGAACTCAACAACATTTTTTTTAGGGCTTTCTTTTAAGCCAAAGCAGAATTTCGAAAAACCGGACAAAATTTGGACCCAAAATTTTTTTTGACCACCCGTCGGCCCGACGTCTGTTTACAAATTCCAAAACTGTTAATAGTGTCAACTCGATTCTCACAGGGGAGCACGTATACAAAATTTGAAGAAAATCGGTCAATCCGTTTCTAATTTAGAGCTAAGTATTGAAAAAACCTATAAAAAGCTGTTGGGCCGCAATGGGTTAATGCAACTCAATAAAATTTGTTTTGGGGTTTTCTTTTTAGCCAAAGCAGAATTTCATAAAACCGGACAAAATTTGGACCCAAAATTTTTTTTGACCACCCGTCGGCCCGACATGGGTTAACAAATTCCAAAACTTTTAATACTGTCAACTCAATTCTCAAGGAGCATCACTTATAAAATTTTAAGTCAATTGGCCAAACCATTTCGAATTTTGAGTAAAGTATTAAAAAAGCCTATAAAAAGCTGTTGGGCGGCAATGTGTTAATGGAACTCAACAAAATTTTTTTTGGGGTTTTCTTTTTAGCCAAAGCAGAATTTCGTAAAATCGGACAAAATTTGGACCCAAAATTTTTTTTGACCACTCGTCGGCCCGACATGGGTTTACAAATTCCAAAACTGTTAATAATGTCAACTCAATTCTCACAGGGGAGCACGTATTCAAAATTTGAAGAAAATCGGTCAAACCGTTTCTAATTTAGAGTTAAGTATTGAAAAAACCTATAAAAAGCTGTTGGGCCGCAATGCAACTCAATAAAATTTTTTTTTGGGGTTTTCTTTTTAGCCAAAACAGAATTTCATAAAATCGGACAAAATTTGGACCCAAAATTTTTTTTGACCACCCATCGGCCCGACATGGGTTAACAAATTCCAAAACTGTTAATACTGTCAACTCAATTCTCAAGGAGCATCACGTATACCAAATTTGAAGTCAATTGGTCAAACCGTTTTGAATTTAGAGTGAAGTATTGAAAAAACCTATAAAAAGCTGTTGGGCCGCAATGGGTTAATGGAACTCAACAAAATTTTTTTTGGGGCTTTCTTTTTAGCCAAAGCTGAATTTTGTAAAATCGGACAAAATTTGGACCCAAAATTTTTTTTGACCACCCGTCGGCCCGACATGGGTTAACAAATTCCAAAACTGTTAATAGGGTCAACTCAATTCTCAAAGAGCATCACGTATACAAAATTTGAAGTCAATCGGTCAAACCGTTTTCATTTTAGAACAAAGAAGTTTAAATACTTGCACCAACCACCACCCAACTTGGCGGTCCGTTAGAGCAAAATTTTTGGGCCACGATTTCTTTCCGTACCCAAAAACCTCTATATACAAATTTTCATGAAAATCGGCTGGGCAGTTTAGGAGTCCATTCGCTACAAACAAACAAACATACAAACAAACAAACAAACAAACAAACAAACAAATAAACAAACTTTCCCTTTTATTTATATAGATATAGATAAATATATGAATTTCTATTGAATTGTTTGAATCGATTATTATGACGTGTTGTTCATAAAATCAAAAAAAAAAACAAAAACAAAAACAAACGTCAAAAAAAAAAAGAAAACAAAAGCAACACTTTATCGAATAAAAAAAGTTTTTTAAAATTTTAGAAAGAGACACAAAAAAAAAATACTTTATTCTTTTCCTTTTTTTTTTTTTTTGAATTCCTTCCATTTAATGATGAATGAAATGTTTGAAAATTTTTCAATAAAGAATTTTTCCGTCTAAAATAAAAACCAAAGTGAAAATTGGAATTTAAAAAGTCAGAGGGGCGTGTTTTTAAGGGTTTTCAGGAATTGCTTTTATCGATTTTTATAAAAAAAAACGATTTTAAAGGCTTGGAGACTTCATGTCATTGAAACATTAAAAATCAAATTGTAATTTGATTTAAAGAGGCAAAATTTGATTTTGGTTTTTTTTTTTGTCTTTTTAATGTAAAGTTTTTAATTTGTTTCAATGTTGCTTTTGTTGCTTTTGAATGTTTCTTTAAGTTGTTTGTTGATAAATTGTATGACAATTGAGTATCGATAAATAAATTTGTTAAATTTAAACTTTTTAAATTGTTTAATCATTCGTTTTGATAATTTTTGGAACTTTATTTTGGAAAATCTAATTTTTTGTTATTATTTTAATAAAATATAACTGTTAACTAATCAAAATAGTAGTAATCGTAGCTAAATTTTATTGACACCCTATGCCACATCAGGGGTTCTAGGATCCAGTAAGTAAGTAAATTTTATTATTTAATTTATTAGCAGTCACATACAGCATAAAGTAGGGCAATTGAGATTGAGGAAATGCTGTTCATATGATTCGATTGTTCTTACTTTTTGTTAGGAGATAGGATCTGTCCTTACACTTAGACCTTCCTACCTGTATTGTATCTATCACTTTCGCAATACCTCTTATGTACTCATAAATATTATTATTTATTTTGTTTATATGATATATTTTATATTTACATCGTATTATATTTGGTTACAATGGTGATTTGTTATAGAAATCTGGTTTTTCAGTTATTCTTTTTTTTTTTTCAAATAAAAAATTATAAACGAGACTCCCTTTGTAAATAAACTTCGTGCTCACCCACTACAGCATCTTAAAGCCCATGCCATAACTTGATGTAGCTTAGGCTATTTCTAAAGGAAATAAATTTATTAGGAAGTTGATGGTATAATTAGGAAAATTTTATTGACTTCGATTTAACTTTCTCACTAGTGTCACTTGATTTTCAAATCACCCTGTACTTATAAATGGATTATAATTGCTCTAGTTTTACACATTATTTGAAAGAAACTCTCATTTACATACAAACTTTAAACCTTTTAATTACATTTGAAAAAGAGACTTTTAAACAAAGATAACTCATATATAAATGTATCATCATGTTGCTTGATTAATATCTAAAATCAATTCACATTCTTCATTTTTTTCAAATTCTTCAAAAAAGAGATTATCTGTGCAGCACAAAATCCTAATATTCATATATAAGCAATTAACACTATAGTTTTGCTAATTAACTTCCACCTCCATCCAGTTTTTCTAATTTTGTACTTTAATTGCAACATAATGACGTTCAAATGATGTTTAAACTCTTTTTACTTTTGTGAAAATATGCATCAATTTGTTCAGCCTTCTTCGATAAATTCATCAAGTGTATCTTTATTAAATAGAATTTTACGTTTATGTGTTTATGTATTTTCCAACGAGACTCGAGACTTTGATAATAAGGCAAAACTGGTGAACCATATGATATTAAATAATAATAAAGTTGGATAGTTTTTGCAGAATTTGGGGCCATTGTAAATGAAGTCATAATTACGATTTTATTGGAATCATTTTATATAAAATGAGACATACTATATTTCAAATTAAAATATAAAATTGATCAAGAGGGGAAAGCACTTAATATTGCTTAATGGAAACTTTAGATTTTCATACCTTACAAAAACTACCTTTGTCTAATTTCTTCAAATAACAATATTGAACTTTGTTAAATTAAGCATTAAAATGATTATTGATCCTTTGATTAGACACGGTTGCCAATATTATTTATTAATGAGGTATACCTTTACAAAACCTAAATGATTTCTAATTTTGAGGTTCATCAACCTTTGCTTCTTTTTTGTTTTAACAATTTAAAAAAATTTTTTTTTCAAATACCTACCTAATTATAAAAGTAAAATTTTTAATTAGCGTCTCATTATTTTTACCATTTCTTTTTACAACTGAATTCAGTTCAAATTAATAAGTCCAAACCCTGACCATCGGCAATTAAAGTTAATAAACTTAGACTACCTTGAAAATAGAAACAGATTATTTCTTTTAATTGAATTTTAAAATTGAAAGAAAAAACTTAATTTAGGAAAAAATATCTGTAGTTTGTAATTAATTTACGTATTTCTTTGTCCTAGCTGCTGCTTTAATTCACAAAATCTTTTTTTAAATTTTCTTTTACATTTTTTTGAATTTATTTTGATTTTAGATTTCATTGAACTTAAAATTGAGTGTTACCAGATTCTTTTAAATTATTAAAAATTAATAAAAGCTAATTGAATCTTGAACTATTAAATTTTATTTAAGGCCTTACACAACAGTGGTTATACTATATTTATGCAGATATACAAACAGATGTTTGAACTTGAACCCTGATATCAAGGAATTACTTCAGCAGTCACACTTCCAAATAAGTTCACAATAGTTCGAAAGAAAAGTCAAGGTATACTTTCTAAATTCCCCATTCAGATCTCAATAAAGTTTGTTTTACTATTCCAATATTTCATCCTTAGTCCACAGTCAGTATACTGCATAAGGTTTGATGATCTTAATAAGGTTTGTTTAGATATTCCAATATTTCATCCTTAGTCATTCATGTGGACAGTCATTTTACTGCTTAAGTTTGGTAAATGAGTTCAGGCAATAAAGAGGATGTTTCAGTGATATAGGAAGTTTTTTTTGAAATTTTATAACACCGAATCGTTTGAGTTTTTCAGATACCTTTTAAAAATTTGCACATATCTGTCCACATAATGGATCAAGTGAACATATTTAAATTGGAAACAACCCCAAATATAATAATAATATATAATTAAGGGTAAATAAAAGTACTGTAAATTCAAAAGGATCACTAGGATTTGTAGTTCGACATTTTAATTTATGATTATTATTAAAACTAATTCGCTCAAATGGATAGAACCTTGAAAATTTAACAAGAAACCCATTAAAAATTAAACAGACTTACTTCGTGGCAGTTATATTTCTTCCTATTTAACTGTAGATATTTGGAGCTTGTTTACCTAAAAATAGCGAAAGTATTTCTTAATTTTCATATCTAAATGCCTGGCGCATAAGACCATAGGAGCATTATTGAAGCATAAGTCCAATAATATTCATGTCTGAAAAACATTGGACTTCTGATAATGAAAAATACTGTATATACAAAATGTTTATGACAAATTCTAAAAATTCGGAAAAATTTCTTCTTCGAATTTCTTCTTCTTCATAGATGAAAATTGGCTCAATTCGTTTTTTTTATTTTAAACTTTTTAAGTTTAATGAAAATTTTTTAGTAAAAAAGAAATAGAAGCACAAAAGTCTGAAAAACTTTAGAAAATTTTCTTAAGGAGCTTAAAAGAAAATATGAAAAATGGAAAGAATATACGAAAACAAAAGGAAACGATTCAAAAAAAAAAAAAATACAAAACAAAAACGAAATTGTTAATTCTGAATGCAAATTAATTTTATGCTTTAGCTTTTAAACGTCTCCTGTTCCTTTCATACACATTAACTTTTTTTTTGTCATTTCATTAGTATTAAATGTGTAAAATTTAAAAGCAAGTCATGTTAAGTTTTCAATATGGAATTATTTGTACATATTGTTCATGTAGAAATATGTACAGTCTAGACCAAAATGATGCTTGCACTGTTAAATTTAAATTTATTAAATTTAGAATTACATATCATCAACTAAGACTCAATAGCTCCCTAAAACTTAAACACATGCAATTTGATATTTTATAAAAGTGGTAGCGGTTAAAAAAATATGTGAACGAAAGAATATACACACCTAAGTAAATAGATTAACTCCCCGATGCTGATCCGTTCCATACACATGAGTCCGCATCTATCATGCGTGGATCGATGAATTACAATAGGAGAATCAATTTGACTATACCCGCGTCTACTGTTTACCCAGATATAAAAATGAATATGAATTCGAGTTCCCGAACCGCTCCTACTAAATTTTTTTTCAGAATTTTAGAACTGAGTAAGTCCTTTTCATTAATTCCTATGTAAATATTACGACATCCTCTTCTGTTCCTAAAGAACAGATATTTATTGTAAAAAGATATTTATTGCCACAGTTACTTTTTGTAACTGATTTAAAAATTTATTTCATTATTTAATACTACGTATGTAGAAAGTTCCAACAGATGTAAGTTTGCTTTTTTAATTTTTATCTAACTGTACTTCCTCTATTCAATAATAACTAAAGCTATAACGGTACTTCCTTATTTCAATAACTAAGTAAAAGTTGGATTACATCTGTCATTGGTGTATCAAATTTTAGCTTCCAGTGTATAATTGCAATAATATTATGTGAAAATTTTTAGAAAATAAGAAAAGTTCATTATCCTAGAATCCTTTTTAAAAAAAAAACGTTTTTGTTTTGCTTGTTTTCAGTTTTTTTATCCTTAATAATTTTATTAAAGAAAAGTGAAAAGCATCGGATGTTTTAATTGAAAAAGAAATTATGAAAATTTTTTGAAAGGCATTTTTATATTCACGTTTTTCTTATTTCAATTTTTTTTATGATTTTTTGATCCTGTGATAATGAAGGATTCTGTGACTTTACAAATTAAATAATTTCCTTGTGAAAAGGAAAACTTAGGTGTACAAATAGAAAATTAAAGTTAATTCTTGCTTAAGTGTGTGTTAATTATGTCTGTTAATTAAAAATTTACTTTGAAATCTTGTTAGTTGTGATCTAAAAAGAGATTTGTTAGAAATTGAATTCAAATGTAATTTGTATTAGAAGATTCTCATCATGGTCTACAAAATTTTTGAATAGTATAATTATGTAATGAATAAACCTATTAGAACATTGAAGTTTTGCAGTTCTTTAGTTGTCACAAAAAGTAGCTTTGTATAATTTTTAAGATATTTAAGAATTTGATTAAAAACATGTGTTTACATAGTTTCACTGAATTCATCCGTTCATCCGTGCGTCCGACCGTATGTTGTAAAAACTTTTACAGCGTTTGAAATAAAGAGGCCTCATATAATAACTCTATATTTAAACTGTTATAGCAAAAGTTCTAGAAGGAATAATTTCAATTTGAAAACGGCCCCAGGCAGTTGATTTTATAAGCTTTTTTAAACAAATGTTTTATTAAATTAAAACAACTTTCACATCATATGTTCATATTATTATTTTTTTGATTTAATTTTACAATGGATCTGGAAACCATACATTTGTATTTAACAAATATTTTTGTCAGACAATTTATCAAATAAAACAAAAATATAATATTACATACTTTACAATTTTTAGGAAATTAATTTTAATATTTTATCAATTTTTTCCAAAATACTCTAAATTCTAATTTATTATATTGAAAAATATTTTTGACTAAAGTAATAATTTATTGACATATCCTGTTTCCTTTCAATTTTGTCCTTAAAAAATAAATTTCTAGTAAAATATTACTTCAATGCTTATTTTAGTTTGGAAAAATGGACTTAAAACTTTTTTTTATCTTTCTGTCAGTTCTGGCAATTAAAATAATTGAGTTCAGCCAAATAAATTATTATTGCATATTTAAAGGCTGATTTGTAAATTGTGAACCTTTAATCTACATTAAAAAATAGTTGTTAAATATGATTAAAGCTTCCTTATGATTAAAGCATCATAATGAAGTTGAAAATTATTTTGAATTAGTTTTATTCTAAAGCAGCTAAGTCCTGTTTATGTGTGATTTTTTACAAGGTTTCGTTGGATTGGAAAAGCTTGAATTGAGAGTTACAGGCTTACTCAATTTATTGATAAATATTCTTACTGCAACATTGAACTTGAACCTCGACTAAACCGAACTTGTTGCTCTTTGGTTGGTCATTAATTAATAATATTTAAATTGAGAAATACTTTATTGCATACTTATAGGATGACATTTTATTTAAAGACGGTTTTAATGTAAAATATAAATAATAAAGTATTAAACAATATATTTTTGAAGGGTTTAAAAAATTTTAATATTTAATATACTTTCCATTATTCTGTTTTACAATTTTTTTTGAAATTTCGTTTTAACGAGCCAATTTGTTTTCTGTTTCAATTTTTATGATTGATTTCTATTATAAAATATGCATTCTGTGATCGATTTTAGTTCTAAAATGATATATTGAGAACAAAATAGTATCTGTACCTGTATTTTCCCTTCCGATTTTTCTTTTAATCAACTCTTCGATATTATTTTTGATGAAATAGAACAGAATTTAAATTATTGATTTCATTCAATTTTAAAGAGTGTTTAAGTGAAATTCAATTTGAATCCTAAATTTTATATTTTAAAAAGTTTGTTAAATATTGTTTTTGTTTTGTTTGATTTTTTAATTTTATAACTTTGTTGAAACAAAGATAAAAAAAAGTTGTCATTTGAAAAATCCTTTGTTTTAATATATTGCATACTTTTAGGCGCTATTTAGACAATTTGAATTTTTTATTATTTTAACAGTTTCTTTTGATTTTGTTTAATTTTTTCTTAGAGTTAAAAATATTTGAATTAAATCACTGAAAAAAAACTAAATTAAAGATTTAGGCATCTCAATACTTATACTTCATATAATGTAGGCTTGCTTCAGCATTCATTCGATAAACCATCCTTTTTTGAGTTATATTAAAAATGTATTAAATAACAATTAAGAAATTTAAAAAAAAGTCAAAAATAAGTAATATGAAAACATTTTTAAGAAATAAATACAAATTAAAATTGAATAATTTAATTCAATAATATAACTCACTCATAAAGAAGTACGTATATGGTTCTTCGCTTCGTTCAACGAGGCCTAATAATTCGAATTTTATAGTCGAGTACCACGCTTGCTGAGCTAATTAATACCTATGTTCTGGACAGATTTGTTTTCAAAAAATTGATCACAAAAACAAAACTTAAATGATTTAATAAAAATTATAATTAATTTAGAAATAACCTTCAATAAAAATCATAAAGCGAAAATATTATGAAATTATTTTAACCAAAACAAAATACACCATACTCACAATTAAAATCAATTCAACTCAATTCAACTCACTTCAACTTATTTCAATATTCAATTCAGGCAAAATACTTAATTTGTTTTCTATAAGAAAATTCGATAAGCATTCTGTATGTATGTATGTACAGAAAATAAGGTTGAATACCCTATTCTTAACCTTGATAATTTGTTTACAGTATTGTTTTCAGTATTTCATTAAAATTATAACATGACTTTTCTTTATTCTGTTCTGTTTTTCTTTTGTTTTTTGCGCTTAAAGCTATTAATGAAAAACAAAATTGGAAACAATTTTAATACCACAATATTTATTTACTTTACTTTACATATGCATATACCTATGTAAATATTTGTTACATTATTACATTATATACAAGTATATTAAACGATAGAAGCCAAGTTATATATTGTAATCCTAAAAGTATGCAATACAAATATGATTTTCATTATGAAAATGAAAAACCACTTTGTATAAATTGAAATGAGAAAAATAAACAAAAAGGAAATATAATTTATATATATATATATTTATGTAGTTTCAATTTATTAAATATATACATTTATTTGTATATCCTGTTTGTTTTATTAAGCAAATGTGAGTTTTTGTATCAAAACAAACTACTCAACTGTTTTTGAAAAGTGTAAGAAGAAGAAGAAGAAAGTGCTGTACCTAATCATCTTTGCATATTAATAAACTATATTATGTTTGTGTTTATTAATAAACTATATTATGTACGTGTATAAAGTTGTGTTTAGTTTCAACATGTCTTTGGGGAAGAAAAACAACCTGACAAACAAAATCGAAAAATCAATTCATAATCTGTACAAATCTTGAAATGAAAGTGTTATTATATTTTGTATAAATGTTCTGATTTTCTTTTATATAAGAACTTATTATTTGATTTAATCACGTTCAAACTAGTTTACATTTCCAATTTTTTATAGCTCTAAAATATTATTTGATCTTTATTATGAAAACATGGTAACATTTACTGCAATGATCAATAGTTGTTTTCGAGTGATGCGAAACTCAAGCAACTTTCGCTCTCACATTACTATTCATTTATATTTAAACACAAATAATTGAGCCGCGACCGGCGATTTAGCGACCGAATAAGCTGATTAGTATTATATGATATTCTTATTTCAGAAAGATCAAGGACCTTTTGAAGACTAGATTTACAGCCCTGGAATTAACTTACCGAACCTTTGTTAAAGAATCTAACATTTTTAACTTATTAATATAATGAGGCTTTAAATATTTTGAGATATGTTCTATTTACTATTGATTCAGAATTTGTTCATTCTTAATTATGCAAACTTGGCCTAATTATAGTGTTTATTTTCACATCTTAACCAGTTCGAAATAATTTATACGTTATTCGATAATCGAAACAAAAAATCGATTTATACCTTTCGTTATTAATTCCTAACAAATATATAATTTTACAATGGTATTAGTAAATTTATAAATTAGCAGTCTTTTGCTAATTAGACAGTTAGGAACTTAATATGTAAAAATAAATAATTGCTATTACAAATTTGTTATATCATCTTACTTTATTTAATGAAATGTTTATCATAACACCGTAAACAACGTAATTTGTAACAATTTCCTTATCTTTAGCACATTTTATTTAACTCTTCAAAGTATTAGCTTTTCTCTTTCATTATGTCTTTCTGTTCACTGTTACAGAATTTTTTAATGAATTTTTTAAATTTTAAAAAGTTTGCGCTACTTATTTTAAACAAAGTAGCGCATTATAGTAGCGCACTCATTTTAATAAAAGCAGCGCACTTATTTTAAAAAAATAAGTTGCGCAATCTTTAGCGTTTCAACATTTTAACAATATTAACAATTCAATCTCAAACTAAATTGAACATCCATGTTTATTTGAGGCACCTTGAGTCTCGCGGTCTGAAAATTTTTTTGAAAATTAATATGCAGGTTAAAAGTTTCTATAATATTAAAAAGAGTGTCTGGGAAAGTTAAAAAGTTTTCCTCGAGGGAAGACATCCTTCCATTCCTCAAATTTTAATACAATTGTTAAGATGTGCACATTTCAAAACCTTAGACTTTCTTATTACATCATATACTTTCATTTCATTTAATTAGTTGATATTTCGAAAGTAAAATATTTATTTATTTTAGTTCGTGACTTAAATACTTTATCCCAGAATAAAACCCTTGTATTGTTTTTGTATATTTGTTATTTGGAAATTAAACGTGTTCTACAAAATAATCAATATAAAAGGGTATAAATATATATATATTCTAAATTATGTATGTAAAAATTATTTTTCTTTGTGGTCTAAAAATGAGATGACATTTGAAAATACCATTTTTGATGCTTATTATTGTATTTAATTTTAGAAAGATTAAAACATACATCAAGTTCAATGACCCACCCCTTCTACCTATTTCTAAAATCGTGATAATCCCTAAATACAGAAATAAAACAAGTAAATAAATTAAAAGGTGTTAAAAAAGAAATAAAAATTAGAACAATTTATTTTATATTTCAGTTTTTTTTGGATCAATGTGAAATTAATCAATGTGATCGGATGTGAAATTAAAAGTTTTTATTTCATTAAAAAGAATATGTTAATGTTGAATTTGAATTCCCTTGTGGGAATTTTAAGGATTGGTTATAGAAACTAAAAAATAAATTAAAAGAACTAAGAATGTTGTTATGATTTTTTTCAGTTTCGGACCTCATGAATGTTTAATCCCTTAAAAGGCTACATAGCTCCTTCAGGGCTTAAAAAATCCCAATCTTCTATAGAATTTTTCGAATAAACACAATAAAAGGGCCCGTCATATGATTAAATGTTAGTAATTAGAAATACATATCTGAAAAAAATTACGTGTATAACACTTAACATAGCATTAGGGTACGCTAATTAGCAGTCTAGCAGTCGTTTATCTGTTATTATATTTAGATATTTGACCACTAGCTCAATGGTTAAAGTGCCGGCACCTCAATCAAAAAGTCTCGAGCTGAAATCCTGGTCACCAGATCATATCTAATAAAAAAATATAATTTATAATTAATATTGTAATAGCTTATAAATAACAATAATATAAATTAAATTCAAGTGCCACCTGAAAAGAAAAGGTTGATTTACTCACTTATCACATTGAATGTGGTAGGGAGGCTGTACATAAATAAATAAATATTTAGATTAAGTTTTTACAAATATTTTAATTATTACAAAACTTAGAAGCCCCGAAAAGAATTTTTAAAATTGTTTCAAATTACAAATACCACATACTGTTCTATAATTGAAATTTAAACACTAAACTGTATGTAATTTTAATTTTTTTTTAATTGAATTTTTATTTTTATATTTTGCAACTTAATATACAAAAGTTTTTACTTTGAGAGAACCATTTAAAAATAATTTAAAAATCCAAAAACCAAATTTTTCAAAATAACAGTTTTTGATACCTAAAATGCCATGTCACTTTAAATGATTTTAAAATTAAATTTATTGGAAATAAATCAAAATTGAATCAATAACTTTTTACTAAATATTTTATATTATTTTATCTTAAATAACTTAACCTTTTTTGACTTGTATTTGTTAATACATATGTCATATGTTTTATATAATAAAGCAACCCAAACTTGAATACGTGTTTTTAGCTACAGCTACGATTTTCGTTTACTTTTCTTCACTGGTTCAGTTTAACAGCTCCCAAATTTAAAAAGGGGCTTTGATTCAAATGGTCTTATATCAGGTTTAAGCATTAATATTTACAGTTATATGGTTTTCTTCTATTATATGGTAAGATTCTTTCAAACAAGAAGCATTAAATCGTGTTTTAATTTGCTTTCAAAACTCTTTGTGTATAAGTTAACAAGCAAAATGAGTCTCAAGTCCTATGGAACTTCTGATTTCCCACTGTAAGACAAAAGTCACAAATGATGAGGTCAAAAGTCCCATGGAACTTCTACTTTTTTGAAGTTAGTCAAAATTCCCATGAGACTTTTGAAATAATATGTCCTGGTACGTTAATAATATAACAAGGACAGTTTTAATAGAAATCTTTAGGTTACAGATTCGAAACCCCTGAATCCTATGGAACTTATTGTGGGAGTTTTCACGGTCGGTTCTAAAACAAGCTTAAGTTTTCTTTTTTTTCAGAATATTTGTATTTACATAATATATACACAATTTACATATATACATAATATATACACAGAAGCGGAAATTATTGTCTACTTCCATATGGGACCCATTTTAATGAGAGAAAGTTCCATTGGATTCTAACTCTTCGAAGTAAGTTAAAAGTGGGAACTCTGACCATGGAACTTCTAACACGTCACGAAAATTGTTTGCTTTTATAAATTGCCTATTTCACATACAACCTTGCATTTTATCTTGTAAGAGGTCTTTAAATTATTACATAACCTTAAAATATCATTAGAACACAATATGAAAAAAAAAAAATTACACGAATAAATTCAAATTTTTAAAAAATACTTAAAAAAAAATTTTGCCACGGAAATAGAAAAAGATGAAAGAATTTTCCTTTAAGGCATTGAATAAAAAAATGATTAAACAAATGATATTAAACATGTGAGAGTGCATATATAATTCAATATTGACTTGGGGTAATATAAAGATAGGTACCACCATTTAAAGAATGTGTGGTTTTTTTTTTCAATTCAATATAAAAATACCTTTTGACAATTTATATTAACACGTGCTCTTTTATTAATTTTTGTTGTTTTTTTCTAATTTTATTTTTTTTATCGTAAATCAGGATCAGAGCAGGTGAATTTTTATTTATTTTACTTTGTGTATTTGCATGTGTGCCCTTTAGACAAAAAATAAAAGGATCTGTTTTTTTTGAGATTTCGATTCAATTCTTTTGTTAAAAGATTTTATTTTGATTTATTTGGGTGTATAGGTAAAATTATTTAAAAACGTATTCATGCGTATGTGTAAAATTATAAGATCCCGAGAGTATTTATAACATGATATATGGAATAAGTATAGACTAGAGAACAGTATTAGATTGGTAAAAATATTGATAACAGTAAATAAATACAAGCATTTAAGAATGTATTTGATAAATGAAGTAAAAAACAACTTTAAGGACATCATTGACACTTAATGATATTTCAGATTTGTATTGAACATCTTAAATTAACAAAAATATTATTGAAAGTGATTTAAGATTATACGCATATTATAGAAGAGATACAATAAATACGAGGGCTTTCTAATAAATATAACACTATTACTATTACTGGGTGGGCTGAAAGTCACGCCTGGATGTAAAAATTACTTTTTTGGTTATTATAATTTTTTAACAGTTTTCTTTTTTTAAATATATAATATGAACTTTCCATAACAGCACGCAAAGTATCAGACTCTATTTCGCTGGTTTAGCTGCTTTATAGTTTGAGGCTTGTTCAAAGATAGCCCCATAGAAAATAATCTGGCGCAGTTAAAATTGAATCCATAACTTAGTCACCAAAAGTAGTAAGAAGATTAATTGTGGCACGGGCTGTATTTGCTGTTGCTCTATACTGTTGGAACCAATTGTAAGAAGATACAGGGCGCACAAAATTATTGATCATAGTACGATACCTGTCTCCATTTACTGTCACAGCATTACCAACTTTATTATTCCTTAGGGAGGGCGCCGTATAACTCTTTGTTATGCCACCCCACATAATGCTCTATATGATCGAGTGTAAGTGTCGCTGGTAAACAACTCTTGGGTATGCAGTACCCCAAAATTGCATATTTTGCTTATTCACATAAGGAAGTGGAAAGCTTTGAAGGCCACCTATTAGAACAGTGCGTGATTATTTCAGGTAGCGTACAACTTTAATTAGGGTGTTAGTAATAAAGTTGTGCTCCCTTTTTAAACCAAACTTTAAAGTCTGGCCTGATTTACACATTTGTAATATGTACAGTTTCGTTTCAAGAATAAATATGTGGAAAAATTTTTGTGGAATCGGGTTTAGGAAATTTAGGATTATGGAATTATGATGATTGCGGAATATTTGATAGAATATTTGATTTTCTATTTGTTAATTAAAAATCTTATCTTAAATTTTCTCCTTGTACTTAAATTATCTTGATACTATCACAATGTTAGCAGTCCTACCTCGTATTTCTAGAAAATGTTTCAAATAAATTTATTGGTATGGTTAAACGTTTTTGGGAATTCAACCGTAAATTTGTATCTATAATTATAAACTTATTGGTATCTGTACAGCGTATATACGTCATTACAATTTTATAGTCAAATTCGAAATAGAAAAATAAATTTAATTTATGTTCTTTATAAATGGTTTTACATTAATATTTTAATCAATGTTTCATGGATCTTTAATCCATTAATTAATTTATTTATTACAAATAAGCTCAAATCACAAATGATACATAGGGATTTGATACGAAGATATAAACGTAGTTAGTACATATTTTAGTACATATTTACGTATATTCGTAAATTATTTAATGCTTGTCTCTGCTTATAAATGTCTAGTCATAAAAAATTAACGGGACTTCCATAAAAATGAGTGTCTTAAAATTTACTTAAAAAATTATTATGTGCTAGATATAATTTATATATTTAAAAATGTTTTTAAAAAAGTTTCTATAATATTGTCAAATTTAATTGACATTTCGACTTCTCTAATATTGTCAAAATTATGACATTTCGACTTCTGGGAACCACATAAACGGAAGTGTGTTTAATTTGAAAAAATAAACAAAATTCAAGTGAAAAACGATCAAAATTCATGTGAAAAGAGAATATTATCACTATTTTATCAGGTCTGGTACTTCGGCTTTTAAATGTTATGAATTTTGCACGAACAAGAACGTGGAAATCGTTTGGATGAACAAAATTTAAAGAAGGAACAAATGCAAAAAGAGAGGGAGCAAAATATTAACTGTCTAAAATTTCAGGAAACCACGATTCAATAAAGTCAATTGTGTTTATTGTTTGATTCATGTAAAAATTTATTTGAGATTTTAATTTTTTTGATAGTCACACATATTTTTATGATTTTGAAAGTTGAATTCTGAGAATATACAAGGTGATACTTTTTCGTTTTTGGGATTAATACTGTGTATTTAAGACATCAAAGTGAATGAATTTTTTTCTAAAGTGTGAGAGGAGTCTACTTCCTTTAGTTTTTGCTACTGTTATATTAAAGCGTCATTTAACTTTGCAATTCGTCACTTCATAAAATATGTTATTCCATACTTCGAAAAGATTGTATCATAACATTGAACAAAATTTATGAGAAATGTGGAAAGCTTCCGTGTGGTAGTTATATCAAACTCAATAAGTTGCGCAGTTTCAAACCGTTTTAAAAAAAAACAAAACGAGGAATAGTGTAGCAGAGTAGACTGTGTTAACTCTTGGATATCCGTTTATCGACATTATATCATCCGGATAATTACCCTTGGAGCCTCCTCCACAATAAAGTTAACTACTTCAGTCATCAACTTTTATTAGGTATAGAGTAATGCTCATATAAAGAATGAAGTTGTATGGTAACCACTCGAACCCACTGCACTATCCCAACAAACATTTTGCACAAACTTTAACAAAATTTCAGACACCCATCTTCATTAGGTATAGAGTAATGCTCATATAAAAGAAGAAGTTGTATGACAACTACACGAATCCTCGAAATTAAGTATACGCTTTTGACCTATAGTCATACGGGTTTATACCGTTTTATACGGGTAGAAGGGAATTAATATACCATATAAATTTTTAAAAAAAGAATCACCCTGTACATCTATAAATTTAGTTTTCTTTCTTTATTTTAGAAATATTTATTTTATATTGCTTCACTATGAAATAAAATTGGTATTTTGTTAAAGATTTTTCAGTACTAGATATAGAGGTAAGTACTTATATTATAAAGTCAAATTTATCGTTTCACTTTACGTGCTTCATACCCGAGAAACCTGTAAGAAACAATAAACTACAAAAAATAGTTCAACAATTAAGTGAAAAATCAGGTGCATAATTCCATCTTCCATCTCTTAGAAACTTTGAAATTTTATTTTAAAGAAAATTTTATTCAAAAAACTTTTGTAGACATTTTGAAAAACTCTAATGGATTTAATGCAAAAAATTTTTCCAATATATATAGAAAGAAAAAGGTGCTTTTAACACTTCATTTTAAATAAGAACATTGTTTTTAAGTGCAAAATTGAACCTATTAAATAATCAAATTTAAGTGTGAAGAAATCAAGTACCAAGTACCTTAATCATTTTATAGTTAAGTATCAATAATTTATACATTTGACATTAAGGTAGTTTAATTATTAAGTGAATTGGGTGAAATTGAATCGTTTAAAAGTATTAAATATTAAATTTTTAATCTACCACAAAATATATTTTCAAAATTCATCACGCTTTCCCATTACTATTTTAAGCAATTCAATTTTCTTCAAATTAAAGTCAAATTTGAAGAACATTTTTTTTCAATTAGTTGTTATATAGAGAGCACTTCAATTTACACCTTTCAAGTGTACTTTTACGCTACACATCATCATTCATTGAATCAATTTATATTACTGTTGTTCATTTACAATTCATGAAATTGGAAAATTCAATTTTCTATGGAATAAATTTTTCAGAGTTCCTTCTAGAAATAACATTTAAATTTCAAGGATCAAAGTACTCGAAAATTGATGGAAAAGATATATTCCAAAGGAAAAAATTAAATTTAAAAAAAACTACAGTAAGAAATATTTTGAATATTTAAAGGCCTGAAAGTACTGTATCTTTTATCTAATTGGAAAACTTCGAATTGCAGGCATCTTAAAATCATTGACTAGAAGACTTTCTAAATACAAAACTATGGCCTCCACTAGTCAAATTGTCAAGTGGAATATAAAATATAAAAACTATTCTACTAACGTCGCTTTTGTATTTTGTCATGTTTTAATCAAAATATTCTGTAACTATTCTATAAACGTTAAAGCGACGCGAGTATTGGGTCATCGCGTTTAGCGTTAATTGAGCTATAAATGAAGAATCATAGAACATTTGAATAAAAATATAAATTATAAGCTTATATTATTTCAAGGAAGTGTCGAACACACATTAAGAATTGAAATTTTGTTTAAATTCATTTAATTGGCGCAGTCTTAAATTTGTAAAATTTTTTAATCTTGAACCCATTTCACAAAAATAAATCAAGGTTTTTCAATTTCTTTACAAGAGCAACAGATTATTTTTGAATTTTTTTTTACAAAATTATATTTTGGTTTTCTTTATTTTTCATTTAAAATCCTATTCCATTTGATAGCACGTTTTGATAACTCCAGAAAGAAACTTCAGTGCTTCCCTAATTCGTATTTATACCCGTATGACTATATAGTCCAAGGGTATAATAAATTTACCATTACGTTTGTGACGCAGAGTAGGAGGGGGGGGGTAGATATAGACTCAAGTGTATGGATCGGATCAGAATCGAAAAATAAATCGATTTAGCTATGTATGTCCGTCCGTCCGTCCGTCATCACGATAACTCAAAAAGTAAAGGAGCTAGGATTATGAAATTTTCACAAATTCGTTTTTATGCAAAAAACGGAATCGAGTTTTAAATTCAGCCATTTTGGTCCACGGGTTCGAGTACCTGCCATACAACTTCTAATTTTATATGAGCATTACTCTATACCTATGGAAGCTGCGTGTCTGAAATTTTGCCAAAAGTAGTTTAGTATAATGGCCAAAGTTACTACAAAATTTGGTTGGTCTACTGCAGAGGGTTCGAGTAGCTGCCATACAACTCCTTCTTTTATATGAGCTTTACACTACACCTGATGAAGCTGGGTGTCTGAAATTTTGTAAAAAATAGTTTAGTGTAATGGCCAAAGTTACTGCAAAATTTAGTTAGTCTACTGCTGAGGGTTCGAGTAGCTGCCATACAACTCCTTCATTTATATGAGGATTACACTACACCAAATGAAGCTGGGTGTCTGAAATTTTGCCAAAAATAGTTTAGTGTAATGGCCAAAGTTACTGCAAAATTTGGTTGGTCTACTGCAAAGGGTTCGAGTAGCTGCCATACAACTCCTTCTTTTATATGAACAGTACTCTACACCTAATAAAGCTGAATGTTTGAAATTTTGCCAAAAGTAATTAACCGGATGATATAATGTATATGTTACGGTCATACGGGTATCCCAGAGTTGACACAGTCTACTCTACTACACTCTTCCTCGTTTTATAATAAGTATGAATTTTTTAAAAAGTGACTACTTGACTGATTATAAAATACATAATTAATTACAAAATATGTATCAAAATCATACATGCTGATGCATCATTTTCAAGGAAATTTATGAATGTTTCGAAATATTATTAATTATATAAATTGTTTTACTCTCTATATACATATTAAAAAAAATTGTAAAGTCAAGTATAAAAGAAAAACTCTAAATGTAATAAGACTCAAAATTTTTCCAAATTTAATCGGGTTAATTTTTTTATATATTAATATTAATAAGATTAAGTTTTTTTGTATTAAATATTTTAAATAAGAAAAACGGATGTGGATGCCTTTGTTAACTGTATGTAATCGTGCGACCAGATTAAATCTCCTGCTTTGCATTGTTTTTGTTAGATTCGTTTCATTTGTTGCAGCCTTAACTCTAGACCGTTATTATAAAATGTGTGGAAGAATAAGACTGACAAACTAGGTTCAACAGTTTTACGGTAGCTATAGTCAAAACTACCTTTGCTACCCTTGCAAACACTTTCCAAAGATACTAGCCTTGAGTAATCATCCCAAACTATGGTTATTTGGGCATATTACCACGACTATCGTTCACACCTACTTAAAAAATAAAATATTTCAATTATGTGCTTTTTTACACAAGGACTTGTACGTTTTTAAATCTTATGCATGGGTTGGGGTTCTGGTAGCTTTAAATAGAACCAAAGCCAAACGAGTATACCTCCGGAAGCAATAAAGATAGGATTTTCGAATTTGGTACAATGCTGTTTCTTCTTATTCTCCTTGGGTTCTTAAGATTAGAGAATAATTGAAGAGGTGGTAATTTGGGATCAATTGGAGTGGTGACTCGGATACCATTCACAAGCCTTCCAAAACCTAATAAGCATGTTTTCGAAATTGATAAAGTTAGCGACTTATATTTTAATACAAGAGCACTGGGTCCTTTTTTTGTCCTCGCTAAATGTGGTGAAGGAATTTAAGACACATGGATGAATTGGGACACATGGTTAAGGAATTTAAAACCCAAGAAAATGCCCAGTTCTTTCTAGTTGATGTTTTAAAGTTAATTTTAAATTCTAAATAATATTCAGTACAAACCAATGATGACGACTTTTTAAATTTCCCACAATATATTTCCACAGTTCAAAGCAACAACCACTTAATCTTTGCTTTGAATATTTTTTTTATTTTTCAAAATATCCTTGGGAATTTCTATTATCCTTTGCACTTCATTTTCTTTCTTTTGTTTATCCTTCTTACAATGTTTTTCTATTTACAGTTACATTTTGTAATGATTGCTACTCAAAGCTTTGTGGGTTGTTTTATCTTTTATTAACAATTTTTTATTATTTTTTTTTTTGAAAAAATGTCCTGTCAAATCGCAAAACCTAAATATTTTTCTTTCTCTTTCTTTCCCATCTTTCTTTCTCTGTTTTCCTTATACAATCATTATTTTTTTTAATTCTTGTTAAATGTTTGACTTTTTAAATAAAATTTCATCTATTAAATATTCTATATATGTATATATGTTTTTGCATATCCTTTTTGTTATTCCAAGGCTTTGTAGGTTCATTTTGGGACCATAATACATCATTTATATTTCGACATATAAGGACATCACTCACATTATGGGAACAAATTATATGAAAACAAAAGGAAAAAACCAAACAATATTACAATTTAATTTTTAATTAAAAGGACGAAATGTTCAACAGATGTAATTTTTATGTCAAAGTAATTTTGTCTCTTAGTTTTGTAACAATTTAAAGAAAAATTGTGAATTTAAAGTAAATGGAAATGTAGTGGTTTTGGAAAAGGATAATATAGTAACAATACATTATTCTTCATGATTTTAAAAGACCGTAGCAAGATTTATGCTGGAAGAAGTCTACTGCATTTTCTGTGCAAATAAATTAAAAATTAAAAATTTCATTGAAGACGATTTTATGTATTCTATATATTAATTTAATTGAGAAAAGAACCCCTTTGGAATATTTAGATGGAGTTTTTCAAATGAAAAATAATTCCTAAGTAACTCTTCTTTTTCCCCGTGATGTCCTCATTCATTAGAAGCTGCTTTACCTTTTCTTGTAGATTTGGAAACAAGTTGTAACCAAACCAGAATGACATTTGTTACACTAGGGTAATTTTGAAGATTCCCATAACTAACTAATAGCAAAAATTTAGAATATTTAACCCCTGCGTGAAGACAGTTCATAGGCAAAAGAATTTCAAATGATTTTGATGAAATATGGTTTAAATTTTTTTTCAACCAAAATAAAGAACGATTCCGCAGATGATCTAAATTGAACCACGGGATCGGGGAGGGCTCCTGTAAAATAACGAGATTTCTTCTTTCGAGACAACAGATTCTGCAATACAAATCACATTCTAGCAGTGCAGTGCAAATAAGGAATGGGGAATTAGATCGTTTGACTATTTGAAGAAATTTTACAAACATCGTTCTTAAAACATTGGAATGGAATACGCTGTAAAAGGCAGAAAATGAAAGACCTCTATTTACGTGAAGAAAAACATTGAAAATAAATTAAACTATCTTAAATCCAACAAAACACGACAAAGTAACGGTTTTTCACCTTTAAATGTATATATCGATTAATGAAAACTTTTTTAATTTTACGTATCTTTACTTCCATGTATGAAATTATTACTTGGTGTTTTTGCAAAAACAAAAATGAGTGACAATTTTTTTTGATTATTAAATTGTCTTTTCATTTATTTCATATTGTTTTTAATGTAGGAAATTGGAAAATCATTATTAACAGCAGGATATTAATCCAAAATCGAAATTCTTTTGAAAGAGATACCCTACGGTGATGGACATCATTTAACTTTAATTTTACATAGGTTACATCATTCATGTTTATATAAAATTAACTTTGTTTCCAGTACAATTGATTGAAAAAAATTATTACTACAGTTTCAATGGAATGGAATGGAATGAACTTTTTATAATAGCAAAAGTAATTAAAAAATTTATTAAAATTGGAAGGAACAGTACACTGCTTGCCTCTATTTTCAATGTTATATTGTAGTGCAAGACATCACTACAAAAATTATTTAATTTTAAAATTGCAAAATAATTAAAATGCTATAAAAGGCAAAACTGTTAAAAATTTACTTATCAAATATTGTAGTGAAGCAAAGAAATAATCGGTATTATTTTGTAATACTTTATAATTTAAATACTTTGTTTGAATACTGTAATTCCAAAAATGTACTTATATGTTCTTAAATGTTTTTCAATTTTCTCCTCTAACATTTATTTTTTCTGTCTAAATTATTGGGGTAAAATTTCCTTCTCTTCTATTAACTTACCTTCCAAAACTTACCTAAATGACTTTATAATAGCGATTACACAACTCTGAGTGATTAGTTCACATACTTTTTTTTTACGAGGAACATGGAAAGATCCCTTAGATAGTCTGCACCTCTAACTCACTAAAACCACAACCTTTTTTGAACCAAACTTTAGAATGGGACTTGTAATACAAATATGTAAACCTCGGTTTTGAAAATGTAAATCATTTATTTTTTTAATTTATGTATAATAATTTTGACATATTTTAATTTCAACTCTAAGGGTGCGTTTATGTTGGAGGTGCGATAAATGATAAGAGGGCCGATTAGAGCATATCGTAGAAACTCTATACATGATTTAAAAAGAGATGTTTATATTGCAGCATCACTTTGAATATCTATGAACAATATAAATTTTTTATGAAAATCTCTTATCAACACTCTTATTACCCATCGCAGCTCCAACATAAACGCACCCTAGCACAAAAATTTTTACTTATTCAAGTTTTTTTAAAAATCTATACTAGCACATCTTACAGAATTATGTAATAATTCAAAAACAAAAATTCCAAAGTTAGAAAATTGCAAACAAAGAATAAAAATTTTTCCAAAAAAAAAAATTACACTTCAGATTTTAGTGTTGAATTCAAAATCAGGATTGCCGCTTTTTCCAGAATATTTAATTTTTTTTAGAATTTTTTTTTTGGAAATTATGTAAATGGTATTTCGGAAATGGAATTTCGTATCCCACCCTATCTTACAGTTTTATACCGTTATATATAACAAAAATTTTTCATTTTTAGTGTATTCTTGTCATTAACAGTCAAATATGCCTCAATTACTTTGACAAATAGACTGGAATAATTTTCGAAGTGTGCTCAAAAAATAAATAATAATATTGAATAAAGAAAAGAGCAACAAAATCAAAAATAAGGAAATGTAAACAAATTAAAAGAAAAGTGGTAAAAAAATTTCTAACAATAGCCATTATTTATTTCAAGGTAATTTTATTGTTTTTGAATTGGATTCAGCCTTTTATTATATTTGATAAATTAAAGGAACGTACTGGACTAAGAATTTATGGAAAATCTTTCAAGGCTTCAATCATGAGGGATTTTGTATATTTGTATACTAAAGTTTTGAAAAGCCTTACAAAATTCAATTTGTAAACTAAAAAAAAATTTAACTAAACTACCTGAGGTTTTAGAATATAACTCCTAAGTTAAGAATCAATCTAAGTTAAGCCGCCAAGCTCAGTGCCTTGAGTGGCGGCTTTTCAATAAAAATGTGTTGGGTTCAAACCGTGGTCAGATCATACCTATTAACAAAATATAAATCATAATTGAAAATAAATTTAACTGCCACACCTGAAAAGGAAAGTCAGATTCAATCACTTATAACATTGCATGTGGTAGGACACTGTAAATATATAAATAAATAAATGAATCGAAAAATTTTTATTTCGTTATCTGTGAGTTATAACTAACAATTAAATTGTTTGTTTGCGATTAGTTCAACTATACACTTAAGTTGAAAAAGCCAATCAGTATTTATAAAACCATTTGTGCTTCTATTCATCTGCAAATTTCTGACAAAGCAGAATCTGTTTTATGAGACTTCAAAAATTTTCTAGAATAAAATAGAATTAATTTATGAATATATATACTTTTCTTTTAAATTTTTCCGAAATATATTTATATATATTACTCCACTTCTTATGAATAATATATATATATATATATATATATACAAATATATAGTTTTAAAAATAAATAAAAAAATATCAAAATTCCTTGGAAAAGGCTCCAATAGAATTTCCAATTTATTTTTTTTTATTCTGAACATTTTCTATTAAATTTCCTTTATTATAATTATTTGTACTCCTCCAATTTTCTAAAGAGGGGAGGTAAAGGTCCGAATGAAGACCTTAAAACAATGAAACTAAAAAAACAAATTTAATATTAATAAATGAAAATGATCAAAATATCACATACACACAAAAATTAAAGAGTTATTATAGTAAATACAAACGAAGCAGAAAAATTTAATTTATGTATACATATAATATATATATATATATATATATATATATATATATATATATATACATATACTTGCTTGTATATTAATGTATTTATAACATTATGAAAAATATACGGAATAAACAAGAGAACCTAACCTATACTAATTTAAAGGAAAATATTGTAATTTATAATTTCTATAAAATAAACAATAGGCCCTTATATTGTATAATCAATTGAAAGCCCTTATCAATTTAAAATTCCAATTTTAAATAAAAATAAAATTGATTAAATGATTGGAAAAATTGTTTTGTTAATTGATTAATTCCAGAATATTTCCTGTATTTTATTTTTTAATAAAATATTTGGGTTAATTTAATATTTTATTAAATAATTAATTTTGCACGAGTACTTTTTAAGTATGATATTTTTTTAAAGAGATATTAAAGTAATTTTTTGAGATATTATTATTAATTTAAAATTACTTTATATTCATTAAAAAAATTAATAAATCTTTAATTTAATTGACCTCATCAATCAATTTAATAAAAAAATATTAATATAACGAATTTTCCAATCTTTTAACCAGTGCTGCAAAGCAGAACTCGCGAAAAATTGGTTTTGACTTAGAAAAATTTAGTAGGTTCAATTCTGATTCAAGTTAAAATTTATAAATCCAAATACTGATTTAATAAAGTTAAAAAAATAGGATATGGGTATAAAAAGACGATATTTTTCAAGCACTATCAATTTGTTACATACAAATTAATTAAAAATACCATACCAGATCGATTTATTTAGTTCTGAAATAATAGTCCTCAATTACTTCAGTATATATGTTATTTTATTTATTTGTAATATATTCAAAAAAATTTCATTTAATCTCAAAAATAGAATATATTTTAAGTTCTTTTTGGAGATAAAATAAATTTTAGTCCAACAAAGGCCCACCCTACACTAACCTGCTGTGTAGCAGGAATAGCTAATATTATTTGGGCAGCTTTATATAGAAATAGTGTGTGCACTATGTGTTCTTCCGAAAAATTTAAAATATTTTTTTTAAAATATTAGATAATCTAGAGAAGATTCTTCATGTATCCCAAATTAATTTTTGATGACATCTTTAATATTAGACGTATTGTCGTTTTTCCTGTGTCTGTTTTCAAATTAACGGTTTCCTTGTTGTTTAATCCTTTAAAATGTCATTTTTTTCTCTGGAAGAACTGCAACTATAACTTATTATACTAAAATATGTAGTTAAGAAAAATTTGTGAATCTGAACCTGCTTTTACTTAGGTTGTAGTTCGGATTCGTTAAAATACTTAATTCGAAATGGGGTTTGGATTCTGGTTCGGGTATAGTTTTCAGCTATTGAATTATTGAATTTAAAGTTTTCATATCACGTTCAAATATATTTAGTCATTAATAAGGATTGACCATTACAATCATTACAAAAGTTAAGTACAGTTACTGTATATATTTTTATTAGTTATTTACTGTTAGTTATGAAAATAATTGGTATCAAAGAATGGTTCTGATAATTAAAATTTATAAATTTTTTGCCCGGAACTTATTAATCTGCATTGGAATTCAAAAATTAAGATGAAGCTTATACATATACTGTTTAATTATAAAAATTTAAATAAAAAAGAGACGAAATATTTATCCAATAAACTCCAATTGTTCTAAATTTAATATCTTCCAAAGTAAAAGTTGAGAAGTAATCTTAAAAGTAATCTTATTTTTCTATTTAAATATTTTCAAAATAAAACAGTGAGAATTCGTTGAATGAAGTTTAAATTTTTTATAAAAAATCTAATTCTGAATTAAATTAAACATCAAACAAGCTAATAAAATTTTAAATAAAAATTTCACACAGAAAACATTAAAATAGCTATATAATAATTACTTTAAAATTACTTCACTTCAAAAGTCATTGTACTCATAATAAAAAAAAAGTTAATTAATTAAAACAACAGATTTTTTTTATGCGCGAAAATTATTGCACTGCAATACAGACACTTAATTAAAATTAAATAAAATAAACAACTGACAATTGCCAGATACTTTGTTTTTAAGGTTTATGAACTGTGTTTTTATTTGACTCAGTTGTTTATTTTCTTTTGTTGTGCTAAAATCATTTGACATTTATTGAAACCAAATGTAATCAAATTAATAATTACCAAATATTTTATTTTTCATTAAATAATTTGTTCTCAGTTTATAAAATCAACGATCCTTCAAAGATGCTTTGTGACATTTTTAAAAAAGTTTTTTAAGAAAATTTAAAATTGAAATTTACAATTTGGCCATTAAGGAGTAAAGACCAAAAAGTAATCATAAAAAATGACAAATTGTCATTCTTTTCACCTTGGTCCAATGATTGAAAATATAAGATTTTTTAAATCTTATTAAAAGTTATAATTAAAATTCAATGTCCTGAATAAGAGTAAAATGGTCACGGAAAATTATAGATAATGACAATTTAATTAAAAATGTCATTAAAGTACAGGTTATAAAAATTTTAAATGAATGATAAAAACATCTATGTCAAAAAATAATCATACTTATCAGTGAAAATTAAATTGGTAATAAAATAAGCGAGAAAGAGAAGGAAGATAAAATTAAAGAAATTAATTTGGTATTAAGAGTGATAATTAAAATCAGAGTTTACAATAATTTTCAAGGTCCTGTCATAGAAACTTTAAAATTTATTTGTGAAAATTATGAATGTATTATGAGAGAAACTTCGAATTTTTTACGATACTCGATTTTCTTGTTTTAAGATTTTTTTTATGGCAAAATACCCATTTTTACTAATATTCATATTGAATTTATCAAAATTTCAGCTTTCAAACCAATATTTTAACCTTATATTTAACTAATTTACTTTTAAGCGTTTAGAGTTGATTTTTGCTGTGTTCATCTTGCTGAATTAATTTAAAAATATTTAAATGTGATTACCAATAAAAATATAAAAGATCGAATTTCATGGCCACCTTTGAGCAATATTAAAATCAAAGGATATTTTTCGAGTTATAAGAACTTGAACATGCCTCCTAAGGGAAGCTCGAAACTAAGACTAATAAGACAAAAATATGACTTCTAAAAAGCTTTTCGTTCTTTGTGACATGATTTTTTCTATATAAAATACAACTAATTATTCGTCTGATTGAAACACTCCCTTTTAATTACGACTATTCTTTTACTAAAACTGCACTTTATCTAGATATTTTTGATCAGTATATTGATTATAATGATGACTTAAAAGAAGGGGGATCCTCTAGTTTTAAAATTTTACGAAAAGTACTTTAATGAACTTAATAAGAGACAACTACATACTATAAAAGTATATGACTATAATACTTCTGGAATTTATATTCCACAAAAAAGTACCAAAAGTACAAAATTTAGTTGGTCTACTGCAGTGGGTATTATTTCTGTTCCTACCCAGCTTAAATTCAAATAAAATTTTCATATTTAGCTGGAAAGTTATTTCTAACTTAGAAGTTACTGATATCGTCAATCTATTGAAATCCAATTTTAGAAGATCTATTTCAACACCAATAAAGTTTAAGAAATTCTATTTTTGATTACCACAACTTTAGTCTACAAAAATAAATTAATATTTATTAAAGACATTTTTAAATATCTTTTGATCCAGACATAAACCAATTTCAACACACCACACAGTTATTATTTTTATATCTCAAATTTATTTTGTCTATCTTTAAATACTTAATTCTTCGAAGGCACGCAATCACCTGTATTTTGTTTTTATATGAATGGGATATGAATCTTTACATAAAACTTATTTATCCAGACATAACTGGAAAATCCCCATCAGAAGAATTACGTTTTAAGGTATCATATGAGTTCCTCTTTCCATTCGAATTAGAATTTATAATAGACAAAACCAAATAAATTTTATTTACACTAACTTTATTTAAAATAACAAAAGCAGAATGCAATATTTTGCTATTGCTCTGCTTTTGCAAATTAAAACTGCTATCACTCAAAGGCAAAAACAATCAAAAAACAAAAACTCTTAAAATATACTCAGAAAAGCAATGTATTAGACTTTCCCCTACTTTTACTTAAGAAATTCTTCTTTTGTACCTGAAGTTATTGTTCGAATCCTATTTTAGATTCTTGGTATTAAGAATGTTTGCTTTTAAATCTATTATGTCATTTCACATGATTGATTTTGAAGTTTTATTCCTAATATGGGTTATCCCAATGGTCCACAGATGTGTGCCTAAGGTTTTGTTTAGTTTTCACATCTGGAATATATCACTTGTAAAGAGTAATTTAATTATTACTTATTTACTTATT
The DNA here is from genome assembly GCA_963082915.1 of Dolichopus griseipennis. Lineage (NCBI taxonomy): Eukaryota > Metazoa > Arthropoda > Insecta > Diptera > Dolichopodidae > Dolichopus > Dolichopus griseipennis. The sequence goes on from OY720443.1 coordinate 27,152,365, forward strand.
TACGCATTGAATGTAAATAATCTTGTATATTAACTGGATATGTCTGTCTGCATATTCTTCCCTACGCACTTGTACTAGACTTTTTTTATATATTTTCAATATCACCAGTTCGACACCACATTGATAGAGGTAAAAATTTTTAACATATTTTCAAAATTTTGATAAATATGCTTATATATAGCTTTAATCAGTCCCCAGTATTTTTACAAATTTTTTGCAACGTTATAAATAAAGCAATTAAATTTAAGCAACGTCCCGAAAAAATCGAAAAAGGCATATATTGAAACTGTTTTACCAAATGTTTCCAAATCTGGAAACGGTAAATGATAGCTGTTTTTATAAGCTTTATATATTTATGTAACACAAATGCATAGATTTATTATACGGTTGAAAGTTGGGTATCGCATCTTGAATTAACAGTTATGCAGAACTGGAAAATCTGGTTGGAAGTTAAGTTTCAAATCTTGAATTTACCATTATTCGAAACTCAACTCCAACGGGTTTGAATTAAGAACTTCAATTTTTCTGAAGAGTTATATGCTTATATCCATTAAGAAGCTTATGCCAAAAATTGAAAATTTTTAAACACCTGTAATTTGAATACCTGACCAAATTATATTTTAACTTGTGGTAACAGTTTTTAAGTTTGTACAATTTTTCTTATATAATAAATTTCCAATAATTTTAGCTAAAAAATTCTCAAAAATTCTTATTAACTATTTTTCAAACACCCTTTATCCAAAACTAATTATGGAGCATATGTTGTTATTTTAATAATGTGCTATTTCTAAGACCCTTACTTTTTTAATTTTTTATTATTATTTGATTAGCTCAGGTGTAAACTTCAATGAACAGTGGAATATAAAAATTTAAAAAATGAATTATCATCAAGTAAAAAGAAAGGACAGAAAATGTTTAGAACCAACAATAAAATGGAAATTGTTTTAATGGGGTTTTCTACCACCTTGACACGACATATTTTATCTTCGTATCATCTAAAATGATTCACCTTAAAAAAATTAATAATGGAAATTAAAATAACGATAAAATAAACAAAAAAAAAATCTAATATTAATATAATTATTATTCATAAATATTCAATAAATATTTTGTTTCTGCATTTTATCTCACTTTTAAAACGATTCTTCGTTTGATTTTTTATAATTTGTCATAAATTTTAATGTCAATGTTATTGTTTTCTTCTTAACAGTAATGACACTGTAATGACAGTAATGAATCTGTAATAGAACTTTGACCGGAATAATAAAAGAAGTGATAAAAATTATTTGATAGATAAATTTTAGTACATATTGATTAGATGGACTATTAAAAGAAGATTCTCCAGTTAAAAATTTATTATGATTCTATAAATTAGTTGTAGATGGCCTACTAAATAGTAATCTAACACTTTACTGGGCTAATATGGTTTACGCAAAATTGTAAATGCACGTATTTTTTTTTTTTGTCTGTTTGACCCTTTTGGGGGTGCATAGGGCTTCCACAAAGTTTCTGTATTGCAATCTATTATGAGCTAATTGTTTCACTCCTTAGCGACTGACCTTCTCCATGTTATTCTAGATCTACCCACAGTTTTTTTCCCTGTGGATTCCAGTCTAGTGACTGGCGCGCGATATTTTTCGATTAAAACGGCCTGTAATAAAATTTTTAAATCAATCAATTTATAAATGTTATAAAATTATAACTTTTATCTTCTGTTTAATTAAAAAAAAGTATCCTATATGGTTTTATTTTTAAAAAAGCTAAAGTTAGACTCTTCACACCAATTTTTTTAAAATAAGACTTAACTAATCTTCAAGTTTTTTTTGAATTTTTGGAAAATATAATTAAAAATTTTTAAATGGTTTCCATTTTATCCTTAATATTATATTTCTTTTTCTTATAATATATCCGTTTCATTCATTTTTTACAGTTACTTTTTTTTACAAATTAAAAAGCATTATAGTGATGATGTCTATTAAAACTTAGAAGAAGATGTTTTCAGACATATGTACAGCTCATAGTAGTATAATCTAATAAAACAAGTGATGAAAAACCCCAAGGGTTTTTAAAAAGCACATTTTCAAAATTATATAGGGTTTCTTACTAAGTATTTTATCATTTGTTTTTATAAATACATATTTTTAAAATATTTATTTTATTATAAATGAAAATATTATAATTTCGTTATTTCATCAATTTATTAATTATATGATTAATAGTGAAATACTTAGAATATAACCCAAATGCACTCAAGAAAACCTGTTAATAAGTGAGAAATATAATGTTGGAGCTTCAATGTTAACGTTTATTTTTGGAAAAACTTACTCTGGTTAATAAGTTACTGTTTTATAAAAACATAAAAGTTTTAATTTTAAAGTCCTCATAGCACTTCAATTGGGAAGGTTGCCAAATTTTTGCTAAGCAAACTTATGATCATACTGGAGGATCTGCCTTTCTCCCTCACGTCCCTACCAGTCCATTTTTTTAGTTTTTAGAAAATCATTTGTGAACTCCACCAAAATTTGGAATTTTACCTAGAATTTTATTATCTAAGCAAAAATGGTTAACTTTGGAATTTTACCTAGAATTTTATTATCTAAGCAAAAATGGTTAAAACTAAGGGACAATTTCTTCAATTTAAACAGCCCCTTTTAAATTTAAGAAAAAGCCTTAAAATATGTTGAAATATAATGCTGCAGCTTTAAATTTTGTATATTTGTAAAAAAAAATTTGAACTGGTATTCAAGTTACAGGTGTTTAAAAATAGCTAAATTTAAATTTGCGAGCCATTATAGCTTCTAAACAGGGGATTTAACTTCTCCCAAAATTTCAAGACCCTAGATTAGAAGATTTATGTTTTTGTAAACATATGGAAGAACGGACGGGCAGACCGAAAAAGTTAAGCTATATAGGCACATTTTTACAAAATTTTTTGAAAATTTGCTAAAAATTATAATACAGAAAAAAACACTAATCCCAGCAACAAGAATAAAGGAAAGAAAAAGATAGAGATATTGTTAATTAAAAATAATTCAAACTTATTTTATTTTTGGTTTCTGTTTTTTGCATTTTGTAAATTGTAAGATGAAAATTCGGTATATTAAATTAAAACTTTTAAATTAACAGTTTTTTATATCAAAGTTCTTGGCAAAAATTAAAAATATAAAAAAAAAATTCTTTGAAGACTTTTGAGTCGTGGAAATTTTTATTAGTAAATATAAATTTCCAAAAAAAAACCTCCTATTAAACAAAAAAACATACTCGTATATATTCAGTTTTATCTGTTAAGCTGAAAGTTAATTTTAACTAAAAAGTAGAAAAGAAAGCCTACACATTTTTTATTGAATTTATTTTGAATGAAATATTTTGCAAAGGAGGTATGTTTTAATTTGATTTTCGGATGACAGATTTAATAGGATGGAGTAAGAAATTACAATATACTTATTTTTAAGTGAATTTTCCAGTATAATACCCTTCAAGTGATAATTTCCCAAGTGTTTTTTTTTTTTATTTTTAAATTAATATTTAAAGAAATTTGAAAGAAAGCATTTGTGTGGTGAATTTAAAAGGATGCGCTTGTTATATTTTTAGAAATGTCAATGAACTGAAAAAGTGAAAAACAGATGTAGAATTAAATAATTAAAATTGGGAGCTGTATTATTTATGGGATTATAGTATACGTTAAGTAAATTGAATCTGTATAAATTTTACGACTTTTTAATTTTTATTTTCAACACTTAAAAGTCTGACAGTTAAATAAAAAATGTTTTAGACAGTATATAAAGTGTAAGTTCTACTTAATGTGGTTTTATTTTAAGAAAATGAAATTAAAGATTACATTTTTATTGCATTTTAATTCAAGATTTAGATTAAAAATTAATTTTTATCTCTAACGAACATTTCAATGCGGGTATATTAAATTATATTAAACTTTTCTGATAATTTAATTTTTAAAAACTTAAGAAAGTGTAAAAAAAAATTAATAAGTTTTAATTTTTCATTTTTCTAAGGAAGGAAAAATCCTTGAAAAGACAGCTAAAATACTAAACCTCCTGAAATGTGGAGATTCCAAAAATATGGGATAAGCACCTAACCTGCTTTTGTAATAAAATAGCTGCAGAGTAACGAAGGAACATATATGTCCATCAACTGTTAAATGAAAATCTCAGAAATTATAAGTTGATTTATTTCTTCTGAATTTTTCTAAATCAAATATTGGAGAGCATGCTGTCGGTGTTCTTGCTAATCTGTGAGAATTATACTCAAATCTAGAAGAAGGGGTAGAATAGCTTCATTTGGTTGATAAGGAACAAACTTTAAGTTTTTGAAGCATTATCGCTTACCCTGTTTGCGTTTCCCTACTCTTGACTTATTATAAAATTATTAATTGAAGTACTAGAAACTTTCATTAAGGTAGCATCAGCTGCTCTTTCATAAAGGTAAGAATAATCAAGAGTGCTGTAATCAGCAAATCTATGGATCATTGATTAGAATAAGATTGACGAAAGATTGGTTTAATTGTCTTCAAGGATTTACCGTTAATTTTTATTTTGTTTATCTTTATATATTAGCAAATGCAACCAGAAGTTATCGTTGATTTCATTTTAATAACATCATTTAATAATTTTCCCACTTGAATAGGTTCACTTTTAAACAATTGTCCTTCTTGATCCCCTACATTGTAAATTTTTTACATATTTTTTATAAAAAATATGTTTTTACATTTATTTTGTATCTTCCTGATCCCAAAAAATTTATCTTTCAATATGATAGTATTAGGGATCATTACTATCATCATCATATCAACATTATCCCAAAACCGAACTATAAAAAATAAACGTTTATTGATTTCAAAAACAACCTGTCACTAAAATATTTTGAATTCAAAATGTGGAATAAATACCAGGTATTAGTGTGAGATTATAAAAGGATTTCAAAAAAATTATTGAAAAGCAAAAAACATCACAAAAAAAAAATAATTTCATCAAAAAGAAATCCTATCAACAGGATAAACAGAACAATGTAAAACAACAAAATAACCAATGTCAAAATAACAAAACATACACTTTAAGCGATTTTATGTATCAAAATCTATAGATATTGGAAATATCGAGGTAGATAATCTTTAATGAATTTTCTCTTTTTCAATATCATTAGGTTTTATACAAGTATTCTTTTTTTGTATTTTTTATTGTGACTTTCAGTTTTATCGTTAAAACACCTTAAGTTTTAGTAGGATCCAACGAATGGGAACAAATAAGGATTTTGGAGGCACTTAAAAAAAATATATCTAAGTGATGAAGCTAACATTTTTTATATACCATTTACTATTTAATTCCTTAAGCAGCTTGTAAAAACCCCTATTCATTTTGGCATAATTCTACTAAGTTAAGCGTGAGCATTATGTTGGTTGTTATTCCAATACAATATCATTTTTTCAAGAGCGTTCAAAAAAACCTTCATACAAAATGAAGCTCTCCTCTTTATTCCACTCTTCTATAAAGGAATCTGTAGTATGAAACTATTATAAATCACTTTAATATATAGACATTTAAATAATATAAATGGAAGATCAATTAAAATACAATATCTATCCAATATATCTTCCATCGAAAAAAAAAATATTTTCAAAAGCTCCAAAATTTGACACGACATTTCATTTTACACTCAAGTCAAAACTAAAAACGGAAAAGAGCCCTTAATTATTTGTGTCAACTCTAAAATAACCATACGAACACGTGACAGTATTTGAAATCCATTGAGCAATCATAACTATTAGGAAACCCATAGGTAGTTAATGCGTTCCACAATTTGGAAATGCGATTTATAAAAGAGTTCCAAATAGCTCTACAGATTCATAAAAAAGTGTTTGAGTTGCTAAGCGTCTAAAAGGTTGAAATTTTGGAATAATATTTTTAATTTCTTCAAAAGTATTACCTAGAAGGTATTTTTAGAATAGATAAGCAGCTCCTACATTTCGGGAGTGACTTAAAGACGTAAAGTTTTTTTTGAAATCATTATCATTAATTGGGCAGCTCTTTTTTGTATCTTATCAAGTTATACAAGACCGGTATTGGGTGCACCAGTAAACATATGAGAGTTATATTCAAGTTTTGGTCGAATATAAGTTTTATAGACTTGGAGCCGATTTTAAGATATAAAAACTTTTCTACTCCTGCTAGAATAGATTCTAAAGAATCCTAGGCATTTTACGGCAACTTTTTCAACCGAAAATATATGGTCTTTCCCACAGAGAGTTTTTCATTAACTTCAATGCCTAGGATTTTTAAAAATTCGGAGTTTTGAACTTTCACATTCCCAAAGGAAATACAAGGTGCACAATTGCTTCGCTTTGCAGATATCACCCATAAATATGACACCCATATGAAAAATCTATTTTAAACCTATTAATTATATTTTGGTAAAATAAAAATCTATTTTGAAAATGATTATTCCCAATAATGAAAACATCAGCCCACAGTTTTTAACATAACTGTTTTTTTTGTACGTAAATGAAGTAAAGCATAACAGCATAGAAGTTTTGTCACTTATTTTTGTCATCATCATTTGTGTGATGTTGAGTGGTGATGATGTAAATAAACAGGTACGTTTTGTTTAACAGTGGTTGTTAAACTTTTTTTCCCACATTGATTATATAATCATTTATCTTTTGTCCTACTTTTTATTACACCCAGAAATTTTAAATAAAAAAGTGTTGATTTTTTCCACGTGAACTTTATTTTACACTTTTTTTTTTAAATTGTAATTAACATGCTGTTTATGTTGTGTAGGTTTTTAACATTTTGGATGATTGCAAAACTTTTTTTGTTTTGAATTTTTTTAATCACACTTGGGAAAAAAGTGGAGAATTCAAAAAATATTTGTTTAATAGTTATTTTTTATTTAATATAGGAATATTTTTTTTGAGCTTCGTCCTCCTTGCGGATGTTAATGACAGCTTTGAAACACTCAAAAAAAAACAATTTTTTGACAGATATTATCCGCAAACTTTTTACAAATTAACAAGAATATTTTATTACAAATGGTGTATTTTAAAATATTAAATGACATTTAATAATAAAATATATATTAGAAATATATTTATTTTAATAAATATTTTATTAATTTACATCTATATAGGAGTGATAACTTTTCAACTGTTAGATGAATATACCAATATATAATATAGGTACATATTGGTACAGGAGGACACTTTAGTCTATTAATAAAATTGATCTTAATGAATTTGACATACAATTTACGTATATAAGATACTAGTACTGGGCCTTACAACATGTGGAAAATGTGGCCTTAGATTTTCTATAGATACAATTCTATTTTGTTTGTATTGTAATAGTTTTATATTGGATTATAAGGTTTTCTGAATCTTTCCTTTTTTTTTGCGAGAGAATGGAACGTTCGAAAGCCACCCATTGAAACTGTGCGGTACTTCGTTGGGTAGTGTGCGACTTTAACGCACCAAAACCACACTCTTTTTGAACAAGTTTGGTTACAAGGATGGGATACGAAAGGATTTTAGGATTGTAGGGGGTTATTTGAGAATTTAGGATTATGGTGGATTGGGAAAATTTGGAGGGATATTTAGGAGAAAGATGTTAATTTGTGAGTTATATTATTCAATTGAATTATTTGTTTATATTTTGTATTTATTAAAATTTTCATATTAACATATTTTTATTGAAAATAAACCCAATGGCGAATCACCTAACTCTACTAGTTCATAATTTACATAAACAGGTTTGGATATAAATAAACATGGTTAATGAATCAATAATTTCAAACTAAGTAGCATTTCCAAAGGTAAGTTTTCGTTCTACTGATTTGCCATATGATTGCACAATATTTTATTCTGAGCTGAAAGCTTTTTGTGCAAATTATTAGAAAATTGTAAATAGTTTAAAAGTATATATTAGAATATTAATTTTTTTTTATTTATGACAGCCTCCTAATAAATGTGCGTTTCCATTAGAGGCGTGGCAGAATTTTGAAATAAAATTTTGAAATATTATCTTAAATTAAGATCGTATTTTTACACTGTATATTTTTTAAAAGATTGCGTTTAGTTGAATAATTTTCAATGAATTTAAAATGTGTAACCTGTGCCGAAACTCACATTTCCTCAATTAATAGGCCACATGCAAAATATTAATATAAAGAGTTAATTCAAGAGTTAAGTAATTAGTTTCTAATTATAAATGGCAAGTTTTTACAACATCGTACTAGTATTAAAAGAAACTTAGAGCAAATGTTGTTCAATATTAGTTCAAAGGTTTTTCCTAAGAAAAAGTAATTACTGAGTTAAACATAATAATACCTTCGTAAAAAAAAATTTATGTAGGAATAATATATAAGTTTAAAAAAGGAATAATATTTTAAGTTTATTCCTTTTAAATTTTTAGCTTATTTACGCATTTTACTAAAATAATAAAATAAAATAAATACCTTAAATGATTGTCGGCACGTTTCAAGTACAATTCTATGGAATTTTTCATTTTATAACAAATCCTCCTCGAAAATTATTTCTTAATTACCAGATAATCTTTTAAAAATTACTATAAAAATCTGGTAATTAGTATTTAGTACGGTGTTTTGACTACGGATATAAATTTTTTTGACATCTAAACCCGAAAAAAAAGTCTTGATTATTAGACTTATATTTTTATAAATTTTTTCCGAGAATATTCTTGGAATATTCAAATGAATTTAAGCTTTATATCATCATAAGATTCTTCAAAAATTAAAACGGAATTATTTTTTAACTGTATAAGGTAAAAATAAAAGCGGAAAACAAAATAAGACAAAAAAAAATGTTATTACATAATTTAATACAAAATGTACACAAATAAACAAAAATTAAAAAGAACAGTAAGAAAATTTAACCTATAAAACTTTGTTGACCTTTTTCATTTGAAAATTTTCTTGATTTTAATCATTATAATAATTTAAACCACCAAAAAGGGGAAAAAATAAAATCCCGTTATTAAAACAATAGTAGACAAAGCTTTCAAACAAAATGTAATAACATTTTCTTAAATTAAAGTTGTATTAAAAACTTCAATATTCAATTTAACAATATTTGACCTAAAAGTATGCAATAGTCTGATTCAATACAAACTTTAATACCGGATCGATGTAATTTATGTTATATTTAATTATAATGAAAAAGGACAAAATATACAAGAAAATGGCTTAATATCTCATATATTTTACACAGTGAATATTGCATTATAAGGGCCTCAATCATGGAATTTACGAATCCTGAGAATTACATCATTTTAGAGGTAAATTATGGCCGTTTCCCAATAGTATATCATTCTCATACAATTGGGCTGGTGCCTCATCTACTTCTTTAAACTTACCCGATCTGGTTCAAAAATGCGTCATTCGTGTAATTAATAACCCCAACTTGACTAATACTATATATATCTTCGCTTGACATCCATCGTAATATTGGAGATATTTCTATTTTTTATAGATATCTTGCAGATAATGGCACTTGTTCAGTTGAAATAAAATCACTGATGCCTCCTGTCAAACAATTTAAACGAACCACCAGAGGGGCAGCAATTGCGCATTCCTACTATGTGGAGCTACATAAGTGAAATTCTATTGGTTATAGCAATTTATTTGTTGTTAGAAATGCAAAAATGTGAAACTTATTAATCTCTTGTATATCTGGAATCTCTTGTATTCCCAAAAGTTGGCGATTTTGATATTTATAATTTGCCCAAATTTAAGAAGAATCTACGCTAAGTACAAAGTATCATATTCCTAGTTTTTATTATTTTAAAATAAAATAAAAAATTTCTGCGTTCTTTGGATCGGAGTACAAGAGGAGCCTGAAAATATCGTATGAATACCATATAGGTGATTGGATGCGTAATGAATATAATAATGTTCAATTGGAGATTTAATTTAACAAAAGATATAAAACTTATGTATGGCTTCCTATTTTCATAACAGTTAGGTGTAATAAATCAAAAAAAAACATCTTTAAATTTAACACATCAAAAACACTTTTTTTCGTTATGGTTCTTTAGAATTTATAATTTTTTAAGTGGTTTTACTTAATATTATTCTAAATATATTTCTAACCTAAAGGGTTTATTTTTAATATCTGATAAATCATATCTGAACTAATAATTTTTTTTTGGGTATATTCATAAATATTTCAGACAGGACAGGCAGATGGCCAAATAACTACATATCATTAAAATTCAAATATTACATAATTTAAAATTTATTTTAATATTATATAATTAAAGTTTTTTTTTTTATTTCATAACCACGTAAAATGAAAAATAAAATAGAAAAAAAAATGCTTTCATGGTTTCTATACAAATAAAAATTAACCACAGTAACCACAAAATTTACAACGATACTTAGTGGACAGATATCTTTGAATAATTAATCTTAATTTAGAAAAAGAAGATTTACAGATACTTTTAGTGTTTACCGTTTTTTGTTTGTATTTTATGATTTACACAAATTTTTTAAAGACAGAACATCTCATTAACATAAAAATATAACGGGATAATAGAAAAGTTTATTATAAACATTGATTTTTAAATGTTGAATGCTACGAGTGTTAAAATGTGATTTAATAGTCTTTAATATAAAGGATTAACATTTAATAATAGAATTTTAATGTTCCTTTTTTTAAATTAATGCAACTTTAGTTTAAACATTTAATGAACAAATCAGGAGTTCTTAAAAAAGGACATTTTCAAAATTAAATATAATACCATAATAAATGTTTAATATACACTACCCTACTTATCCAGCCGATGGCGCAGTGGCTGTGGCGCCAGCCTTTCATGCGAAAGGTCCCGGGTTCGATTCCTGGCTGGTTAAATACAATAAAATAATATAATAAAAAAAAAAATTATATAAAAATAATTTATAATTAAATATCTAATAGTCTAAATATAAAAAAATAATAATTAATAAACAAACAAAATATAAAACATATGCGACATGACATAATCCAACAAACATCTACTCTGTACGTCAAGAGATAGAGGTATGCAAAAACGCAGTGACAACTTGCGGGAAATCTAGGAAAGCGCAGTGATATTTTGTGGAGAAATTAGGCGTCGTTCCTACCCTAAAATAGGTATAGGGGTATAGTAATTGTGGTACGGTGTTTTTAATCACAAAAGTTCGATAGCTCAAAGAAAAATTACGCTATCTTGATGAAATCTATACTGTAGGTTACAAATGAAAAAATCGATTCGAATCTTGGAAGCTTTTAATCAAACCAAGGCCAAAGAGCATTCTCCGAAACCAATAAAGATAGAATGTTTTCAATTTAGTTGAAAGAAGTTCCTTCTTATATTCGTTGTTTTTCCGAAATTTGATAAAAATGGGAGTGGTGGTTCGGTTATCTCTTATACACCTCCCAAGATTTAACAAGCATATTTGTAAAATTGATAAATGTAGCAACTTGAACTTAAGATCAAAAGTTTTCTGTCCTGTTTTCTTTATGTTTCTGAAATTTGAGAGGAATTAAAATTTCGGAAAGCTTATACCATACGCCTTCTTGAACCTAAGCAGGAATTTCTTTATATCGAAATTAATAAAGATAGAAACCTCCAATTCGGTAAAAGGTTTTTTTGTCCTGTTTGCTTAATTGGTTTGAAGCTGGGGTTCATGTAACTGTCAATTGTCAAGTGTAGAGTATTGTTCAGTCGGTTGCATCTACTTACTGTGGTTTCATCACTTGTTGAAGAGTATATTGAAAAATAAATTTATAATAATATTCTTAAAATTTTTCTTAGCATATTCTAAGTATTCGTTTTTTTTCGAGGTTGTTCTTTGTCAGGTTTTTTTGGACTGTGGTCATTTACATTAATGAAGCTATTTTTGCTCTTCTTCTATTTTCTATAAGTATCTTGTAGGTAATGACACTAGTTGAGTTTAACTCTCGAAAAATAATTGTTCAATAGTCGGTCTCTTCACTTCTAACCCTAAAATAGGCTTTCGTGATATGAAGGTGACAGGATATTCTATTCTAAGTATTCGTTTGTTCGAGGTTGTTCTTCGTCTGCCTTTTCAATGTTATACACTCTATGTAAAAGTCATTTGTTCTTTCTAATTGATTTTTGGCCACTCCATCTCAACCTCATTTCTTCTTACTCGACCCTATGAATTTAATTTTTAAGTTCCCTATACCTCTAGAGTGTGCTTAAAAAAATCCTAACTTTCTTCTAAATTCTTATGCAACTGGCTAAATTTTAAATGTTTTGCATTTGTATGGATAATGACAAGGAAACATTATTCAGCTTTCATTCAAATTTGTTCAATACCTTTGTGAATCCTGAAAAGAGTGGAGAAAATCTAAAAATTTAAAGAAAAGAGAAACAAAACTTTAATATGCATATAAAGAAGAAAGAAATTTTTTATACAAAAACCAATAAACTGTTCATCCCTTTTTTTCAAAAAGGTTCATTATTTGCTTTGTGATTCATTCAATGATGGTTCATTTCAGATTTCTGCATCTAAAAAAGATAAAATTTTCATTTAAAAATTCTGGATTTGAAGTACAAAATATTAAAATGAAGAATTGAACATTACGTGGACTTAAAGTTTATGGTCAGTACATTCATTCAAGGATTTCTGATTCATATCTAATACAATATTTATGTACTTTAGTTGAATCCTCCGATGAATAATAATAAAAAAATAAGAATATAATCCCTTGAAAACCAAATGAATTTAAATTTATTACATAATATTCATGTTGATTGTTGGGATGTTTCATATTATGATAGTTATATAAATTTTAGATTTGAATTTGGAAAGTTGAATTCTTTTATATTTTCTTTACTTTGGATTTATTTAAAAAAAAAACTTTATTGTAAATTGCATTATTGTAAAAGTCATTCTTAATTTGGAAAAATAAATTTAAATTTTGATAAGTAAAAAAACAATTGCAAATTTTTCAGTAGTTTAAATAATTCATGCAATAATCGTCCAACCTGTATATACCGAAAAATCGCTCTCTTTGATAATATTCAAAGGTTTAAATTATGGATTAGTTGCCAGATTGGTTAGGCTATCAACTTCTATTTTGAAGCTCATCAACTCAAATCCAGACAAAAGTCAAAATATGTGTAGGATTGCAACATGATTCTGATACGATTTAATCGGACTAATGCCGTAGTAGTTAAGACGACGGCCATTCAAACAAATGGTCTTATGTTCAAATCCTAGTCAGGTCATTTCTAATGAAAACAATATTTTATAATTTATATCATAATAGTACCCCACTCTCAAATTTGAAACAGGGGTTACAGCTACTTGGTCCATTTATATATACTATAGTAAAGTAACTAATAAATAAATTACCTACAATTAGTTGTACAAATTAATGTCTTGCTAACTTAGTATAAATTAGTTTATTTACTAAAAAACTAAACATATAATTTTGTTTCAACTTATAAATCACAGATATACAAACATTTTATTGCACTCCAACTATAAAAACAGAACACCTCCTGGATTTTATACATTCTATCTGATAAATAATAATTGTATATGAACAGTTAAGCTTCGGTGCAGAATGGTGGGTTTATTTAGTAAAAACCTTATAATATCCTTGGTATACTTTACATTAGGTACCCCTTTCATATCTTTTTCAAATACAGCCAGATGGACATTAAAAGCTTCAAAAACCCGGTTTTATATTTATGAGGAAAGCTTATTTAAAAAATCTTTCCACTTAAATTTGCGAAGCCTATAATTTTTTTGAAGAATTTAAGGGAAAACCTAGCCGAAAAAGAAAATTCTCCAAACTCTCCAAAGACGTATATATATGGCGCAGTAAAATACTTGGAAAAATATTTAGAAAACTTAACAAGGTCTTAAACTTCAGATGTTTAGATGGTAGCGATAAAAGAGATTCTTAAACAAATTGCCCTTAGTTATAAATTTATACACAGAATTTTTAAAGAATTTTATGTCCCCGTCGTCTGCTCGGAATAAGATGTAGGATACTTGTGATACTTAACGAAGTGTTAAACTTCAGATATTTAGATGGTAGCACTCTAAGTTAGTTTCTTAAGTAAACTGCTCTTAGTAATAAATTTATAAAAGGTATTTTTTTAATGTGCCTATCACCACCTCGGACTCATATAGTGTTAATCGCGTGAGGTAAGGTATTTTATAAAAAAATTCAGAAACAGATGGAACAATGTACTAAAATTAAAATCCTTCAAAATAGTGCGCACCAAACCCAAAAACTACAGATCCATTTGTAACATTTCAATTAATATTCTAAAATATCCTCCCCCTCCCCTCTAAATTTTGTTCGTTATTAATTTTTCAAAATAAAAATAAAACCCAAATGTCCAAATGAAATATTTTTTTTAAATTAACAAAAAAAAACCTTAAATTTTCTGTTAATTTTGAATTTAATTTGTCAAAAAGGAAAGTTTTTTTTCTCGACATTGTTTCCATTTCCATTTTCTTTTTTCTTGAATTTAAATGAATGTTTTATTTAGCATAACATTTTTTTTATATAATCATATGCGTATCTTTTAAGTTTTTTTTATGAAATGGAAATGGAAAAGTTTTTTTCTTAAAATTTATGTTGTTAAAAACCTCTGGGATACCAAAAAGCATGGAAAGTTCTGAATAACTTCCGTTTTATTTACAAATTTAACAGTTTGAGAGATTTTAAAAAGATGTGAATTTACCAATTTAGGGGTGGAATTAGTAATTTTTCAACCCATAAGATACCTATTAATTATTTGTATTAGAAAAGAGTACTTAAATATATTGTCCAATGGGCTTGGAGCAATGGAGTGCTGTAGCACATTGTTTGTATACCATGGAAGATTGAAAGTCCGTCCAAGTAGTATTTTTACGACTTTTAGTCTTTTTTTTAACCAATCCACCGCATATCTGATTAGATGAATATCTGGACTTGGTTTACAGATCTCTACCATCTTATGAATTGATTATGAAGTTTATGATATTTTTATACAAAATGAAAGATCAAGCTACACCATGTTTTATTAAAAAAAAATTCTTGAAAAGTTGAAAACAAATGGAAATCAATTCATGGAGAGATGATTCTGTCTCTTATATTAGAAAGGACGATTTCAAAAGTTGACATTTTTTATAAAGAGATGAAGAAAAGAAACTTATAAAATTCAAATTCCTATTCCAGTTCCTGTTTAAATAAAAGTGTGGATTTTTTTAAAGCACTTTAAAATTAGAATTTAAGAGAAACGCTTTATTTAATAATAGATCGTGTATGAATTATTCATTTTAAATTAGTAGAATATTCTATACACTAGTTAAGGTACGATTGTTTTTAATTTTTTATTTAAATATTAGTTTTTGCTATTTTTTAGAAAAATACTTTGTGTTAAAAAAATTTCAAGACTATTGAAAGATTAATTAAGAGTATACTAACTACTAATTAAAAGTTAACAACTCTAGTGAGTGAGTGAGTAATACACGATGACATAATAGGATACAGAATTGCAATCATGACAGGATTAGCTTAGTCTTAGGAACGTTGAAGCAATTGTGACAAGACACTTACTGCCACAGAAGAAAATCGACTTTGACCATCCGAAGCAAAAATTGTTACGATAAAATAATAATGTCTAAATTTAATTTAGATGACATCAATCCAAACTCAACGAACATCTACAACTATTTTAAGTTAGTATGAGGATGCCATAAGAATTAGAAAACAACTAAATCCCCAGTCTTCATATCTGCAAAACTGTAAGAAATTCGCTTGCAATAAGAAATTTGTACAATATCACTCCTAACGAGTGGGTTATTTAAATATTGCAATGAGACTCCTAAACCAATTAGTATAAAAATTTGTGGATAAAGGTTTTTGGATACTCAGACTGTTTCTAAGTAAACCATTTTGCACTAATGGAGGCCAATGTTATACACGTGATTCTCTTGGACAATGGAGTTGACTCTATTAATTGACTTGGAATTTGTTAACCCATATTAATCAAAAAAAATTTTAGCCATATTACCATATTTCCTTCGACTAACTTAAGTAATTATTTCCTTATAATCTATTTTTACTTTCAGTTATTATTTAAATTTGTTCCCAAATCACTGTACCAAAAGATTAAAAAAACCAAAACTTAGAATGAAACGGAAGTTAATTAATAAATTTTAAATTTATAAACAGTCCCTCTTTAAAAATTTAACTGTATATGAATATGTTTAAAAAATTATATAACAGTATTGTAGGATTTTAATGTGGTATACCCAAAAATAGGGATTATAAAACTTTAACATTAACAAAATTAAACTTTAAAATACAAAAAATCGAGTAAACTAATAAACAAAACACAAAATTATACCATTTACCACACACACATAATATACCTGTTATTTTCTTTTCATACCTTTAAATATTTATTAGCTATTATATACCGTTATTAAAACAACATATAACTGTGTGTAACTATATACAATTCACGTATTCAAATAAAAGTCATTGTCATTTTATTTTCATATAATATATTTAAATAAAAGTACGTGTTAAAAAAAAAATAAACAGAAACATAAAAATCGTCCTCAAACCCCACACACACGCAATCAGTACACACAAATACATAATACCCTAAAATAAAAATAATGTATGCATTAGAATTTGACATACTGATATGGTGAAATGTTAAATTTTTACTAAGTTAATCCATTTTCCGCCGATTACCACAGTAGCAGATGATGGGATCTCTTCCTGCTTTATGCGGTCTGAGAAAAATCTGTGACGTTAAGTAAGAAGAGGAAAATGTGCGAAAGTTGTTTAATATATATATATGTACCTACTCTGGCAAAATTAAAGGAAAATACTTATGAAATGTTATTTAGTTTGAGGAAAAAATTTAATGTTTATATTGTACATATTTATTTATAACTTATTTTAAAGTAGTATATAAAGTTATATACTTTTAGTAAATATATTATCAAATTTGATTAAAGCTATAATACTTAAAATAAATACATGTGTCAAAACTAAATAATATATATATAAAACAGATTATAAATTTAAATTAATGCAATCTGTTATTACTCAATCATATTATGTAATCACCGTAATCATATTATAAAAAACTAATTTAAAAAAACCTGAATTAAGGTTTTAACAAAGCTATCTCTTTTTTTTTAAGCGCTGACTGTTCAACTGTTACGCTAATAAGCCTGTCTATAGCCTGTCTAGACCATAGGTACATGTTGGAACAGGGTGTCATATTATATTCGTGTTATTAGAATTGGTCTTATTGAATTCCACACACAATTTAAACATGAGATAGTACTTTATAAAATGCTGAAATGTCTTTGCTTTTCCATAGTTACAATTTTATTTTTTGTATAAATTGCAATATTAATGTATTTTTTATTAAAGATAATTATTAATTATTGATAATGCCATTAATTTGAAACCAATGGCGAATGGTAGCTGAGTCGAGTCAAAAACCAGAAAAGCTGGACCTTTCGCATGAAAGATCGGCATACAACCACTGTGCCATCCAGATATTAAACAGCAATAGATTATATGAAGGCCTTTAAACTCCTCCCAGTACCAAAGTAGGGCGTCCTTGATTTGCAAATCGATCATAATATTAGCCAAAGTAATAGAACGCTCCATTACCTGTTCAATAGTTCCCAGCTTGATGATATTAAACATATATGGACTATAAAATTCCCGTCCATATTATATTTGGAAAGTCCTTTTTGAATCGAGAAAGTAGTTATGTTTTATGTTCGATCGATGTTCCTTAAGCATAGCCTCATTCTGTCTTACATAAGCATATTTTTCGGGTCTATTGTAGGACAAGTGTCTAATCTTATCGCAAAAAAGTTGGCTCGAGTGACTCAACAACTTGGATTCATTTAGGGAAATATATAGACCAATACAGTAATAGACGCATTCCTATGCGTTTTTGAAAAGTTCTACATTCGGAACGACTCAAAATACAAAAAAACTTAAGTTACCATAAAAATTGTTTCAAAGCTTTGAATAATTCTAGGGTTAGGATCATTTGTATTGATCATTGTCATGCTTTATCCATTCATCATCCATGCTTTATATTCTTTTTCCATGCTTTATATAAAAAATTGAACAAAGAAGGAAGTAAAATTTTATACAGTGTAAAATATTTTAATTTTAATAATTTCTGAGCTTTAGATAAATTATTATTCTCCTCCAGAAGTTGCGAGATTTGTGATTCTCTTTACATCTGTTATTCTGCAGTTTAAACATAACTGATTAATAAGTACTACTAATCCGAAGTAATAATTTTTAAATATTAAAGGTTCCTTAACATCTTCTTCATATATTGTGTAACTTAAATTTTGTAACTCATTTATTTCAATTAGAGGCCGAAGATGGAGAAGGGGATGTGTTTGATACAAATACAATTTTAAAAGTAAATTGTTTTTTCAAAAGTAGAGGAGAGAATTTATTTTAGTATACGAATACTGTTGGCAAATCTTATATACATAACAATATTTTCTCATTGTGAAAATTTATTAAAAAGCAAATAACATTAAATTTAAAGTTAAGTTTATTCCATTATTTACCATTATTGAAGAAAGTAAAACAAAAGTGTTGAAATTTTTAGTAAATTTGGATTAAATAATGATAAAATGTTTAAGAAATAAAAGTGACTTGGGAAAATTGAAGGAAAATTAAAAAGAAACGAATTTATTAAACTATGTGGTACATCTATTCGAATATTAAAAATGGGTATTTTTTTACATAAACATATCTTCAGCAAGCAGTTGAATATATGATAGAACTTTTGGGACAACTTGTTAACAAAATTACAATCAGAATTAGGCTCTTATGAAGCAAATGGAGTACTCAATAAATGACTATGTCCCAAGGATACTTAATTTTTCCAGCTATTTTTAGCATCCTTATTGTTTTAGTTCTTTGGTATATAAACCGTTATATCTGTCGATTTAATAGATATATATATCGATATTCAGTATTTTTATCTAGTAAGCTAACGGTCTGTATAATATTTTAAGGTTTATTTGATGACAATGATAAGTGCTGCCGTTATGAAGATACTTTAGTTAAAAGTTGAAAAAATAGCAGCAAATGGATTAAGTTGGCGCAGAATGGTACATCTTTGTATAATGTATTCTTTTTGTTATTTTAAACAAAAGTACTTTCAACTCACAGATAAGTTTTTCAATTTTTTATACAAGACATTGTGTATGGCGAAGGAAGCTGTAGAATATTCCTGGGCTAGATGTTCAGTCTGGTTCCACTGAGAATTTGTACATAGTGAACTAAAGCCAAAAATGTTTTTTAAACCTTTAAAACCATGATTAAAAACTTAGGATATTTTTGAAAATATTCTAATTTTATAATATAAATCCAAAATTGAAGTCTTCAACTTCGACTAGGGAGTAATGATATTACGATAGGTGTGAGAATGACTGAGAGTGCTTCTTAACTTCTAAATCATTAAATATTATTTCATAATATTACATTATATCAAACAAAAACGCACAATATCTAAAAGATTCAGATAATATCTACAAGATTTCCTTTTTTTCATTCATTACTTAGTCCATTGTTATTATTGTACTACACCCATTATCTATCAATATTTATCTCTCTATTATTTTGTATCGCTATATTTATTTATTTATTAGGTCAAAAAAAATTTCATTTATTTCTAGTGTGTCAATAACTGTGAATCACTGTTTATAATAAGATTTATGGAAAAGGATAAATGACCTTTGAAAGGGTCGTTTCTTCAATCTTCTACCCTTTTTAATAATTATTATACAAAATATTGAACCTTGAACTTTAGGTTCATTGAATTCACCCGGAAATAGATATTTATAGTAAAAAACTTGTTTTAAGGGTTGCTTTGATATTAATACACGAGACAATTAGTTTAACAAGAGTTGAGTTAAATTTTTTTTTCCAAGTATCTTAAGATTTTTAATTAATTATCTTGGAAAAAAGATTTTTTGTACCAAATGTTCCTTTATTAAAAAAAAATTGTTTGACTTCCCATTTCCTACTCTAAAACTCTGTAGTAGGTTTTCTTCTTCATATACTCAAACCATAAAATTTATATTTTTCTGAACATTTTACATTTCCCTTTGCCTTGGATTCTAAAAAAGTAAAGCCCATCCTTCCCCATCTTAAATCCCTTAGCAAAATACACAACTTTTTTATGATTTTCATTATTATTGACTTTTTTTCTGTTTTCCATGAACCTAATGTTGCCTTGTACTCAACAATCTCCCAAAGATAAATATAGCAGTCCCAAAGTATTGAATCCTTTCAATTCAAATTGTCGTGTTTCTTTTAATAATTACACAGCTTAACGCTTTTGTACAGTACTTGTTTTAAAAAGAGCAACAATAAAATAGAAGGGATCTTAAAATAATGATACGTTTTTTGTTTAAAATCAATTCAGTGAACAAAAGGTCACTGTAATCAGATAAAAGCTAATTGTGAACTTGTTACATTGTTTTTGTTCTTTGTTAAATTTTTGTAGAAGGTTGATAGAAGATACCCAAAAGTTTTATAGTACCTTCATTATCATATTGGATTATTTTTAATATTTTTATGAGCGTAAATTGTAAATCTAGATACTTTTTTTTTAACGAAGAAAGTATGGTATAGGTGATTGGTTTTGTCATTGTTCTGCTCTTCCACAGTTCAATCATCTTTCATTAATGTTTCTTCTTGAACAAATATTTAAATATAATAAAAACTTTATGTTTAAAATGTATTTTCAATTATGGATTGTGTATTACAGAGCTTTATTACCGTTTGAAATAAACATTATCTACAATCCTTTATTTAGTTACTTTTAGAAAAATTATTTACTTAACCTCATTCACCTCACAGCCTTGCGGAAATGTTGGGTCATTAAGAATTAATTAAACTTAACTATTTGGTCTGCCAAATTAAGTACTTCACTAAAGGTTATCCCCGTTTGCTCAACACCATACAGAAACATGTCAAGGAATTTAATTGCCTCTCCAGAGGGAATAAAATTTCCTAGAAGAACAAGTGTCCTTTTTCCGAGACCCAATCTTAAAAATAAAGATTTGTAGAAACTAAATATGTTGTGACCACTCACAATGAAGCTTAAAACTTGAAATTTTTTTTATTAGCCCTCTTAAGAAAAATTTTAGGTTAACACTTTCCTTGAAGAAATTAATCATCCACAGCAGACCTTAAAGTGCTTCAAAGTTAAAGGTTATCCACAGTTGTTTATTCAGTAAATTTATTCAATCCCTCACTTATCTCCATTCATAAACATTTATTCGTCTTCTATTCGATTTATTGAAGCAAAAAAGACCTGTTACACTTCGTGGAAAATGCACAAAGTTTTGAAAGTTCTTCGTCTTCTGCGTGTAATACAAATGATTACAAAAGTTTTGAATAGTAAAGATTTCAAACTTTCCTAATATTCTTCTATATCTACAATTTTTTTATAATTGAGTGATAGAGATAAAAATAATAAAGAAAAGAACGACTGGAACGAGTTAAAGTGTATGATAATAACAACTATCAGAAGATTTGGTAAAATAGATAAAGAAAAAAATAAATATCTCTTTTTTTACTTCGGTCAAATAATTAATTAATTTTAATTTTCTTGAATTTTTAATTGAGAAAATGAAGTAAAAATGAGTTATTATAAAAGTTATCCGAAAAGTTTTAAAAAAAAATTAATTAGGTTTTCTTTCGATTATTCATTTTTTCTCCGCATTTTAGAATGTTCTTTTGTTTCTTAAAGTACATAATCATGGAAGCGAAATGAACAAAATGTTGGGATGCCAATGGTGTAAAAACAAGGTATTTTCACTATAATATATTGTTCTTTTTCCCTCATTTTTCATCACTTGTTTATTTTTACTATGACTGTCTCTTTTTAATACTATGATTTTATATCTTTCTTTCCCCACATTAACTACTATTGAAAAATTTTCATTCAAAATCCACCTTTTTTAGGTATAGAGTAATTTTCATATACTTCATGAAGTTGTATGGCAACCAATGAAAAGCGCTGCCAAACCAAATTTTTTACACACATAGATCATATAACTTAATTATTTTTGGCAAAATTTCAAACACCCACCTTTTTTAGGTACAGAATAAGGCTCATATACAAGAAGAAGTTTTATGACAGCTCCGCGAACCCACTGCCTTAAACCAAACAAATTTTTTAACCACTTTGGTCATATAACTGAAATATTTTTGGCAAAATTTAAAATATCCAGCTTTAACATGTATTGAGCTACTTTTATATAAAAAAAAAAATTGTGTGGAAGCCACTCGAATCCGTGGAGCAAAATGGCTGTAATGACGGCTATTGCAAAAAAAAAAATTTGTGAAAATTTCAAGATCCTCACACCTTTATTTTTTGAGTTATCATGCGACAAACGAAAAGACATACATACCTAAATCGACTTATTTTTCGATTCTGATCCGATCCATACACTTGAGTCTTTATCTACCCCCTCTCATTCTCTACGTCAATGTCAAATCTAGTATACCCATTTGCCAAATAATCATACGGGTATAAAAAAAACTCGAAGACAAAATTATTTAAGAGATTTATTAAACTCGTAAAATATTTTTTAATTTTTTAATTAAAATAACTAAAACAAAAAAAAACATAATATGCTGTCTCTTTTTATTAAAAAGAATTTTTTAAAAAAAGTCATCCCTATTATTTTTTAACCCTCAAATTTTAATTTTATTTTTCAGTATTTAAAACAAAGAGTCCTGACACAGTGAATATTATTGAATTACAAAAACTCAAACACAGAATGAGTTGCTTTGTGTTCATTTTAATAATTAAATTTAAATTGTGAATTTAGTGGTAAATTACATTATTGTGAATGTTGAGAATTCATCTGTGTAGCATAGGCAGCATTTAATTAAATTACCAATTTTTTGTCTTTTGAATTAAAAATTACATAATTGTAACTCGATTTGTTATAGGTCAGGGTTTATTTATGAGGTGAATTATGGATTCTGTGTTTAATTAAATTTAATTAAAATGCTTTGTTTTAAAATAGACCTACAACTATTTTTTAAAATAATTAAATTTTGATGTATTTATTTTAAAAATTAATTATCTTTTAAATTATGTGCCTACTGTTTATTCCAAAAAAAGTTTTTTTGAACATATTTTGACTTGAACTAGCAAAATATATTCAGATTTTTGATTGAAGTTGCTATAGAAATTTTTAATTGGATAATTAAAAATCCATTGGGAACAGCAGAGACTGTGGTTTTTAATTCTTTTCTATTTAATAGATTAGATGTTTTATGAACTGTTTCTAAGTATGGATATATATATAAATATATATATAAATTTTAGCGAAAATATTCTTTTATTTAAATTGCAAAATTAGAAATCATTCGTTTAAAAAAAAATTATATTCAAATTATACCAAACGTTGTGCTGATGTGGGTTTACAAATTTCTATTCTGTATAGTTAACGTCTCTGTCAAGAAACAGCAGATAAATCAAAATAAAAGATAATCGTTAAACCATTTTCAGTTAAAAAAATTTTTTTTGTTGTTTTATATGAATAATATCCCATCAACATCTAGGCCTTGTGGCCTATTGTGCCTCCCATTAAACAATATTATTTATTTTATTTATGTTATATATTTCATATTCTAAATTCTATTTGGGCACCAAATATTTTTTAATATTTTGGTTTAATTAAATATTTCATGGTCTGTACAGGAATTGAAACAGACACCCTTTCGGGTATCAAGTCAAATACTTACCCACTACGTCACCGAGGCGCCTTAAAAAACTTTTAAAATTAGTTCACCAAAGAATCGTTAATTCAAACAATTTTTGTACACAAAAAAGAACAGTGTTCAACATATTCCAGGCTCATAGTTAAAGATTCTTAGGAAGTTTTATGAATAGCTTGTAGCTGTCAAGACAAGGAATATAATGTACGATATAAAAAGTTTTAATTTTTTATAATAGATAACGTGAGCGGTTATTTACAATAGTAATATTTGCATGAGAACAGTGGATCAATTACATTAATTTCTATCAGACCTTTGAAACGGTGATGGAAGTAAAACTTAATAATTATAAAAATAAATTTTGCCTAATTATTTTATAAATATTTTACAAAGTTGTTTTTTCATGCCACTCTGCGAGAGAACATAGGACTTCAAGTTGGCATCACAATCTCAGATGGTTTCCTGCTGCTGTTCTTATATCCTCCCATTATGTGAGGTTCCATTGGTTCGGTTCATTTAGTAATATGCGTCTCCATTTATTATAAAGACGCCCTTCTTTTCCGCCTCTTCTACTTCCTTCCATGTTTCATTTCAAGATCATGCAACTTATGTTGTTGTATTCTTTTCTTAGCTTATGACCAATCCACCCCCATTTTTCCAATCCACCTCAGTTCTTTGTTGCTTCAGTATGGAATCCCCTTTTAAAAAAGTTTTCAAATTAAATTAATAATAATTTTGTAATAAACCTTCTATATACTGATTGATATGTTGTAGAAGTATCGACACATTTCTTTCTATATTGTAATTAGTTACTTAGACATTGAAAACCAGCCTTAAAATCACGAGATGCACTGTTAGCAAGAGTTAGTAGAAGCACTGAACTTTAAATAATATAAACTTTTTTTGAACATTTTTATAATTCAAAATTCATTTTTAAAAAATTTTAATTAAAAACAAAAATTAGATAACATCAGTTTTAAATTAATAATCGATTTCATATACCACTTTAATTGTCCAAAAGTGTCTGATGAATTTTAAACTGATTATTTTGTTAGTATTTCATAAAAATTAATTTAAAATGCCAATCAGTTTTAATTATTAATAATATTTTTTTTTTTAATATTTATTGTCTGATTAAAAATTCATAACATAAATTAAATTTTTTCATTTAAAATGGAAATTATACTAGTAATACTAGTGGTTTCTTCTAAATTCAATGCATATTAAAATCATTTAAAAACATATGACTTTTAATATAATTATTTTTTTTTTAAATCAAAAAATCAACTTCAGGCAATTTTATTTCAATGATTTTTATTTGTGGAAAATAAAAAAAACGAGATAGAGTGTAGTAGAGCAGACTGTGTCAACTCTGGGATACCCGTATCACCGTTATGTAAACATTATATCATCCGGTTAATTAATTTTGGCAAAATTTTAAATACACAGCTTTATTAGGTGTAGAGTAATGCTCAAATAAAAGAAGGAGTTGTACGACAGGTACTCGAACCCACAACAGTAGACCGAATTGCGCAGAAACTTTGGCCATAATACTAAACTAATTATGGCAAAATTTTATACACCCAACTTCAACAGGTAAAGCTCATATAAAAAAGGAAATTGTATGGCAGGTACTCGAACTCGTAGACCAAAATGGCTGGATTTCAATAGCGATGACGTCTATTGCATAAAAACGAATTTGTGAAAATATCAAAATCCTAGTTCCTTAATTTTTTGAGTTATCGTAGGGACGGACATACGGACGGACATACATAGCTAAATCGATTTACTTTTGGATCCTGATCCGATCCATATCTTACCTTTGAGTCTATATCCATCCCCCCGTCCTTCTCTGCGCGACAAACGTAATGGCAAATTTAGTATACCCTTTTGACCTATAGTCATACAAATCTAATTAATTTTTATTTTCATTATTCTGTCATTCAAATTCAATCAACCCCACCATTGAAATTTAACAAAGCATTTATTTGCACACTATACGGCTAGAAAACTATTCAATTGATGATAGGTTCGTTAATTTTGGGATTGCTGACCATCATCAACAAACCATTGAACGAAAATTTTTGTACAATTGAAAAACATTTTCTTATATGAATTTATTCAATGGGGCTGCAAATCGTTAGAAGACACTATTGTATGAATTTTTAATATCTGTTCGTTAATGAAAAAATCAATTTAGTCCAATTGAAATGAAATCAATATACAAACCATTGTGAGTTAGAATTGAATAGAACAAAACAAAAAAGTTAAAATGAAATAAGAAAAAACTTATTAGATTATTGGTATATTTATGATTTTTGAGTGTTTTTTTTGGTATTATTGTATTTTAAAAAATCTATTTATTAAAGACTGGAATCATGATAACAAGTTTTAGATTGGTTAATTAAATTTCATTCAATAAATGCAAAAGACTCTATTCAATAAATTTTGATTTTGTGAATATTTTCGGGATTTAACAAAAAAACAAAAGCTATGATAAGTGTAGGATATTTTTTTTATGTACTGAAGATGCTAGAATATTTGTGTCTATTACGGTTTTGTTTTATTTTAATTAATAAAATTTTTTATCAAAAAATTTATTTTAATTTATCTTTTTACACTTCATTTTGACATTTGACAATTCGACAATTTTTGACATTTAATTAAAATCATGTTTCCCAATACCATTTTGTCATGAATAAACTCAAATGTAAAAATTTACTCAAATTTCAACTCAAATTTTGAACTTGGCTCATTCCTTAAGATTTTGTACATGAATTAACCATTTGAATCAACTCAAATATTGGGAACTGTCAAAAGCTGAACTCATCTTTATTAATTCAAAAGATCTAGCTGAAAATGTGGGTTGCGTTAAGTTCGACTCAGTTTGATCTAGTTCATTTAGATGGTAAAAAATTCAATAGAAGCCTAAAAAATAACAAGCAAGTATGAAATTTTATTAAAAATCAAATTTAAAGGCTGGCGAAATTTTTTGAATATTGCAACAGATTTCAATTAATACGTATATAGATATTGAAAATCAAAACTCGATTAGATTTGATTATATAATATAAATAGATATTGTATACATTGAATATGTCCGTACTGTACTGCCGGTACATCATATAATATATTTTACCAAAAAAATAGGTAAAATATATAGAGTTATAATATATATGATATATGGATTTAAAAAAATATGTAACAAAAAAATTCAAGAAGAAAAAATATGAAAATAGCTATGAATACGATAGAAGAGAATCGCAAAAAGAGAAGTCTTAGATTTTGAATACTCCTTTTTTAGCCGGCCTTAGTAACTTGTTAAATTCATATATATAAATTCTAATACAAAATCGGGAGTAAATTTTTATTACATTACATTGGAACTTGCGGAAATTGTATTTTGCAATTCAAAATTAGTTCATATTAAAACATTTGTATTTGAATTTTAAATTACTCAATAACAACTCAATTCAAAATATTCTCCTCACATTTCAAAATCAAAATGTGAGGAGAATAAAAGATGAGGAGGTTTAAAAATGTTCAAATTCTTGAATTAAAAAATTAAATTATAAAATTAAAAATTAATGGAAAAAAAACAAAAGTAAAAAATTCAATTAAACTTTTGTTAATAAAGAAACAGATCTCAGAAATGAATTAAATAAACTCAGAATTTGTGAATTATGTTATTTCAGATACTTTACTTTTAATTCGTAAAATTAATATTTACTTAAGAACAAAGTATAAAAGTAAAAAACTCATATGAGCAAGATACATATTAATTTTTTAATTTGTATATTTTAGGGTATCTTTGGTTTAAAGTTAACAAATTAAGCATGTATAATTAAAAAAGTTTATAAATATAATTTTGAAGTTTAATTTATTTGTTTAAGAGTATATCATTTTTATAATTCTTTTTATATTATAATCTGATTAAAAAAAAACTTTTTAAAAATAAAAATAATTTTTTAATTTTTATATATATAATTTTTTATAAAGATACTAGCTAATACCCGGTGCGCGTTGCTGCGCCTCTCAATGGAGGTTTAATTGAAGTTGATGTTACTGCAAAAAGTTAACACAAAAATTACACTCGGTTTACACATGTAAATTTTAAAATGTATGAAGGCAATCTTTTTAAAACCATTTTTCTAGGATTGTTCTAGTAATTTTTGAAACTTTCTGTAATTCAAAGCAGTACAAACAACTTTCGAAATTTTGACGTAATTTACTTCCAAAAAATTTTTTTTGAAAAATCGTAGGACCGACTGTTAAGAGACTCAACTCTATTTTCAAGTTGCTTCACACATATAAAATTTGAGGTAAACCGGTCAAATCGTTTCTAATTTAGAGTTAAGTAACGCAAAAATCTATTAAAAGCCACTGTGCCCCACTGGGTTAACGGAACTACACTTTCTCTTTGGGCAAAGCAGTATTGCGCAAAATTGGACGTAATTTGCTTCCAAATCACTCAACAAAATTTTTGAGGCTTTCTTTTTAGCCAAAGCAGTACTTCGCAAATTTTGACAATATTATCTTCCAAAATTATTTCGACCAACCGTCGGGCCGACATGGGTTAACAAATTCCAAAACTGTTAATAGTGTCTACTCAATTCTCAAAGAGCATCACGTATACAAAATTTGAAGTCAATCGGTCAAACCGTTTCAAATTTAGAGTAAAGTATTGAATAAACCTTTAAACAGCTGTTGGGCCGCAATGGGTTAATGGAACTCACCAAAATTTTTTTTGGGATTTGCTTTTAAACCTAAGCTGAATTTCATAAAATCGGACAAAATTTGGACCCAAAAATTTTTTTGACCACCCGTCGGCCCGACATGGTTTAACAAATTCCAAAACTGTTAATAGCGTCTACTCAAATCTCAAAGAGCATCACGTATACAAAATTTGAAGTCAATCGGTCAAACCGTTTTCATTTTAGAACAAAGAAGTTTAAATACTTGCACCACAGCCCCAACTTGGCGGTCCGTTAGAGCAAAATTTTTGGGCCACGATTTCTTTCCGTACCCAAAAACTCCTATATACAAATTTTCATGAAAATCGGCTGGGCAGTTTAGAAGTCTATTCGCTACAAACAAACAAACAAACAAACATACAAACAAACAAACAAATAAACAAACTTTCGCTTTTATATATATAGATACATATAAACACATAAACACAAATTTTAACTCGATTTTATAAACCGCAGACAACTATAATTGACAGTTTTTAAGATAATTTACTCTGATTCAACAGAAAACAAAAATAAAACAAAAACGTTCCGCCAGGTTTCAAAAAGTTTTTAGTTTGTTGACTTTTTCACACAAAAAATGTATTTTTAGCAAAAGTTTTATTAAAGAATTTTATATACAGAAACTTGTTATTAAGTCTATTGTTATTTATTTATTTATTATGTACCTTACATTTGTGTAAAGTCTAAAAAATTATATTTTAACTCTCTAATTTACATTTCGTCAGTTGAATTACGATAGTTAGTAATAAGAATGTCATGCTAATAACAATTTTATTACAAACATTTAATGGTACCAAAAATCAACAATAAATCATCATTATTGACAAATAGCAATTTCACCTCAGTTAAATAAATATTGTTTTGTTTTTAATGGTGCAGAGTCATAACTCCCAGTATTTATAACTCATTTAGTGGGAAATTTGCTCTAAAGCATCTTTAATTCACTTTAAAGTATTTACATCGGACATAAGTCCCTTGTCAAGTGGATCATAAGTTTCTTTTGGAAGTTAAGTTAGAAGTTTCTTTTGGAAGTTAAGTTATAAGTTCCCTTTGCAAGTTATTACCAATTAAGTGAGTTATAACTCCCTTTACTAATTTTTAATGGCAGTTACAACATTATATAACTAAAACTGTGTGATTGAGCGTATACATATAGTAATATATTTAAGTTGAAATTTATTTTGAAATAATTTTTTTTTAAAACGGCTGAGTGGCACAGTGGTTGAGTGCCGACCTTTAATGCGAAAAGGCCCGGGTTCGAATTCTAGTGAAAGTTAAAAAACTTTTCTGGTTTTCGACTCGACTCAGACACCATTTGCCATTGGGTTCAAATTAATGGCTTATTCAATAATTAATAATTATATATCTTTAATAAAAAAAATACTTAAATTGTTTTTTGGATCATTATAATTTAAGTATGATAATATAAAAATATATTA
Organism: Dolichopus griseipennis; assembly: GCA_963082915.1. NCBI lineage: Eukaryota > Metazoa > Arthropoda > Insecta > Diptera > Dolichopodidae > Dolichopus > Dolichopus griseipennis. Next base: position 27,182,340 of record OY720443.1, read on the forward strand.
GTAAAATATTAGATGTAAAAAACTATGAATTTAAATATTTTTCTATGTAAGATTCTATATTAGGAAGCATATTAAAGTTGGTTCTAAAATCACAGTTGACCCTTTTCTTTCCAGAGTATTTATGAATTCATGTACGTGAAACTTTGGTTACAAAATCAGGTTTATACGTGTAGTTTGTAGTATAAATGTTGACAACATGTAAAATTATTTTTGATATTATAGTTTAAGAAAGTCTGTATATATTCGTACCGGTCATTGATGTTATATAATTAAAATTAATATTTGTTTTAATATTACTAATAACTTTTCAACTGAGAACTGTATAAGGGAGCTATGACCCCCCCATTCTGAATCAAAACTCCAAGGGTCATAAGCCCCTAGGGCGTTATGGCTCATTACTACGAGCCTTAAGTCCCAGAGGCTTAGGTCTCATTAAACGAGTCTTAAGTACCTTAGGGATTTACGTCCCCGGGAGTTATGACCCTACACCGTTTTTAATCCTTAATACTTTATTATCATACTTGTCATACATTTTATTTTTTTTTTAATGTCCTGTTTGGAAAAGTATTAATTCTTAAATATCCAACAATTTTTGGAAGATTTATAAAATAAAACAAAACAAAAAAACTATTAAAAATTTGATTACTTGTTAAAACGTCAAATAACGTGGTGAATTTCAATTACATTTAAAATAGAATAAACATGGTGTCTAAAATGACAAAACAATATTTAACAATAAACAAAATACATAAAATGAAATTGGTATTAGCCATTTTTACCAATTCATTTTATTTATTTAAAGAACTATAAAATTTTATATTTTATCCAAAAATAGAACACTTCAATATTAATAGAATTAATTTTGTATTACAAATATATATATACATATATATATATATATAACATTTTTATCATTTACAAATTTGTGACATAGAGTAATATCATTTATATTAGTTTCTATGTGAAATTTTATTTTGACTTTTCCTATATACATATTATATACAAGTGTATATATTTGCATATATTATGTATATATATTTATTTATATTATTGTAATAAAAATAAAGTATTAAATAAATAGTATTAGACAGATAAAAACGTTCGTGTGATATTTAAAATTAACATAAAAACATCAAAAACTACAACAACAGAATATTGACATTTTGTTGATTAGAAGACGTTAAATTACCGCAAAGTTCTAAAATTTTTTGTATTGAATAAAATAAAATTGTACGAAATAAAATGTTAAAATGGTTTAATTCCTGATACCAATTTAATATTGGAAAATTAAGAAAGGAAGGAACAAAGAATGAGTAATCCCACTTAAATTGTAACATTGGCCTATGAAATTGGTATTGATTTTGATATTATATATGTGAATAAATGATCAAAAATAAATTTAAATTTTCTGATTAGGTTTTTGTGTTAAGTATATTAAAATGAATTAAATTCTTTAACATTTAATTCTCTAAATTTTGCAAACCAGCAATGTACAATGTTCAGATTCAAACAAGGGATAAGGACATGGAAATAAAATAATAAAATATTTGTTTTTATTTCTTTTTCACTTCTTAACGAAATATAAGGTATCCACCAACATCAAGTCTATTTAGACTAGGCTTCAGAGTCTTTAATCGTTATATTCACTAAGCCGTTGATTACTAGACCGTAGCTATTGTATAAGATTATGAATATACAAGTTAATTTTGTACGCCAGCTATTATCCTACACAAGAATTATTTAAATATTTATATTAAATCTTATATTACGATATTAACTATTACGATATAATTATAAAAATTTTACGATATCTTTTTTATTAGATATTATCTGACCGGGGTTGAACCCGAGACTTTCTACAAGAAAGGCGGCGTCTGTAACACTACATAATTAGTCAGATTTTTTTATTTACTAGTTACTAATAAAATTTTTAATAATTTTCCTTTTATTCAAAAATGCTTTGACCAAAGTGGGAATTAAACTTGTATTCTATCATATACTAAGTTATGCAATCTAGGACCCCAAAAGAAAATAGAATTTAAAATTTTATTTGATTTTTACAAAACTACAAAAACATTACAAAATTATTAATATTAAAACTTACCACTATTCATCTAATTATAATTCAACCGAACACTTAATTGTAAATTTGCAGGCATTTTTTCCTTCCTTAATAATTAAAATTTCATTTTCAACCATAATTACAACATTTTCTTCAACATACTGTAGGTTACTAGTTACTGCAAACAATGTTGATTCATACCTAGTATAGCAAAATGTATACAAAAACAAAATATTAATTACCCTCGTTTTAAAAGTTTTTTTTTCAAAAAATTTTAACATATAATTCTTAAAAAACTGTTAAGCATTCATACGTTAATGAAAAGAAAATTTTAATTAGTGGCTTACAAATTTCAGTGGGTTTTCAAGCATTCAAAAATAAAAAGAGTAATAATGGGGTTGAAAATTATTCTAGTATAATATATTATTAAAACATTCGTTACTAGCATTATTTTAACACTTTAATTAATTACATACCACAAGACTCTACTAAAGCATATATTTCAACAATTAAGTTTGTACTGTATATTAGTTGGAATTTGGATGTGCCTTTAAGTATGAAAACTACTTCTTTCTGTATATTTATTTGGCGGTTTTATTGAAGTTTTAAAGTTTATTAAATTGTATATATATATATATATATTTAAGTTAAAAAGTATTTTGTACATATATATAAAAAGTAAACATTGTTTAAGTATATTATAAATGAACAATTTTAAGTAATGTGAGTATTACCATCGGCTGCTGGGGCCATTACGGATTAAAATGTTCCTAGTACTTAAATTACTAAAATACTTGGCTTGTGACTAATTTACATTATTTACAAAAATTATTAAAGTTTAAAAATTATTTACCAAAAGTATTAGTTTTTGAATTAATTATTATTATAATACTGGCTAATACACGGTGCGCGTTTCCCACTTAATGGGAACTCAATTTAAGTTGATGTTATTGAAAAAGTTAACACATGTGTAATTTTTTATAACGTTTTTTTTCGATTTTTACTTTCTAACAATTTTTTAACAAATTTATTAAGTTTTACGTGTTTTAAATCATTATTAATAATAGATAAGCACAGATGTTAATTCACTTGATATTATTCATCAAAAACTCAACCTAACTAAAAGTGTGCCCAAATTTTCGTTATAGGTCTGAATAATTAAAGTTTTCTGGCATTCCAGAAACATATGATTAATCGACATAATATTACCACAGTGTTGACCTAAGGGAGGTTTTCTGTGAAAAGAATGTTCTAGACACATATTTTAACTTCCAGTGCTCTTTTGCCAAACTTATATTGAAGAGGGTTGCTTTGTGCAAGTGACTTTTTAAGAAACTGCTTGAGAAGTTCCATTTTAATTGTTTATTCCATGCTTAATTGTTTAGTGAAGATTTTTTTGCTTATTTCCGTCACTTTTTCTCATGTGAAGTAAATTTGACAATATATCGTAGGACTTTCAACTGCTAAATTGAACTCGCTTTCGGCAGACTCGTATCCTGTTATCCCTGAATGGCCAAGATCTTTTCTTAATGAGTAGCTTATCGGTATCTAGAACGTCTATTGTAACTCCAAATGATGATTTGGTTGAGTCAAAAACTTTTAAAGTACAACAATTACAATTACAAATAACTATCTTGATTGCATACTTTTAGGGAGTTTTTCTTAAAATTTAGTATTTGATTTTAAATTGCAATAAAAATCAATAGCTCTTTATACAATTACAAATTTACTACTTTTACCGTTGTATTTTAATGAAAACAACGTTATTTTTCAGTATTTTTTTTTTTTTTTTTTTTTACACGCTAACTAAACGCTAGGAACGGATTCCTGTATACATATATGTAGGTTTAGTTTGGAAGGGGAGGAAAATAGGATATTAAAGGGGAATTAGGTGGTAGGTTGGAAATGAATCTAAAAAGATTCGTTTTGAATTTTTGCAAGTTGTAGTATGGAACGTTATTAACAGAGGGGAACACATTAGATGGAAGCATGTTCCACATCTTAGCAGTCCTCACAACAAATGAGTTTCCATAACCAGTTTTGAACCATCTTGGGATTTCCACAGTGTAGAAATGAGCACTTACTGCTCCTCTGGTGTTACGTTGGAATTGTTTAAGAGGAGGCATAATTGATTTTAATTCAATAGAGCAAGTGTCATTACCTACAAGATATCTATAAAACAGAGAAATCGCTCCAATATTTCGACGAGAGTTAAGTGGAGTAAGTGTTACTTGCTCGACAGGGTCGCCTATAAGGCGTAAGGCGCGATTTTGGATTTTGTCGAGGTAACTCAAGGAAGTTTGGGATGCGCCAGCCCAAATGTGAGAGTTATACTCCATTTTAGGTCGAATATAGGCTTTATAGATATTGGACAGATCCTTAGGAGAGAAATATGTTTTGCAACGAGACAGAAAACCCAAGCACTTGGCAGCATTCTTAGCTATATCAAAAATATGCTCATTCCACAGCATTTTTTGATTTAGCTGCAACCCTAAAATGCTTAGATTTTCTGATCGTTCAATATTTTCTCCTTGGAATCGCAGAATTGGGTTGAACTGATTTCTTTTGCAGGAAATCAGACAGCTTTGAGTTTTTGAGGTATTAAACTCAACTCTATTACTTTTACCCCAATCAGCTATCTTAGCTAAGTCATGGTTAAGTAAACTAACCATGATATTTCTTTTCGAGCTGATTGCGGTAGGTGTGACGTTAGATTTTTTAAGGAAATCGTAGGACGCCACTAGAGTGCTGTCGTCGGCGAAGCTATGGATTGGATTGAGGGTAGAGGAGAGTAAGTCGTTGATAAAAATCAAAAACAGAGTTGGTGATAAGGCGGAGCCTTAATGTTAATAGTATAAATTAGGATATGAATTTTATTGCAAACAATGTTGGCAGGAGTATAGGATTTCCAATGCACTAGTTCAAAATTCAAAAAAATTTTTACTTTCAAATAGAAGTTTTTTATATTTTAATAACAAAGACTTATAGTTTGTAATAAATTTATAATTTTAAGAATAGTAAGAGGTATGATGAACAAATATATTTAGTAGACATTTCTAAACAAAAGATTTTAATTATAATTGAGCTTTTTGTCCTCCTGGCCATTTTTTAAAAAAGTTAATTAATTCTGACTTCACAAATTAGTTCAAACTTGAAGTTAGTGGTTTCTTTAATCGCTTTGCGTACTAAATATTCTAAATAATTGTAAAAAATTTTAATCTTTAGAGATTAAGTGGTGCGATTAGTAAAAATTTTTTGTTGAAATAAATAGTAACATTTTATTTCATATATTTGATTTATTTGGATTTCAATTTATTTCTTTAAAATAAAAAAAAATTCAAGTTAATGAAGGTGGACTTTGTTTGAAGAATAATTGGAAATTTTATAACTTCATTTAAATAGAAAATAAAAACAAAATTCATTGGAAAAATGTTTACTATAATTATAAAATTGACTACCGAAGTAATTAAATTTGAAAATAAAATTTAAAAAAAAATATATATACATATTAAAAAAATTTAATAGAATGCTAATTGCTATTATAATTTCAAGGTGAAGGTTAATGTAATAAATATAAATTAAAATTAAAACCATTTTGTTTTTATCATTATAAGTAAAGACATTAAGTTGTTCATTAGCAATTATTGAATGGTTTAACGATTTTAATTATTCCGTGTCAAAAAACTAATTTATTTCATTTAGTTTTATCCCCTTCCTATACCATCTTTATCTGACCTAAATACTATCACTTATAAAACATTAATAGTAATTTTTAATTTGAAATAAATTTATTTATAAATTTATAAATTTACTTATTTTTGAATGAATGAATTAAAAAACCCCGAAGACCCGGGTTTTTTAATTCATTCATTCAAAAATAAGTAAATTTTTAATTTTTTATATAAAATGTTTTAACTTATTTTGATATTGGAGGCTGCCATCTCGGTACCCAAAATTTGTTCGAGCCCAATGCCGAATGAATGATACTAAAAGAATGATATATAAATTCTGCATACCTATTTCATATTTAAAATAATTCCAACTAATTTAGAATTTCGAAAATAATTGGCACATAAAATTTTTGGAAAAAGCTGCCCTTCTGATTTTTGAATCAAACTGTAAAAACCTTCGAATCTCGTAAATACATGTATATATAGTTAGTTATTCTGGAAGAAGAGAATACCCTAATTTCGTAACTAACTTTTTAAAAATCTTCCTAATTCAGAATCTCAAATATACTTTATACATAATCTTTTTTAGGATTTTAAATTTTGGAGTATTCAAAATTGTGTAACTTAAGATTTTCCTTTAATTTGGGATTTTGAGATTTGGGATTTTCTGACCCTGCAACGATTAACTACAAATACTTCATTTAAAAAACAAAGGTACCCATTCCAGATCTCCAAGAAGCAACCCAAGTCATAATTTAAAATTTAAACACTACATTTCGTATCGCTAAATCATTTACATAGCAATTAGTAAAAAAATTATCAACGAATATTTTCCAAATACCTTAAACTTTCTAATCAATTTATTTTTAAATAAATTTTATTCCAATAGATGTTGGTCTCAGGTCATTCACATTCACTTTTATAATCAAAGTTTTTGTAAATAAGAACACTTTAAATAAGTCAAATACAAATAAGAGCTTTATCAAATCCTTTGTATAAATTATAAGAGAAAGAAATTAATTCAGTTTGAAAAGTAAAATAAAAATAATTCAGGTATGTCTCAAATATTGAAGACTTCATGATAGATGAAAGTTTTGTTTGAAACAAAAAATACAAATTAAATTTTCAAAAACATAAATGGTTAGTTTAAATCCTATTAGTAAAATACTTTTTATGTTTCAAAACAAAATAGAATATTATTTCAAATGAAATACTATCTGTTTAATTGTCTTAGTGTTTGTCAAAATTCCGCTGAACTCAAAATATGAAATAATAATAATTGGAAAGTAGCTTTTAACTGAAATCAATTATCAGAGTTCAACTATACAACTTTAAATTTGTTCAATAAAATGTCTAAGGTCAGTTTAATGAAGCCCGTTCTACATCGCGACTTGTCGACAATATTTCTTAGTCACCGTATACTGATGACTTGGATAAATAAAGATCATATCCCATTGTAGTGATGGCGTGACGTCTCTGGAATCGGCATAATAGTTGTTGATCTTAAATATTACATTGAATATTTTTATACCCTACAACTAAAAAAGGTACTGAAGTATATCTGCTTTGGTAGCGTTGCCTGCTCATTCGATGTCTATCGGACTATGCGTCCTTAGACACGATAACTGAAAATATTATGATGCTATTTTGATGAAATTTTAACTTTCAAGGTAAATAAAGACAAAAATACAGCAGGGATTGCAAATGGATGAAATCCGACAATGGGTTAGGATCCTATAAGCTTTTGATCGAACCAAGGCCAAACAAGTATATTTCCGAAACCAATAGAGAAATATAATCTTTAAACTTGGTACCAGAGTGTTTTTTCCTATTTCTCTTGTGTCTATGAAATTTGAGATTAATTGGATTAATTGGAAATTACCTCACACGCAAACCTCCAAAGGTGAAACAAGCATAAATTTAAAATTAATAAAGATAGCAAGTTTAAATTTGTTACAAAGTAGATCTACAGGTTTACTTAATGTTTCTGGGATCAGTTGACGTGGGAGTTCATATAACAGTCATTTGAATTCGTCAGGTGAAGGATATTACTTGCATCGACTTACTGTTGTTTCATTACTTATTTTTAAATAATTCATTTCATTGGTTATTGAGAGGACCTCGGTGTCTTTGTTGTACGCCGTGTACCTGGCGTATAAAACGAGGCAATGCAGGCTCAATCGACGCACAAATATTAATTGTTTTCACAATCCCAATTTAGTTACAAAAATCAAAAATTAAAATTATTTAATTATAAAAATTGGAAAAAAAAACATTTAAATGAAAATATTTGTAAAAAAAAATTGCATATCTGCAGGCGCTATAAAATTTTCCTTTAATATTTCACTTCATAACGATTTTTTACACTGTGATCATTATAAACCAAAAAGAAAATTATTACAATATAAATTTACATTTAAAATTCATAAATTATATCTAGGTTGTGTCATGCATCCAATATGACTTCTTTTTATAACCATAAAACATTTATGTTGTTGTTGTTTTATTTTGGTTTTAAACCAAGAAAATTGATATTTTAATATTTTAGTTATCAACATTACATCGTTTTATCCCATGTCAATTTTTTTTTTTTATGAATTTCCAATTCTAATGTAATCTAGACCAGACATAATAAATTATTTAGATATTTTGTTGTTGTTGTTTTTTTTTATTTTGAAAGAAAATAGAAAATAAATCTGATATGTTCCTACATAAATTTAACCACCTTTTTTAACACCCGCCAAACTCAAAATTTTCCTTTCTTTGTTTTAAAATTAAAAGAAGGATTGATATATTGAAAAAAAACTAACTGTATTTTGGCGTAAAGGATGACCCAAAATATTTAATAAATATTTGGTATTTTATATAGCTATCAATAATAGTACTCGGTTTGGCTTTAAGGAATTCAATTGGATTCAAATTTTTTCCAATTAAATTCCTTTAATTTTTTTTTCAATTATTATAAAAGCCTTTGTTCAGTTTTTTGACAAGATTTTAATTATATTGAATAAATGGAATCAATTGGGTATAAGATTTAATCATTCAGTCTGTTAAGACTTTTTTTTGGATTTCAATTAGGTTTGAAATAATAATGTAATAATAATTATTTAAGTTTGTAAAACAAAGGAACAAAAGAAAGGTTAATTAGTTTAAAATTGAAACAGACATAATTTAATATTTTAATAATCATTAAAAATAGATTTTAAATTTCGAGAAGATTGTGATCCAGAGTATGTCTGACAGCAGACAATGTATCTATTTTTTTTAAAATGTAATACGTCATTGCATTAATGTATTAGCATATACTTAGTATATTATTGTAAAATCATAATTTTAAATTTTTCTTAAAACTGTTCTCTTTTAGAGATGCTGTAGTAGCTCATGGTATATTTATTCAGCCTATGTTATATAAAAACCCAGTTCACAATTTTTTTTAACAACTGGCCATAAATTTAAGGTGTTATTCAGAGGGTTAAACGCTCTTAAACTGTCATTAAAAATTAAATAGGTCGCTACCGTTTTGGTTGGCACAAGATATTAAAGTTTCATATATATTCGAATTATTGATGCGTTGTAAATTACCTAGTTTGTTGGAACAGTTTTCTTAATGATTAGTTTTTCGATATCTAGAACGTCTATTGTAACGCCAAATGCCGATTTTGTTGCATCAACCCTTAAAAAATAAAGCAATTACAAATAACTCTCTTTTTTGCAAACTTTTAGAATGTTTTTTTTTTTAAATTAGGTTTTAATTTAAGGTTATTTTATCAAGACTTTTCAAGATTTTCATCACTGCTCGCTCCCAAAACTATATTCTACCAAAAAAGCAGCTAACTTCTGTAGAAGATGCGGGTATTTGAGTTGACTGAGGTAATGATGAGTTAGAAGCGAACCGCTTGCTAAACAAATTTGCTTTAGAATCTGGTACGATGTGGTTATCTTTATCAACACGTGGTGAGCAAGCAGACCCGCTTCTGTTTACTTTTAAACATTTTGCAAAGTTCAAAATGATTTGCAAAATGATTTGGGCATGTTGATTAGTTTGCGTTCCTACCTTTAGTTGAAAAAGAATTTTTGCTTGCGTCTGTTGCGAATCGCTATATAGTTTGCCGTGTGATCCTCCAAACCACTGTCCTTATACTTTTAAAGGCTTCCTCCTTTTTAAGAATGTTCTCTTTACAAATGCGACTAAACCAAGATTTGGGTTTATGTTAAATAGTTTTTTTGAAATGAGGAATAAATAACATTTTTCCAAGTAGAATGGTTTTACTAATCGTATTTGCAGCGAAGTCGACGGTTTTACCGCGGATGTACATTGACCAATTAAAAGTTTTATAAAAATTGTTTAGAGCCTCCCAGTTAGCATTGCTATAATAATAAAAATTTATTATATAGTATAAATAAAACATTGAGACATTTTCAAATTTTGTAATATTTCTTCTGATATTTTTTTTTTTAATTTTGCCAAAAATGCAGTAATTCAGTTTGTAAAAACTGGTATTTTATTCTAAAACTTTAAACTTTTCTAACTTTTTTATATTCAATGTCCTTAATTTTAATGGCTGAAATTTTTAAATAATAATTAAATTTAAAATAGCATACACAATTTTGTTGCGATCCGTTTTGGGAAAAAATATTTCATTACTATTAAAATTAATAACGATACTTGCTTAAATACTTTGAAATACAACTAATTGTAATGTAATTTAATATATTTTTTTCAGGTTACATTATAAATTTAAATTATTATATTAAAAAAAAAAACAAAATCTGGTTTTGAAAATTAAGTTATGGTTTATATTATATAGAATTTTTGACACCATTAAATGTGGTTGTGGTTTTTATCATTTATGATTACTGATTAGTGATTAGTAATTGTGATAAATAGTTATTAGGAATTTACTTTTTTGGTTACATGCTAAATCTTTTTTTTACCTCTAATTAGTATTTTCAAATTTTTACTATAAAACTTTTAAATATTTTATAGTAAATTCGCATTTTAATAGTAATTATATTATTTATTAAAAATGCTAAAGTGATTTGAATTAACTTTAAATAGTTTTTTAAAATGCTGCATTCATTTTGTTCAATGGAAAATTATAATCAACTAATTTATGTCGTATATGAAAGCCGTATTCTTTAATAAAATATTTTAATTTTTTTTTTTTTTTTTTTCCTGTTACTCCACTAGGGAGCATAGGGCTTCAACTTGAAGTCTCCATTTTTCTTTATTTCTTGCTACTGCTTCTATTTCGTTCCAGGAGCTCTCGCATCTGCTTATTTCATCTAGTACTGTTCTCCTCCATGTTGTTCTGGGTCTTCCTCTTGTTCTGGACCCACCTTGAGGGTTTCAACATAGCGCCATCCTTGTTATGCAATCTTCACTTTTCCTTAGTGTGTGTCCAATCCATTTCCATTTCCTTCTGGTAATTTGCTTCACTATTGGCTCTTCATTTGTTAACTTCCACAAGTCCACAGTAACAGCAACCAAAAATTGATACTTTCCCTCTTTATACCATTTCTGCATCTCAACTTCTTGCCGGATATATTAAAGTTAATTTTGAAAAAAAAGTGGTAAAAAATCTCACTTTTATGAAAACTTTTTATTCCAAACAATTTAATTTAATAAATTAAGATCAGAATTAAAACATATTTATAAAGCTTAAAGTCTATTCTAAGAAAAAAATCTTTTCAATATACATGTCGATTTTTCAAAATATTTTAGTAGCTTTAATATAAAAGAGAAATAACTTCTTAAATTCTAAATACTCTACACAATTTTGATATTTGTTATACTTCAAATGTCAAAGGTGATATTTTTATTTAGTTTTGTTTTAAAAGCATGTAAAAGTTGGCATACATTAAGCCGAGACCTAAATTAAGTGAATTATTTTGTAAGGTAACTTTTAAAAGCACTTTTCATTTTAAATAATTTGATTCGAACCGAGACGAGAGTTTAACGAATCGACTGTGATAAAAATATTTTTAAAATAATTGAATTGCATACTTTCCGGTGCAATCAATAGTCTTTTTTAAATGAAAAAGAATTAAAGATATAAAATAGATGCAAAGGCATAATATATTACCAACTTTTGGTCTTGCGCTTACCTCATCTGATTTCAAGTTTAAAAACATGCTTTAGTTCTGTTAAAATTTATAATATTTGAGGAAACAACTACCCCTGGCAACTTGCCAATGTTGAACTGATTGGACGAGAAACCAAAGAAGGGAAATTTTACTGGCCCACACATTTTGAAAATTACCAGAGTGCATAGTAAGGGAAGCATTTGCATAAAAATACAAGAGATTTGAAGGCTAGGTTGCTCTAACTAAACCTGAATATGAACAAGATCAATAGAGATGACTATACTACCAGAATGCATAGTAAGGGAAACACCAGCATAAAAACACAGGAGATTCGAAGGTGAGGTCGCTCTAACTAAATCTGAATGTGGATTTTCAATTCAATTGTAAAAGCATGGGAGGATAAGAGTACAACGTGAAGAGGTTAAAGAGAGATGCCTAGTATTAATTATCGCTAAGAGTATTGTAATCAGTCGCTTGCACAACACTTGCTTTCAACAATTGCGAGTTTTTTTTAAACAGATACAAGAATAACTAGATTATATTTTCATCTATTTTAGAAAAACATGTTAATATTAATATGCATGACTACTTTTTATTTTATGCAAACTGTTTGTCTTTCAAAACCATTTTAAAAACAACTCTAATAACATTTTTCAAATAAGTTTTATATCTAATGCTTCGTTTTTTCTTTTGTCTAATAATAAATGATACCTATTTTTATCAATTTAAGTCTAAACTTTTTCAACATTTCCTTAAGAAAAACCAAAACAAAAACATCATAAAATTGCTTCATATAATAAACATACCTTATTACATTCCATTTTCCATTTTCTTTCAAAGTAAAAAACAATTTTCTGAAAAAAAAAGTTAAAGTTCATACACGTTTAAAAAATATTATCTTGGATTAACCATCAAGAGCAACAATCAGAGTAAGAGAAAGAAATAAAAAATACCCAAATCAAAACATCACATAAAGAACAACACAATTTTGAAAGTGAAAACTTTTTAGACGAATTGATTATTTTTAGAAAATCTAAAGATTTAAGACAAATTTTAAAAATTGTGTTAAAAATTCAAGAAGTTGTGAATTTTTAAGTCTCTGAAATCAAATCAAATAAAATTTTATAACTCTGATATAAAGAAACTTTCTTTTGCTCTTTTGAAAATAAGTTGAGATGTATAGGGCACACACTTAGAAAGCCGCAAAAAGCATAGTAATGGAAGCACTAGATTGGAACTCACAAGGAACCCAAAAACGAGAGCACCCCAATAACAGTGGCGAATTAAAAGAACTCAACTGGAAAAACATGGGAGGAAGCAAAAATAAGTGCTCCGAATAGAGTTAGATGGAGAAGCCTAGTAAATATCCTATGCTTCCGAGAGGCGCAATAAGGAAAAAAAAAATAAAGAAACTTAAAACAGAACAGCAAAGTTACAATGCCAGCAGATGTGTATTATAAACAAACTTGTTTGTTTGAAATGAAATGTGAATGTATTTTAATTCCAGTTGTATTGAACTTTATGAATTAAAGTATTTGCTAAATACTTAATACTTAAATAGTGGGGTGCTATTGTCATATAAATTATAAATTATTTTTTTTTCTCATTTCAGACATGATCTGACTGGAATCAGAACCTGAGACCCCCCGTTTGAAAGACCGATATCCTATAACCACAACGCCATCAGTCGGATAGAAGTCATTATAATATTGAATACAATATGGAAGTGAACTCCTCTCATTAATTAATTGTGATTAAAAATATAAAAAGAATATTTTCATCAGTTTTAGCTAAGATCGGACCTGCATTCCTTTATTAATACCACTGGCATTAAATAAACATGGATTGAAACGAAAAATTTGTTTTCTTAGAAAATTGTAATCTAATATGTCAATCTTTAAAATATATCGAATTTTTAAAATATTCGAGTTCGAAGTAATCAAAGTGGTAAGGATGAAGATAACTTTTATCTTCTTTTAATCTCTCGGAGGACAAAGATCAGCCAAGTACTTTTTCCATGTATTGTTCACTTCTGTCCATACTATACCACTTTTTTAAATTTTTCTGAATACTTTTCTTCTCAATATCATTTGTAGTTTTCCACATTCTATTTCTTTCTGTGAATTCCATTCTAATGCTTCAATTTTCATTTATATATAGTTTCTTTAAACAGTCTGTGTAACCCAATTTCACTTTATCCTCTTTGTATAGAATATAGGTTTTTCATTTCATGAGAAACCATGGGATTCTATTATCGCCTCTGCAATGAAAATTTACAAAAAGTTTTGAGGAATTTAATGCCGAAGACTTGCAACTTATTCGCAGTAGACTGCTTCCTTTGATTATTTTGGATAATTGGAATTTACAATTACAATAATTTACTTGCGTACTAATTTTTTGTATAATACCCTAATTAAAATGGTTAGGCAATAATGAAAATGATGATATTAGCTATTACAAAAACTTTCTGAATCCTAATTACAAAGAAATGGGCTTATATTGACAATAATGATATAAAATGCAATTTAAAAAGCTTTCAAGTTCTTCCAACTCAGATACACATGTATAAGCATATTAAAAATTCAAATAATTCTTTTCTAATACGTCAATAAACATTTAATTGATTAGAAATTGCTACTTTTAATTGCTTCAATAATGTATTAAGAATTAACTTCGGTTTTATGGTAACGAATTTTAGTACCAATTTAAATATTACTTTGTTGTAATTAGAATTTTGGATTAGTTCTTCATTACTTTGATAGATCAATTATCAAAATGTATTCAAATAAAAAGTTACCCAAAATTATAATTATTTTTAATTAACATATATATATACATCTTGTAAATGATACTTTTGAGTGCTTTTATTAGCCAAACAATTAAAACTAACTTTTACATGAAATTTAAATGTTTTGTTTAACCTTTCAATTAAATTTGTTACAGAAGAACAACATATTTGTTTTAAGGGGAAGCAATTGCAGAAAATTTTACCAGGATTGTTTACAGAGGATCTTTTCTTTTCTATTTATAAACTAAATCCTTCTCCGCAAAACATCGATGCTTAGGATGTTCAAATTATTTTAGGGGAACTTAATTTGTGAATTCAGAAATCTACGGTCTAATATTAATGAAGGTCTGTTTCGGACGTCGAGAGACAAAGAACCAATATTAGAAAAGATAAAAGTTATATAGGACTTCGCAAAGTTCTCAATTATAAAACTACACATGAAGTCTCTGATAATTTGTAGTTTTTTCAGGTTCTTGAATTAACAGGAGTAGTTCGGATTAATAATCTGACAAATCTAACGTACCTAAAAATACTTTACTTGCATTATTCCAAGGACAAAAGTGACAAAAAAAAACTCATTTCGAAATTTAATGAATTTAAACGTTCTGAACTTTCAAAAATATAAAGTTAGTCAAATGTCAATACTTTTTTTTAAGAATATCACTAGATTTTTAATATGCGCATAATAATAACCTAAACATCTGCCACAGCTTCTAACACACTTACACAGCTGCCAATATTACTTTCAATGTGTAATAAAGTTCAAAGAAACAAAACATTTTGACAGCAACAACAATTTTTTACTGTCAAATACTGGATTAGATTTGACAACCGGAAATATACAAAAAGTCTAAACAAAAATTTATTTTAAAATTTAATAATTCGAAATTATTTTAAATTAGAGAAAATTTCTATATATAAGTACTTTGTTTTATAGTTTTAAAACTAATTATGTAAAATAATTATAAAAATTAAAAAAGAAAGAAACAACAAAAAAATAAGTTTATAAAAAATAGTTTTAAATAATTAAAGTGGAATTTAGTTCAAAAAATTTTTAATAAGTTAATTATAAGCTTTGAAAAACTCTTCTGTTAATTCTTATGCTAATTCTGCACAAACTTTTCTATAATAAACATTGTTGAATAATTAACTTATATATTATATTATCCATAAGATACATTATCTTGTTTAACTTTGATATAATCAATTATAATTTTAAAATACAAGACGTACACAACAATTTTCATTATAATTTTTGACAACATACTAGTGGAATATCATAATATGTATAAACATAACCAAAACTTCAAAACTGAATGCATGCTCTAACAAAATTTATAATTACCATTCAACAAAATATACGTTTAAAATTAAATTATATAAAAATGTACAATGTGATGCAAAACCTAAGAATAACCGCTTTAAAATTTTGTTGTTAACAAAATTTACTCGTACATGCAGAAATATAATTCATGTTGCCGTCATCATTTCATTATAAACAAGTGATGAAAAATACCAAGAATTTTTAAAAAAGCACATTTCCCAAACTACAAAATGTTTCATACTGAGTATTTTGTATTTTATAAAAATGAATGATTATATTATAATTTAGTTATTTCATCAATTCATTATTAATTATGACTAATAGTTAAATACTTAGAATATAATCCCAATGCACTCAAGAAAACCTGTTAACAAATGCGAAATATCATGTTGGAGCTTCTATTTGAACGTTTAATTTTGGAAAATATGCACTGGTGAATAAGTTAATGATTTATAAAAAAATGAAAGTTGTAATTTTTAAGTCCTAATAGCCTTTCAATTTTCTTTCAAAATTCCCAAAATTTTTACTAACCAAACTTATGATGAACCTCGAGGATTTATTTTTACCCAGTTGTCGCACACCCTTAGGTTCTAGGAATTAAATTGAGAATTTTACTAAAATTTGGAATTTTACTTAAAATTTTATGTTCTAATCAAAAATGGTTAAAATTAACAGACTCATTCTTCAATTTTAAAACACCTTTTAAGTTTAAGAAAAATCTTTAAAATATGTTAAAATATAATGTTGAAGCTTTAATTTTTGTATTTATTTGAAGAAAACTTAAACAGGTTTTCAAATTACAGGTCTTCTAAAAATTTAAAATATAAAATTTTTGATCACTTACAGCTTCTAAACGTTGGGCGTCTCATAATAATTTCATTAAGCAACTCACTTCTCTCAAAATTTCAAGTTTCTAGCTTAAGCTGTTAAAAGAAATGAGGGATCAAAAATATTACAAAAATTGAGTTTCGTATAACAGTAAATTTTAGTACCATATGGCAACCCTATAAATTTGTACTATAATATTTATAATAAACTTGTAAAATCAACTGTCAACAATCTTTTTCAGACTGAAAATATACCACATCACTCAGATTGAAAATATTTTTCTTACTTTTGGGGGATATAGAAAATAGCTATCCGAAACGGCTAAGGCTACGATATCTAGCCGAAGTTAAAATTTCGTTTCTTTTTTTTCAAACGATGTAGAAGTTTTGTAAACATACGGACAGACGGACAAATTGAAACTATATGGGCCCATTTTTTTAAAATTTTTTGAAAATGTTCTAAAAAAAACTTTATTTTTCCAGGAAAAGTTACTCTTGTAACAATTCAGATGGATTATAGCAGAAAATTCGCTACTATAATAGAAGCAATAATAAATATTGGGTTTTTTTTTTAATACTGTAATTTAACAATGAATTTCAGTTAGATATTTGTATTTTTAGTTTTTAAATTTAACTCTTTTCAAAAATCTTTTGGAAAAAATTTATTCACAAAACAGGTTGCTATAACTTCAAACTCTACAAATGTATTTAAGGTCCATTCCCAGTTTGGTTTTAAAATGAGAGTGGTTTTAGTTGGTTTAGGTACAACATTATCCTAATGAACCCTATACAGTGATTCTGATTGGCTTTAGATGATTTCCTTGTTAAAAGAAGCTCTAAAAAACAAAAAACTAATTGCAGACCCATTTTGTTCTGCGATTTGATTAAATCTGCCTTGAAACTGTTTGGTTGTATATTAAAAATGTTTGAAGGCATACATTTCCAAATCAAAAATTTTGAAGTAGTCTAAAATACATTTTTCTTTTCCATTTTCTTTGTAACAAAATTTAGAAAATTACTAATGTATATAGTTTTAAAATCGAAATTATCTTTTAATACAGGATTTACAGTTAATTGACTTAACTTTATAATATCTTTAATCGAATTAGCAATCAATGTTATAAAAGGTAATCGTTTAAGAGTCTCGAAGATTTTAAGATATTCATTATAACTACGAAGTTCAAAATCAAATATGTATGTATTCTTATTTTAAAATGTTCACAAATCCTGTGAGATTCAATAAAATCCAATATAGTAAACTGAGTTAAATAAAATAATATTTTGATAGGGTTTTTTTTTAATTTAATTTTTTTACTATATGACTTGCACCATGTTTTAATTTTACAAAACTATTTTCATATGGTTTTTCTTTTTTAAAATGAAAATTTGTGGGATCATTTTACCGTTATTTATGTCCTAAAAATAATCAATATTATGTGCAATGTTCAGTTACTCTTATTTGTTTTATGATTTTCTTTTTTATTTTTCTGTATAAATCCGTCCTTTTTTATGTAACTTTTGACATGATGAAATTTTAAATATTACAGTAACAGAGGATTAATGGTATAGTTATTCAAGCATATAATTTAAAGTTGCATATTAACACTATTTTTGTAAATATTTGGTTTTTGATGGTGGATTTTGGATGAAGAAGAAAAAAACTTTATTTTTAATGCATTTATTTAGGTTTCGTTGTCATGTGTTGAATTTAAAACTTAAAATCATTTGATAATTGGTACTTGTGATACTTTAAGTTCTTCAAAAAGGATTCTGTTGGATAAAATTATAACTTTTGTCTATTTGGATTATACAATTAAGTTGTTTTATATAAAATGTGCAATATTTGTGGTGCGTATCAACTGCCATCAATCTGAATTCTGAAAAAATTTCGAGGACTCACTTTAATTTGAGCAAAATTTTTTCATTCGAAAGTTTTATTTTTATTTACAAGTGATTCAAATTTTGAAAAAAAAATAAGTATATCCAACTAGAATTGACTGTGAGCAGATGTTTTAAGATGACAATAAAACTGAATAGGCGGTATTTTACAAATTAATTGAGACATAACACCTAGCTCGTAAAATTCAACCTTATTGGAAATAAAGTTTATATAGGCCTTAAATCCTTAAACATAAAATCTAGCTCTTTAAATTCAGCTTTAAGTTTTATTTCTCATTTCAAGTGTAATTGAAGTCTATAGGCCTTAAATTGTATTATAAAACTATTATTCTGTAAAAAGTTAAGTTCAAAATCACTTTGACCTATTTTCCGTAATATATATATTCATATATGTTTACCCACGACTATGAATTGTGAAGGCATATTACAACTATTTTATAACTAACTGTACGTCCGGAACATTTTCCACAGATTTTCAAGCAATTTTCCATATTCTGATCAGTCCCGTCTGTAACATCTTCTGTATAACCTCCTTCAAAACTTATTTTTTCCACAAAAAATTTCAACAATTCCAATGAATTAACTTATCGGAGTTTTATTTTAAAATTAAAATACTTATTGGAAATCAAATAAATTTTAATTACTTCAGAATTTAATTTAAAAAAAAATTAAGGTAAAATTTCCATAAAATGTAGAAGAGCATAAATTTATATTAATAAATTTTTTTACTCATAATTTCTGTTTTTAGATCCCTTTTAAAAATAAATTAAATAAAGTGAGGTTATATTTTCAGACTTATTTAATTTATCCTGTCAACTTTAATCAAAATTTAAATGTAGGTATTTTGTTGAATAATTCCAAAATGTTTTATTTTTCTTTTTTTAACAAAAAAAAGTTCCATTAATAATCTATATCTTAATTTTAAAGAATATTTCTAAATTTAGTTATCGTTAGGCACACATTTCTAATTAAAACCACTTATTTTTATCAAGTATTTTCGGTAAAATAAAATTAAAATGATATTAAATAAAAAGTGTAATAAATATTGCATATTTTTAAGAGGTGAATTAGAATTTCATTTTAAAATTCATATAGAATAAAATAATTTAATTAATATAAGTTAATTTTTTTGGAAAATTTCAAAAAAAAAATTATTTATAGAATTGAAATATATTTTTAAAATGTTGACTTCAAAATTAGTGCTGAAATGTATTGGACAACCCTTTAAATTAATTCAACTAATCCAACGTCTTATTATATCAGACAATGTTTGCTACAGTAGTTAGTTCCTTTGGACAATAATTAATTATTGCTGATGTTCTAAAGCATATAGTCCTCAACTGTGCAATAATAGTAGTTAGTATTATAATGGTTCTGTTGAAATATGGAATACATATTGTTAACTGTTTTAACTGCTATTTAATTTTTTTTAACTGTTGATTTAGCTTTTGTATAACTTTGAAAATAAATATGTAAAAAACTCTCGGAATTGGTAATTAATTTCATGAAATTTTTATATAATTAAAATTATTTTGCTAATTTTAATATAATTCAATTTCTTGTATTTAAAGGAGTTAAATTATTTATAAATATTAATTCGAAAACTAAAATTTAGCCTTGAGCTTAATTAAAACCTTGAGTTTATGAATTTAATTAAAATAAAAAAAATTATATTAATATTAAAGATTTCATTACAAGTAAATTTACGAATTATTTAAGACCTTCCTTTGAAAAAAAAGGTTTTTTATGTGCTTGCTGGTTATCTGCTATTAAGGCTGTTTATATCATAGGTACTTGTGAGAACAGAGGGGACATATTATATTCTAATAATTGATCTTAGATTTTCAATAAATATACTATTTGTTAAATATTGCAATCATTTTTTATTATAAAGTATTTCTGTATCTGTGAGTTATATTATTAAATTAAATTATTTATTTATATTATTTTTATATCAATGGATTTTTTATAAAGAAAATCAGGAAAATCATGTTTACCATAAATAAAAAAATAAATTAGCTTATATCACTATTTTCAAAATTCATTATTAAGAGTAATCAAATTTCCATTTGAAACTTTCAGTTGCTGTTGCCATATTGTGAGTTGCTAATTTGCTCTTAATTAAAATTTGAGACAATTTTCGAATACAAAAATTTAATAAATTTAGTTACAAACTTATAAACGAATATGAGTACTCACAAACTTATGAAATTAATGAAGATTCCTACTACAGAAAATGGTGTCCAAGAGCTCAGAACGATGTCAAAGGAATTCTTGTTTTTTTTTCAATTCTTTAGCTTATTGATTGCTATTTAACTCTAACTTAAGAAAAATTCGACTCTATGTTGCTTGTGCTAATCTGAGTCATTTCAGTAATATATTTGAATCTCGATATTTGATTGCCCGGGAACTTATCTCATATGAGTCAAAACTCCCTTGGAAAATGATGCATAACTTCTCATTATATTTTCAAAATATGATTAAATTTTAAACTACGTGAAGCATATATTATTGTCTAAGAGAGACTCTATATTCAGAGCAAGTTGATTAAAAAATTAAAGTTGTTCCTTTTCCCCAATTTTTTTATAAAATAGTAAATGCGAAATTTCAAGTCAAATGTTCCCTTCTTGTTCACTCATTCTAGTTATAACCTTCCGGGAACTTTTGGTTTATTTTTTAAATTAAAAATCCCTAAGAGACTTTTGACTTCGGGATTTTTGACATATATATATATATAAAATCATCAGATTATTAGAATTTAGAAATTCATATTATTAAAATCCGTCTTATTAACTTGTCATTTTGAATATTTTTATCTAGATTTAAATCTAAAACTCTCAAATAGACTATTGACTTAAAGCCTCCACTCAAAATTTTCCAACGTAAAACAGGGAGTACAACGGATGCTCATCCCATCCATCCGAATTATTAAGATGGCGTAACACGGCTTATGGAAATTCATTTGTTATGCGCACATCGAAATAAGGGAACCATATTCCGTCTAATGAGTTTCCTAAAGTAGATAATTCGTATGTTTACAATTTAATTAAATTTAAGTAGATTATTAACATCTTTCTTCTCAATATCCTTCCAATTTTTTCCCATCCATCATAATCCAAGATCCCAAATAACCTCCCACAGAATTCCAAAACTCTTCCATATTCCCATTCCTGTAACCAAGCTGTTCATTTGTAAAAGTCGCACAATACCCCAAAAACAACGCACAGTTATTTTAATGGACAAGAGTAGTTTTTTAATTTAAATACCAATCATAATTGAATAGTAACCACATTCCTACAAAGATAAAAAAAAATCTAAAACTATTCCTGATTTATATATACATATGTATATATATATATATATATATCTTCTTAACCACAACAATCAGATTAATTTAAATTTAATTTATTACAAATTTAAATCTATTAAAACATTCTTTATAAATTTTTAATTTCAATTATTTGTAAAACTTACACCAGCTGTGCCAACATCTCTAAATTCAATAAATATTTAATCTCAAATAATAATCCCACATTATTTTCTTGATTTAAATTGAAAAATTAAAAAAAAAAATAAAGGAAAATGCAAAAAAAAACTTTAAATTCTACTTTGCATAAAATTTACAAAATTTATTGAAATAAAATTGAAAAATCCTAAGTGAGGAAATAACATTTTTACTTGAATTTTAAAATTTTATTGTCTTCAAAAATGCCTTTAAACTTTAAGTTTTCCTTTAATATCCTTATTTTTTTATGTATATGTATAAAATTTTCCCGAAATTGAGGATTAATTATACATATAATATTATTATACATATAAAATTGAATCTATATAAAATACCTAGTATTTCCTGAAATATCAAGGTTATACAGAATTATAATATGACTTACTTTCATTTCAATTTTATTTAAAGCAAAAGAGAAAGTAGAGTAGACTGTCATCTATAGGATACTCGCATAAACGTTTTAATATGCATTATCTCATCCATTAACTTAATTTTATTTCTTTTAAATTTCTAATACACAGCTCAATAGACTTTGGGATTTATATAAAAGTTGTATGGCAGTTATACGAACCTCATGCACTACGCTAGACTGCCCAAATTTCCCTATAAAACTAAACTTCCTTTGGAAAAATTTCTTACATCTAGGGTTATTACCCAAACTACCCGAATCTGGAAAGCAAACGGGCTGCATATTAAAAGCAAAAACGGCTCTTGTGTATAAATGATTTTATGAAAAATCCTAGCCCTTTTAGTTTTTGAGTTATCGTTCAGACCGACGGACTTAAATACATAGCTAGATCTGATTTTGATCGGATCTAGATTCTGATTCGATCCATTCACTTGAGTCTATGTCTACCCTTAAACGTGCTATCCATAAACTTGATTCTATATCTATCAGCTCTCCCCCTCTATTTTCTAAGGGCCACAAACGATATAGCAAATTCATTATACCATTAGAACTACATTCTTTCGGGTAGTAAAGTATTCTAAAAATCAAAATGGGATTTTTTGTATGTATTTTTTGTTAAGAGCCCTAGCAATGATGGATTGCGTAAAATATTACGAAACAACCAAAAAACCCGTCTAAGGAAAGTCTTAAAGGAGAGTGAAAATTGAAAAAGTAGGCAATTCCAAATATATAACAGAGAAGCAATTTAATTGAAACAAAGAAACCTCTTCCAAATACAAAAATATTATGCAATCGAAAAGGAACACCTCCAGAATGTTTTCCATTCTTATAATAGAAGGTAAAATTATTTGATCAAGATTCTCATTTAATATTTTAATTGTTGTGGTTTGAATTGCTTTTATATCGGTTAGTATATAAGGAGTGGAATCCTCAATGAAATATTCTTATTAATTGTGAATAATATGATAGAAGACACATTAATCATAAATGATTAATTGAATTTGGCAATAATATTGACATATAAATATTATAATATGATATGATATTTTTCTTTTCATTCCTTTTATTATTTTCATTGGAAAAGCCTAAGCGTCCCATGTGAAGACATACCATATACTATAAAATGTTTAGAATTATTACAAAATTATCACGTATACTAATGAAATATAATGATAATGTGAATGACAATCATAATTTTTAAAAATTGTATCAATAATTTTTTTTTTTTTTTTTAATAAAATTTATTTGTAAGGCCAATTAACCCATTTGGATTTTATAAGGCCCGATTAATACATTAAGTTTACAGTATTTAATAGTTAAAATAAAGCATAATTCTATGAAAATTAAAAAATAAAATTAAAATATGTACATATATATTATCTAATTTCTAAAAAAAAAAAAAAAAAAAAAAAAAAAAATTTAATACATCAATGGATTTTTATGAATTTAACTGTTATTTTTTTTTTTTTTGTATAAAATTTTTTATAGTATTTTAATTTAATTAATTTAACTTAAATTTTATTAAAAATATTGATTTTTTTTAAAAATTTTAATACATTTTGAATATTGTTTAAATCTTCATCTGCTAAATTTTGTAATCCTGTAATATTGTGAATTTGCCTTTCGGTTATGTATAAAGGGCATGATTCAAATATATGTTTTATATACAAAACTTCATTACAGTCACATCTTGGCTGGGGCTCGTTATCCAAAATATATTTATGTGTTAAACTTGTATGACCGATTCTTAATCTTGTAAGAATAACAGACTCCTTACGTGATAGATGATCTATATTTGACCATCGGCTTACATTATTTTTTATTTCCCTCAGTTTATTATTATTTATTTCGAACCATTGCTTACTCCATGAGGATTTAATTATTTTGTCAACGAGGTTTTTATAGTCAGAATAGATAAATTTGTATGAAATGTCTATTTCTTCCAAAATCGAGTTTTTGGCTAAGATATCCACTTGCTCATTTCCTGCAATTCCGATGTGACTTGGAATCCAAAAAAGATATATAGTTTTACATGGGTATTTTAAGCTTAAATCTTTAATGTCCATTGCAATAGGATCTTTTGTTTGAAATTTTGATATATTTTTAATAGCACTGAGTGAGTCAGAAAGAATAACTATTTTATTTTTCGCAATATTTTGTACCGCGAAAAGTATTGCTTTATATATTGCAAACATTTCAGCCGAGAAAATACTTGTAAATTTAGGTAGGTGAAAAGTTTCTGAATATCTGTTGTAGAAAAAGGCACATCCGGTTTTTTCATTATTTATTGATCCATCAGTAAATATGTGTTCACAATTTTTAAATTTTGTATTTATTTTATATTGGTATATTTTCTTATAGATTTCTCTATTTGTTTGCTCTTTTTTATAAGTACTTAGGTCGATATCTATTTCGATATTTGGTTTAATCCACGGCGGTGTATCTGTTAATTTTTTTTTATGGAAACTGGTTAAAATTGGTATGTTATATTTATCTATTAGTTTCTTTATCCTGACATATGTGGGTTGAAATTTATTTGTTTTTAACTTTTCAAATTGAAGTGTATTGTTTATTTTCATTGTCAATGGATGATTTTTAAAAGATAGTAGTTTCATTCCATACAATATTATTTGTTTTTCTCTCCTTTCATGTAAAGGTATTAGTCCTGAATCAGTTATAACGCTAATACTAGGACTAGTCCTATAGGCACCCGTTGCTAGTCTTATACCTGAATGCAGCACAGTGTTCAGAGTGTTTAATATCCCTTTTCCAGCTGAGTCATATATTACAGAACCGTAGTCTAGGATTGGTAATATTACCATTTCAAGAATTCTTAGCAATAGTTTTCTGTCTGAACCATATCTTGAGTGAGACAAAATTTTTAGAATATTTAGATTTCGTAACGCTTTCGCCTTGATTATTTTTATATGTTCTTGCCATTTTAACGTACTATCGAAGACCATCCCCAAAAACTTTAAATTTTTAACATATTCAATATTAGTATTGTTGAAGATTAGCGAAGGTTCGATGAATTTTCTTTTTCTAGTAAAAATCATTGCTTTGGTTTTATTCCCCGAAAAATTGAAGCCGGTAGTATTGGACCAACTTTTTAAATTTTCAAGAGTTTTCTGAAGATGTTTTTGTATTTTTCCTAAGTTTTTCATGGATGCAAAAATGACTATATCATCAGCATACAGGAGACATTTGACCGGTAATTTAATATGTTCAAAGATAGTATTGATTACAATATTAAAAATTGTCACGCTTAAAACTGAGCCCTGTGGTATACCATTTTCCATATTTTTAGTATCAGAGAAATAATCTGCCAATAATGTTGAAAATTTCCTACATTTTAGATAATTATCAATAAATTTGGTTATTTTTCCCTTTATATTTTTTTTTAATAAAATTTCTATTATTTTACGTCTCCACATCATATCATACGCTTTTTCTATATCAAGAAAAATGGCTACTAAGAATTTTTTTGAAGCAAAACTTTCCATTATTTCTGATTCCAGAACTGCTAAATTATCTAATGTGCTTCTATTTTTACGAAAACCAGATTGATACATATTGAATGATTCATTATGTTCAAGGTACCATACTAATCTTTTATTTATCATCTTTTCCATTATTTTACATAAACAATTGGTAAGAGATATTGGTCTGTAATTTGATGCTATTTTTGGATCCTTATTTGGCTTTAAAATGGGAATAAGTATTGCTCTCGTCCAATTTTCAGGGAAAGTTCCCGTATGCCATATATGGTTGAAAAATTTTATAATGTATTTTTTACTTGAAAAGTTTAAATTTTTTATCATGTCATAATTAATATTGTCTGGACCTGATGATTTTCCTTTACAGGTTTGAAGTGCACCGTCTAGTTCATACATGGAAAATGGTTTATTAAAAGTTGCATCTGGATCATTCGGAATTTTTAGTTCATTTTGTTCAACTCTATTCTTGAAATTGCGGAAATTTTCGGAATAATTTTGAGATGAAGATATTTTTGCAAAAGAGTTACTTAGTTTTTCACAAATTTCTGAGGTATTTGTTATTATATTATTATTATCTATGATTGAGGTGGGTTGATTTGTTTTATAATTTCCTTTTATTTTTCTAATATTATCAAAAATAGTTGTGCTGGGAGTATTTGAATTTATTCCTTGTATAAAATTTTCAAAACTTTGTTTTTTATAAAAACGGATAAGTTTCCTACATTCTCTCTTAATTACTAAAAAATTTTTAAAATCATTTAGATCCATAGTTCTCATATATTTTCTATATAATAGCTTTTTGTTTCTTATTGCATTTTTAATTTCTGAATTCCACCAAGGAACTCTTTTTTTAATATATTTTCCAGTTGTTTGTGGGACAAAAGCTTCTGCCGACTTTAATATTTCACTTCTAATATAAAACTCGTATTGGTCTATATTTGAAAAATTTTTCGGATGTAAATTCAAAGTAACATTTTGTTGATATTTATCCCAATCTGCTTTTTTATTAATCCATTTGGGTCTTTTGTTGTAATTTATTTGTGAATTTAATATAGTTATAATTATAGGAAAATGATCACTATTATGTAGGTCATTACATACATACCAATCAAAAAATTGTGAGATATCTGGAGACACGAAAGTTAAATCTATACTACTAAAAGACTTATGAGAATAACTGAAATAAGTACTATCACCATTATTTAGTAAACATAAGTTTTTTTCTTCTGTTATTTTTTCTATAATTTTTCCTTTATTATCGGTTTTTTTATCCCCCCATAGAACATTATGAGAGTTGAAATCTCCTAGAAACAGATATGGGCAGTCAAACTGATTGCAAAGATGTTTTAAATCTTCATATTTAATATTATAGTCGGGAGGTAGATACAGATTGCAAATTATGTATTTTGCTGGATAAAATACTTTAACTGCAACTGCTTGTAAATTTGTTTGCAAATCGAACTCTTCTGAATCAAAGTTTTTTCTTACCAATATGGCAACTCCACCATGTGCATTTGAGTTTGTATAAAAATTTTTGGTATAAGAATTGTAATTCTTTAAATTAGGATTGTGATCAAACTTAAACTTGCTTTCTTGTATACAAAAAATAAATGGATTATACTTATTTTCTAATAATTTAAATTCTTCAAAGTGTTTATAGAAACCATCAACATTCCATTGAATGATATGTTGGTTATTCATTTATAATAATAAATTATGTAAAGTCAATATTTCTGATAACATCAGAAAATTCTACTTCATCAAGACTACTGATACTACTTTCTCGCATTGACATAGAATCTGTATTTTTATTTGTTTTTATTTTTTTTATTCTTGTTATTTAATTTTTTTATTTCTCTTTTTTGTTTTTGGGAGAGTTTCTTATTAAAAATAATATTGCCGTTATCTAATTCTTTTAATATTATTTCTTTATTTTTATTAATAGTATTTTGTTTAACATCAACATCAACATCATCTATTTTATTGATTTTATTAGACGTGTTTGCCTGAGTTTTAGGAAAAATTGATTTTGCATTTAAAATATCGTTTTGTTTGTTCTCTTCTCTTATTATTGATTTGTTGTTGATTATTGTACTATCATTTTGGTTGTTCTCTTCTCTTATTATTGGTTTGTTGTTGTTTATTGTACTATTATTTTGTTGTTGTTGTACTGTATTAGATGAAGTACTATTTTTTTTTTCTTCACATTGACAGATGCAGTTACATTTTTTTTTATTTTCAACTATATTTATGTATGAATTGGTTAACCCGTGTCGCAATTTATATCTTCTTACTGCTTCTTTTATTTCAACATTTTCTTTAATTTTAATTGATTTAATTTCTTTTTCTTTCAAATATTTAGGGCATTTGATAAAAAAGGCATTATGTTGTTCTTTGCAATTTACACATTTTTCTGGATTTTTGCATTTTTCGTCTTCTTTGGTGTGATAAATTTGACTGCAGTTTGAACAAACTCTATCTTTTTTACAGTTTTCCGCTAAAAGGTTAAAATTTAGACAATTTAAACATCTCATTGGTGGGGGAATATATGCTCTTATATTATATTTTTGATATCCTATTATAATATCTTCTGGCAATGTCGAAGTGGAAAATTTTAAACAGTATAAACCTGTTTCAATTATATTTTCTCCGATATTTTTTTTAAATCTTTTGATTTCAATAATTTTTTGACTTTGCATTTCTATCAAAAACTCCTCATCTGAAACATATTTTAATTCTGGGCAAAAAATAATACCCTTGGCGTGGTTTAACGATTGGTGTTCTTCTACAATGACATTTATTTCATTGTTCAGCTTGCTTATTTCTATTATTTTTTTAGCTTGTTTCACATTTCTTGTTTGTATTAATACAGAGCCATTCCTTAGTTTGATGCATTTCAAGATATCACCTGCTACACTCATGAAAACTCTTTTTAGTAAAAAGGGTGACACTGTACTCATGTCTTTATTCAAATCTAATCTTTTCATTACTAAGAATTTTTGGTCTTCACTTGGATTTTTTAATTTTCGTGAACTATCAAAAGAAACGCATAGGTTGTTGTTGATATTTGATGAAGTTCCTCCACCAAAGGGTGGAGGTTCATTTCCGACCATAGCTCAAAGAATTATATAAATATTGTTTATATACTTTTTTTTTTTTTTTTTTTTTTTATGTTTTTTTAAGAATTGTGGTAATAGTTAATAGTCTCAAAAATGTTATTTGGGATTTCTTAAATTTAATTTATTTTTATGTTTTTATTTCTTATTCTATTTGTTATTATTATTTTTTTTTTTTTTTTAAATTATATATATGAATATTTAGAATTTGTTATGAAAATTTATATTTTTGTCAATAAAGAAATACCGGATTTCATACACTATTTTACACGAACCTTCTCCAAAGAGATTTCAAGCAAGACTGTATCAATAATTGAAATAATTAAAAGATTAGAAAATTTTTATGGAAATCATGCAGTAATTATTGAAAAATACTTTAATGATTTATACCAGCCAGCACATTAGTTCTTTCATGTTTTTAATTTCAAACTAGAGTGAATGGAAAAAATCGTAAGTCTTCGAAAGTAATTGCACTTCCCCGCAGCACTTAATTGCAGCTTCCTGTAGGAATATTTGGACTCTAAAGAACCATTGATACTTAGACTTGGATCTACAATATTAATGTAAAGCATGGAACGAAATCAAGCTAGATATAGAAAAGTACATATATTTTTGCTCAGCGTCACTTTCTGACTCAATTTAGTTATGCGATGCGGTCGGATTCTGACGGTCTGTACGTAAACCATATAACTCAAAAAATAAAAGCTCTATCTTGATGAAATTTATACTATAGATTTTTAATGGAAAAATAAATGAGGAGATTGAAAGTTGACGAGATCGGACCATGGGTTTGGATCCTAGAAACTTCTGATCGAACCAAAAGCAAACAAACATATCTCGGAAGCCAATAAAATAGAACCTTCATATTTTACTAGAAGTAGGAGAAGCTTCTTTAAGTTTTGTTTGTGCCCCTTGTGTTCAGGGAAGAATTGGAATGGTGGTTTTGGTATCTCCCACGCACTTCCCAAGATTTAACCAGCATATCCTAAAAATTAATAAAGATAGAAACTAGAAATTTTTTACAAGGTACAAGGTAATATACCTGTCCTGCTTGTATTATGTCCTTAAATTCTAGGATAAATTAAAGTGGTGATTCAAGTACTTGCAAACGCATCTCCCAAGATGAAACAAGCACATTTCCAAAATTTATAAAGATAGAAACTTGATATTTGATGAAATCGTGTTCTGCCATGTTTCATTTTATTCTCGAAATTTGGGATGAATAGGGGTACTGGTTCGGTTACCAATCACACACCTCAATCTAATAAATTTAGATAATTGAAATATTGTAGTTCTGTCCTGTTTACCTAATGTCTCCAAAATCTCAGATGAATTGAAGTGAGGGTTCGTTTAGCTGTTAACTGAATTTTTCAGAAGTGAGGTATTACTAATTCGACTTACTGTTGTTTCATTACTTGTTTTATTAAGAAGAATTACCAAATTTAGGGTTTACTTGTAATTGCCTCGTTTGAAAAGTCTAAGAAGGGGCATTGTTTAATATCTGTAAAACAAGTATTCATCCATCAAGGACCAAGGTATCCATAAAAAAAGGTTAGTAAATGAATGTGTACATCGATAGATGAGTGAAGTGAGCATTGACTCAACACTGGAATCGTTTACAAGATAAAAACCATTATCCTGCATTTAATCGAAATACCACCCGTCTTGTTTTAAGATCTGCAGACCAAACATTCGCTTTATACACCATTATATGATAAAATTTTAATGCAAACATTTGAATTCTTTATATAAAGATATTATTATTTTAATATTAATATGTTAAATTCAAAAAAAAAACAGAAGATAAAACATAAATTAATAGTGAGTGAAAGAATTATAAAAATAATTATGAAAAATGATTTCTCATGAAAATTATTATTAATTATTTTATTATTACAAGGGAAAAATTTTTATAATATGTATTTTCTATTGTACTTTAATTTTTAATTAATAATTTTTTCAATGTTAAAATAATTTTATATTTTTATAACAAATTTTTTTAATATACGAGTATACGCAATTTATTTATTAAAAGATGATAAAAATGAGGAAATTTTTTCAAAGAAAATCTGTTACGAGTATAAATTTATCTGGAAAATATTTAAAAATGCTTTTGTTATAAAAATAAAATTAATTAAAATGAAAATTTTATTGTATATTTAATTAAAAATTATGAAATTTTAATTAAAATGAATATTACATAAATATTTTATATTAATTAGTTGTTATTGACTGTAAATAACAATGACTTATTTATTCATTTAGCAAAATAATCTTGTATTTTATATATTATTATAATTTTTTTTTTTTGAATAATTGAATTATAATTAAATGAACATAAATAATATGGGATAGAAAAATCAATATTGATAATATTTATACATATCTAAATATGTGCAAGGATTGGCATTGGATATGATTGTAATGTTTTTAGGGCAAATGCATTTTTAATTGCTTAAATATTTGTTCAATTATAGTTCAGTCTATTGAAATATTTTAATTTTGTATTATCAAAGGAATGTTGCATATATTTTTAGGAATAAAATGATTTAGCGACATCTATTAACATAGATGAAAAATTATGCTTATGTATTTTAACTTTAATTGTAGAGTAAAGACAATAGGAAAGTGGTGCGAGACTCTGGGGTTGAAACCAGAGGAACAGTTTATTATGAATCAACCCAGCTGCTCGGATACGTAGACGACCTGGATATGATCGATAAATCACAAAGTGAAGAGTGCAAGAAAGATAGGTTTATAAGTGAACGAGAAAAAGACTGTATACATGGTGGCAACAAAGAACGACGTCCTTCGCCGCCGTGTAGGTCAAAACGTTACGGTTGGTGACTACAACGAAAGATTACAAAGAAAGGTTAGAAAGAAATACAAAGATCACACTGTACAGGATACTCATCGTACCAGTTCAGACATATGATGCAGAATCATGGACCATATCCAACTACGATGAAAATCTGATCGGGTCGTTTGAAAGGAAGATTCTACGTAAAATTGTTGGTCCAATTAACATCAAAGGAGTTTGGAGACAGCAACAGAATCGCGAGCTGTATGAACTTTACGACAATACTGATCGCGTAACTTGGATAAAAATCCCAAAATTACGCTGGTTAGATCACTTAGTAAAGATGAACGATGATGCTCCAGCAAAAGCGGCTTTTGACTCCAATCTGGAAAGTAGACGCTGAAGAGGTTGACCACATCTTCGATGGAAAGACAATGTTCAGTCTGATGTAAGAATGATAAATATTGTTGGAAATTGGAGAGAAGCTGCGCAAGACAGAAGTCAATGGAGGAAGGCTTTGGACTCGGCTCAAAAATAATAATTTGTTATGCCGAAAAAGTAAAGTAAGTAAAGATGTTAGAAAGAGGGACAATGTATGATTGAATGTATTATTGGACACTTATTTTATTTAAAAAATATTTTGTTTTAAATTAAATATAAAATTTTAAAATATACATATTCCCGTACGGCTCATGAAATATTTAATTCAAAAAAAAAACAAAATTATCGAAAAGTAATTTTTCTTTACAAATCTCCATGGTGACTAATTATATATAGAAAAATATAAAATATAAGATATAAATAAAATAAATAATATTAGTTATAAAGTTAATACATAATATTGGCCAAAAGGAAAAGCAAAATATTTAATAAGTGAATAAATTAAATAACTATTACGATATAATTACACAATTTTACTACATATTTTTATTAGATATGACCAGAACAGGGTTTTAACTCCGACCTTCCACTGTAAAGTGTTTTACCTAACACTTTTTAAATTACTTAACACCATTGATCTAAAGCCTTTCATATGTAAATAAACTGTAATAAGCTCTAATGAAATTTTGTAATAATTTAATAGAAACTCTTTTTAGTATTGTAATTTAAAGCTATACATCGGTAACTAAGTCATTTTAATTTATGTATGATTCCATTTATATCATTCATGGCCTGATTTATAGTAATGGCCAAAATATCCATGGCCTGAAAATTTCATATTTTATTTGAAATTCATTTGATTTTAATATAAATTTAAATTTTACTCATTCAGTTATAAATTATTAAAAAAATTATTCCATTTTATTATTAGCATTACTAGGTTTTTTAAGTTTATATATATACATATGTCAATATATGTTAATATATGTTTTAATTCCGTTAAATCTGTTCCAATTGACAATTATAAAATGTTTTCTATATTAAAAACAAAAAACAAAATTTAAAATATTATAAGAACCATAGGCTTCCTTAATGAATTTCTGTTAATCAAAAGTTTTCAAATTTCCAAATGAAAAACCCGGAAATGTTCGCATAATATTCTCATTACTCTTAAATATATACATATACATATATACACAACATGACCAGTCCGTTATTAATTTTTAAATAGAAAAAATCCTATATAAATATTTAATGGAGGATAATTTTCAAAAAGTCATTAATAATTTTCTTGTATGTGATTTTAAATTTGGCGGTCAAAAAATTAAACCGCAAATACTAAGTGGTGGTTATAACTTTTATTTTAAACGATGTATGAAATGACCACAAAATGGTTGTTAAGTTTAATTTCCGTATCCATCTCATTTAAAATAAAGTGTGTTTTGTTTTAATAATTCCTTCAAAGGATAGGAAAAACCTTAAAGTATACAAGTAAGTCCTGATTTATGTATGGTGGTTTTAATACCAAATAATTAAAATAAGAGTTCCTTAAAAAAAAAAAAAACCGAAATTCACTGTTCCATATTATAAGCATGTAATGACCGTTATCCCTTTTTTTAATGTATGTATGAATTTTTTTCTTAACATACACGCATACATGTATTTTTTATACCAAAAAAACAAACATTAAGACCAAATCCTTATTACTGTTTATGACATTTAAAATACCAAACATATGTAAAATGTAAAATAATGTAAAATATGTAAGATATGTAAAATAATTTACATGGTAATTAGTGGCATGACATTTTTGAAATATTTGAATAATTATTAACATATATATAAATATATGGATATTACACGTATATAAGGTAATATATATAAGGTATTTTACTTAACTACAGGACGAACATTATAAAACTGAAAGAATTCCCTTATTTCTAATACTAGACTTGTTTTGAAAAATTGGAATGTAAAGGTAAATTAAATTGGCATCATGTTGGGTCCTTCTAATAAATCCGGTAGTAGAACAAGGTATTTGTAAGATATTATAAGAATATTCAGTACTATTTGTCTTTATTAAAAACATATTTAATAATAAACCAAATATTGAATTTAAAAATTTTAATAACATTTTCAATTTAATAAGAAACATAAACCATAAATTCATAAGTCCCTTTAATTAATTTACTTGTTGTTTTTTTTTTTTAAAGGATAGTTGAAATCTACAAAAAACCACCTATTAGGATGTGCAACTACCGTTTTTGAACTATTCTTTAGGATGGCTCCTGTGGTACAATTTAGGATAGTCGAATTATCGGGGATTTAGGATAGTCGAATGTTCTTTTTAAATATATACATTACCAACTTGGGGAAACAAATTTGATGAAAAACGAATTTTCAGAAACTGTTTTCAACCACCTTGATAGTTCGACTGTGTAGGGATGAGAAACCAACAAGCGTCCCTCTAAGATTTTTATATAACAGGCTCAACAATTCAAATGTACATCGATGACTGAGTGAAGTGAGTGTTGTAGTGACATTTGGGTAATTTATAAGACTAATCGCTCTGTTTTGTACTTTATTAAGATACCCCTGTTGCGTAATAGGGACTCCAACTCAAATGTGTGTATTTTAATCAATTTTCAGCCTAATATAAGTTTTATAGATATTAAGGAGATCAGACGGATATTATATTTATGAAACATATAATATTATTTAAATTAAGGGAAAGAAGACTACGAAGATTAGTTTGGTATTGAAAAGCGAAAGAACTGATCATTCAAAAGATTTTATAAAAGTAACCATGGCAACTATTTTTTTAAGTTATTTAAATTGTGATATTACTATTGAAAAATTATTCAGAAATAATCAATGGTCTGAATTTATTTCTGAGAATCATTTCATTTAAGCTAAATTTGTTAAATAATTAAACATATATTTTATTTATCAGAAAAATTTAAATAATCAGGAGTTCCAACTGTTAAATATGTCCATGAATCCAAAGAACCATTTAAACTTTTCAATTATTCAAACCTAGTAAGGATTGTAAGACTGGATAATTTATTTTAATAAAATTAATAAATTTTCAATTCCATCCACCTTAATACATATAGTTTTTATTAATACTACAAAAACATTATAGTTTATCAATTTTATTTAATTAAATTTTATTTCTTTAAATTTTTTTTTTTAATTATCTCTCTTTTAACAGTTGAATTGAAAAAGAGTTTTAATATAAGATTTTACCACAAACCCATTAAAAAAAAGTCTCAGGCCAGCAATTACGATAGCATCGAAAATGAAAAAAATTCTTATTATCCTGCTTCATTGGATTTTTGTCATACAAAATTCTGATACGACGTTTAACTAAAAATCCAATAATTCAATTTTTATTCGCTTAATCAAGCAGAAAATTTTTTTTCCAGTGCACAGCAAAGTTTTTTAAATTATTTGTACAAGTCAGAAAGAAAACAATCCAGAAAAAAGAAGTAGTAGTAATAACAAAAATTAATTAATAATTACATCCATTATCTGATTATTCTCTTATATTAATTTTTTCTTAAAATATTTATTTTATAATTATACATATATATATATTTATATATATACAAAAAAAAATTTTCCACTAAAAGGACATTTCATTAAACATTTATTAGCTTTCTTTTTAAGGATAAGTGTTTAATATAAACAGACAGGATCAACAGACAGTCGTTTCCTTATTTAAAATGTAAGTTTGAAGACTGGTCTGTAAAGTTATCTGCCCTCATAATCAGAAGACACATTAATTTTAAAATTGCGAATGAATTTCTAAGCTTCAGCCTGTTTCCAAAACTGACTTAAACTCGCAAAAAACGCTCCTTGAGTTTAAAGTAGTTACGTTTAATGGTCTACTCTACATATTAGTAGTTACGTTTAATGGTCTACATATTAGATTTTGTAGATAACCGATATTATTAAAAAGCAACGCAATTGGTTAATGATTTCTAAAGCATCATATGTAAAAGAAGCGTCAAAAGAAAAAGTGATTCTTTATGAAACGCGTAACATAAATTACAAAACTAATATATCGTGTCAATCGGTTCAGTGATTCTGGATTTTTGTGGCAAATAACCGATACAGAAACGATTTTTAATATTAAGAACATATAAAGTGACCTAAATCTTATATTTTATGTTATATTTTATATATAAATGTTTAATTTTCCAATATGACGAGGGGATCAGAAACAAAGTTACCTAGCCCACCAAAAAATTTAAAAAAAGGCTACAAGACTTACACCACTTTGGCACTGAAAAAAAGTAAGAAAATGGCTTGAGCCAAAAAGAATACCGATGCAACCGCAAATTGACTTTTTTAAATAGGCAGTCCGATTTTATATCTAATTATTATGCAATTTGTATACAAAAGTAAAAATGTTTCTTTAGAGGGTTAGGCCACTTTGATTCTGGCACCAATAATATTAGTAATAAATTTCGAACAAATTAAACAAATCTCACAAACAATTATGAAATTATTTTAATCCCATGAGATGAAACATAGATTTATACAAATAAATGTCATAATAGATTATAATGGATATAAAAATTCATAATAGCCATAATGTCTCATGTGATTTTTAATTTTTAAGTATGAGGCTAAAAAAAAACTAAAAGAGAAATTCCCTAATCTAATTAATAATATAAGGACGAATATCTTTGATGTTCAAAAGATGTCCTTGAAAATCTTTAATTAATAACTGATATATAAGAGAAAAATTTCCTGCTTAAATCCAATTATCTGAGGTCTCATAAGAGAACTGTTTATTCAAAACTCATATGGAAGAATATGTTTGGTGAATTTTCGTCTTTTAGCACATTTTTAAAAAAGTTTTAAAAGATGTGGCTATTAGTTTCGTTCTGTTCGACTGTCTGTGTCCTTTCGGATGTTTCCAAAATCGATTTAACTAAAGTAATGAAAATTCAACTGTATACGGATAGTTGTTGCAAAAAAATGTATACTGTTAAATAAGTGGTTCTGCTCTATCCTCTACGAAGCTTTAGTCGACTAATATTAAGATCATCCCTATATATTAATTACAGGTAGCTGCTATTATGAGCTTCATACATATGTTTATATGAAAATAAATATTTATATGAATTTCGCCTACGGCATTTACCGTTATGGTAAATCAACTTTTGCAAAATTTTTAAATAAATGATTAGAAACTTAAAATTTTGAGAGGTGTTATTAGATCCTTGCAAACATGTACAAGTCATTTAAGGAAATATTTTAGTGCTTCCCGCCGTTTAGCAGTTGTAAGAGAACAGAAATTAAAAATCCGACGGTTTAACAACGGATTGTGGCGCCATAGAAGAAGAAGTGTTTTCATATATTTAAACAACAGTTACTTGAAAATCTGTTCAAATTTCTTGAAATAATTTACAAAAAACTAAAGTTTCTACATTATATTTTACCCCTGTGTTAACTTTTATTTAAAATTTTTGGAAATGTAATTTTTTAGAACCCTTGGTTATATTCATTACTTATATTTGGTAATTCGATTCTATGAATTTTTATCACAAAATGTATTATATTATCAATTTATGGAAAAATATATCACATTCTCATATAAAAAGCAATATTGTATTAATAAAATGGAGTCTAACCAACAAGAAAATTGAATTATTAATAATAATTCAATAAAATGTATTAATAATACATGTTTATTTTTTAATATGTTGATTTATTTATTTTACAAGAGGATCAAAGATATAAAGGATATCTAAGGATAGTGAAGTTTAAAGCTCTTTTGTGGTTTACTAAATTTTGTAGACTTGAGAGAAATACAAAACTTGATATAAATTAATCACAATTCTAAGTTGCTTTATCCTCGAAATCCTTTAAAAATCCTCGTTTTAATTAATTCCTTACTTAAGTTTATAATTTAATATTCCGTCTACCTTAATAAGATGCATACTTTCATTACCTTGGATTTGTCCCAATTATAAAATGTAGGCTGTAATAAAAAATATTTTTATTTATATTAGAGCTTCAAGGTTCCTTCACCAACATTAATTTGGACAAAAGAAAGGAACTTCCAATAAAAATATAGAATATTTTCGAATCTAAAACAAATGGATATATATACTTTTATGAATAGAAAAACAGATACTGAAATATTTAAAGCAGGATAATACATAGAGTCATTGCAGTTCCCTTTACGTGATTTTAAAGTTGGCGGTCAAAGAATTAAACCACAAATACTAAGTGGTGGTTGTAACTTTTATTTTAAACCATGTATGAAATGACCACAAAATGAGTTTAATTCATCCGTTTCCACTTTATTTAAAATAATTTTTGGTTTTAATAATTCCTTCAAAGGATATGAAAAATCGGTAGTTTTTTGGAAGTTCTTGTAAAAGTGCAGTTAAGCTGATTTTTTTTTAAGTGCAATGTTTTTCTTCAAAAACATATTTTTGTGTTTCCTTTTAGTGCAAGTGTAAGATTTCACTTCAACATCAAATTTTTATTTCATTAATTTATTAATGCAAAATCTTGCTCTTCTTAAATCCTCTTAATTTCTTAGAGACACCTGAAAGGAAGCTACAGTATCTCAGAAAATAGCAATAAGATCGTCATCAGTTCAAAAAACGTACTTACCTCTGATTTTGGAGGAGAATTAAATGTATATAAAAAAATTTCCCATTTATATATACTTCAAATCTTCAAATCAATAAAATTCCAACCTAAAGCCCTCTACAAACAAAAAAAATAATAAAGAGAAAAATAGAACTCTTAAACCCTAGAAACCCTCTACAACGAAAAGCCTCTGAAAATTAGAATGGAGATTTTTCTAAAATTTTTTTAATTTTTATTTTCCATTAGGCAGAATGGAAATTACAGAACTAGATTATTTAAATTGCACATTTTTGACTTCTGATTCTAAGAAAATGCTTCCTATTTCGGAGTTCAATAACAAAAAAAAAACTTGAATTTTAAAAGAAAAAACTTTCTGTTAAAGTAAAACCTTGCGTTTAAAAAGAAATTCATTCCTGTTACAAAAATAAACTTGCAATTAAAGGAAAAATTCTTTTACTTAAACGGAAAAGTCTGAATTGGACTAAATTTACTATATGTATTCCCTCTCCCCTCCTTGTACCCCTCTAGTACCTATATCCCCGCTTTTTGAAGTTTTATTATTTTTTTGGAATAAAATAAAGTCTCCAAATATGAAATTACAACCTTAAATTAAGCTCTCATTTCATATATGACATGCCATTTTGACCTGGCTTTGATTTCTCGAAAACAATGTTTCAAACAATTATTCTATTTCATATGTTTCACTTTTCCCAAAAATCATAATTAAAAAAACTACGCAAAAGATTACAACAATTAAGACTTGCAAAATATAGTTTTACTGAGTTGAAGAAGAAGGTGTTTAATTAGAATCCGTACAAAAATTTGAACACCTGAGTGAAACAATCTTCTCTGAATATAATCGCCTACATCGATTAAAAACACTAAAAATACCAGAAGGTCTTCCAGAATTTTCTTCTTCAATTAATAAAATATTTAAGTTTTCATTTAATTTGATACCTAAGTAGGTTTTATTTTTAAACATTATATTCGTAGGAAGACATTTTTTCTTAAAATTAATCAAATTTTTTTAAAGAGAATTTTAATTTAAATTAGTACAGCACCTGTTAAAACATATCAAAATTTATTCAACTTAAAATACAATTTTTTTTTATTTAAAGTAAAATTTTAAAATATCTGGACAAAAAAAAAACCCTTTGACAAAAATCAATTGTCAAAAGGCTTTAAATTGAAAAACCAACAAAAAAAGGGAAGCAAAAATCTTTGTTGTCACAACCAGGTAAACATTTCCTTTTTTCCGTATTTTATCCCTTTTTTTTTACAAAAGTTTTCATGCTTTCATGTGTGAAAATAATTAAAAAAAAAAATAATTTTGTAATAGGTTTGCAAAGTTATTTATTTAATTCCTAGAAATAGAAACTATCCAATATTTTATGACACAACAAAAATTAAAAAAAAAAACGAGGAAGAGGGTAGTAGAGTAAACTATGTCACTTCTAGGATACCCCTATGACCGTAATATCGACATTATATCATTCGGTTAAAAACTTTTGACAGTAAATGCATAAATTATTAGGCTTTCAGTTATTTATAAATGGAAATATAAGTTGAAAGCCACCTCTTCAAACCTCTTTCACTACACCGACTGTATTTTATTCAGACGTTGGCAGCTAACTCCTTGTGACTTAGAGTAATGCTCCAATAAAAAAACGAAGTTGTACGACAACTCCTCCAATTCACTGAACAACCCCAACTAAATTGTGCACAAACTTTGTCCATAAAACTAAAATACTTTTGGCAAAATTTCAGACACCCAGCTTCAATATGTATAGAGTAATGCTCAAATATAAAAAGAAGTTGTATGCCAGGTACTTGAACCCGTGGAGCAAGCTGGCTGGATTGATGGCGCCTGCTATTGCATAGAAAAGAGTTTGTGAAAATTTTTAAATCCTAGCTCCTTTTTTTTTTGAATTATCGTGGGGACAAACGGACGGACAGAAGAACAGACGGATTGACGAATGGCCATACATAGCTAAATTGATTTACTTTTTAATTCTGATCCGATCCATATGTAGTCTATACCTACCCCCCCCCCCTTCCCTTCCTTCTCTGCGTCACAAACGTAATGACAAATTTAGTATACCCTTTTGACCTATGACCTAGTCATACGGGTGTAAAAATTAAGGACATGTTGACCAAAAGATGTAAAATAAGGGGGTTGATAATGTATTCGAAAGTAAA
Source organism: Dolichopus griseipennis (assembly GCA_963082915.1). NCBI lineage: Eukaryota > Metazoa > Arthropoda > Insecta > Diptera > Dolichopodidae > Dolichopus > Dolichopus griseipennis. The sequence continues at coordinate 27,223,526 of OY720443.1, forward strand.
ACAAAATCAACCAGGTAAAATAATTTGTGCTCTGTTTTCCAATTTCAATAACATGAAAGGTGTATTTTATGATGTTATTGTTTAAGTTAATATGTGTTGTATTACATTTAATGTTAAGGTAATCCATAGTTATCTAAGAGTAACAAAATTTAAGGGATTGATTGATCAAAATCAATCGTGGTTCACAGAATATCTGTCCATGTTGACCAAAACTGCCAAAGCAATAAGAAAAACTTTTGAGTTTAAAGAAAATCTGGTAGCACTTTGCTAGAAAGACAAATTATTGACTCTAATTGTATCCTATCTTATAATTAAGATGTTGAAAAACCAAGCAAATAATTGGAAGTGTTTTATAATATTAGCTTTTTTTTTAAATTTATTAGAGACTGTTCCGAAAATATATAAATTAACGTCCTTCTATTTTTCATATTAATATAGACTAAACTAATGATCTTAGTGATGCCTAAGCCTTATATGTCACTTGTGCCTCTTAGAAGCTTTGGGAAAGTCTCATAAAAGAGAGTTAATATCTAAAATTTATAGTATTGGCTTTAAACCTTAGGCAAGTTGGTATTTCAAAGTTTTAGAAGAACCTCATCAAAAATAGTGACTAACTATAAGTTTCAAAAGAATGATACTGCTTTAGCAGATGTAGCTTTAAATTGTCCTTTTCTTAGTCGCTTATATTTCTAAGATCAGTTCAATTAATTTAAAACATATAATTATTATTTTAATAGTTATCAAGCAAAAGATTATCAGTTCATCAATTATACTAAAAAAACATTTTACACATGTAGTTAAAGTCTAGTAAATTTCTTTTAATTTCATGGAATCTTCTCCAGCCTCTTACTTTAAAACTTCAAATCTGATTTTGAATCATGAAAGTTGGCTCATCTCTGCAAATTATTAACATAATAATAACTATTTCAAATTTTAATATTAAACATCAACTACTTTTGACAAAGTTGCAGTAACCCAGCTTTATATATTTAATTAATTAGTTATATTAAATATAGCTCATATTAAATATAGCTATTTTTTAAATATTGTTGTAGGGCAGCTACTTGATTGTTGTAGGGCAGCTACCCGTTGAACGAATTAGCTGAATTTCGATATCTTGACAGCAAAAACAAATAAGTTTTTCAGTTATGGTGGACACATGCGAACACACACAAATAAGTCGATCTATACTTTTCGATTCTGATCCAATCCATACATTTGAGTCTAGGATTGAAGTCATAAAACTGAGTTTGATCACAAAACTCGAATTTTCAAATTAAATCTCTGTTTGAACTTGTAGTTTTTCTTTTTGAAAAATGAGATTTTAGCTTATTTTTTATGAATTCTATCCCTCAATGTTTACAGCGTCACAAACGTAATATCAAGTTTAGTATACTCTTTGAACTATATTCATTCGCGTTAAAATAGTTCAAGAAGTGGCATACTGAGATATTCAAATATTAATTTGTTAGATCGTAAAACAATTATTCCAAAGTAATTTTTATACGTACATCTTAAAAATTATAACGGAATTAAATTAACCCTTTGTTTTCCAATTTATCTTAAATTTTCCTTTTATGAACAATTTTCTTGATCTGTTCAAAGTGAAGAGTTTTTAGAAAAAAATTCCAAGCAATGTTTTTTACACTCTATTACTTTTACCGCTCTTCACACCTGATACAACAGGATTCCTTTATTCACCTACATCCCTTTATTCCCTTTTTACCCGATCAAATTTAAAATACCGCGATTTACAAAACATGATTATTTTCGATTTTTTTACACGAATTTTTTTGCATTGATTGTGACGAGACGTCTCTACCGCGTAAAAAAAGAATTAAATACAATGAGTAATAATTTCTGCTACATTACATGGTTGAATTTAAATACTTTGTAACATGCAATCCCAATTTACCACATAAGGAAAGAAATAACTTAAATAATAATTCAATAATTTTATATCCTTCGATATTATTCAACATGTAAAATCAACCACCTACATCTATACATCCAATTTAAATATTATATTAAGTTAAACCAGAAGTTTAATATAAAATTTTTTATCATATATCGTATATATAATATTAGAATATTTTTAAAATTTTCGATAATCTCCATTTTATTGAAAAAAATTCACGCTGTGATAAAATTTTTAGTATCCTGTTGAATAATACATGTAGGGAAAGCACATATACAATGGCAATAGTCAGTTAAACTATATATTATTAACATAAAAAAAAATACATATTAAATAGTTTAAGATTGATGAATGTATACGTATATTATGTATATAATATCCTTGAAATTTAACTGGTGTATATATTAAGAAGTATAAAAAACACAATCAATAGGATATAACTAAGAAGTTATTCTTTATTTTTTTAATTTATAAAAATATTCACATAATATTCACAGTTACCATCAGATTTAATTTTAATTTAGTATTAAATAAGTTGCATATTTAATATGTATAATATATATGATATTTATGATAAATAGCCTATAAGATGGGGTCTAATGTGGAAATAAGAACTAAAACTTTCTAAAGAACTAAATTTAAACATGCCCAACAAATTCTAAGCTCTATCGCCCTAGAATCTAGATATTTAGAAGTTAATCAATTTTGCCTTCCAAAAAGACTTCCAAACTACTCTTCATTCATCTTCATTTATCGCATATCATATCGTTAACAAACGATTAAGAAGTTTGACTCCATTAAGTTATTTATGAAAAGTATTTATTAAGGAATTGTTTTGCGAAAAGCTTAAACTTTTTAGGACTTGAAAAACTTGCTATAATTCCTTTTTATAAATTTAATTCGGGGGTTGCTGCTTTTTCTAAGAGAAGTTTTAAATTAAAAATAACTATGTAAAAAAATTAAAAAACTAGCATGGCTCAAAATTCAACAATTCTAATTTTCTTAAAAATAGTATGCGGAAGCAATGCTCCTAATATTCTTACATTTTTTAAAACTATTCGAATATTTTAAAAATGGAAATGAATGGAAGTACAAAACTTTAGAGTCTTAAATTTCAATATGTTTTTTTTTTTTCAAAAAATTTGCTAAGGCTTAACTATCAAATGTAAAATATTATTAAATTATAAATTAGTTTACATTTACATCAAGTTACTGTACTTTAAATTTAATATAAATAGTAATAAGATTATAAATTTATTAAAATAAATTAAAAAAAATCTTTTGATTCTTTTTATTAAAATGAACAACTAAAATTATTGTCCTTATCAAAAAAACAACAAAAATATGTAAAACTTTTTTAATAAGTAAAATTTTTACCCTAAGAGATTATACAAAAATTAAATTAAATTAAATTAATTTATCTGTTAAAGATAACAGATTTATTTATTTATTTATTTAAATTTTAATATTACAAAAAAGGTACTTAAGCAATATTAGTGTTTTCCTCAGATTTAAAAAAATTAATTTTTGTAATTGCATACTTTTAGGCAAAAATAGTGTTATCAAAATAAATAAAGCTTTTTTCAATTTTCGAACTTATTTTCATTTTTTTACGAAATTATTTTGAACGAATCGTTAAGTTAAATGTAAATTCAAAATTGTTATAAAATTGAATTTGAATAAAGTTCGTTACAAAGTTTAATAGCAATTATTTTAAAATAATATTTTCTAAACAGATATACATACATATTTAATATGAAATTTTCTTATACATTTTATCTATGCTGGGATAACTGTTAAAAAACTACATTTTGAGTCAAATCGTAAATTAGTAACAGATTGAATTGTAACTATTTAGTTCTTTATGGTTTACTTTATAAATGTACCAACGCAGGGTGATACTCTATCTGTCTTAAATATAATATATATTAAACAGTTGAAACTCTTTACTAAAAATTTTTTGAAAAGGGTATACTATAATAATGATTAATTAGCGATAGAATAGCATAGGATAGCAATTGACTAAATTGCTATGGTGAATTCAGTGTTAAGTAATTTTTAATTTTGAAAAAAAAATATTTTTTTTTTTGCAGTTGATATTACTTGATATTATTAAAACATATTTAAATTATATGTTATACCATGAAATGAAAGTTACTTTTAAAATTTAGCATTGTGCACAAAGCAAATCAAGGTAAATGGAGCTTTACAAAAATGTTTCAGTTAGAATTTAAAAAAACTTAAAAAGATTACTTAGGCAGTTTCTGGCACACTAAGTTAAAACTAGAAGAGGCCCATTTTTCAATTAACTTAGACTTAGAATAAAATTAATTTATAAATGAAAAAATTTTAAGAATTAATTATAAATATGTACTATACTACAGATGCATAGATAAAATAATTTAATATATACAAAAAATGAGTTGTATATTAAACTTTTTTTACTTTAAGCGCCCGACTAATGAAAAAGCTACTTAAACTAACACTTAATATAATTTACAATAAACATTTGATTAATTAATTAGTATTAAAAATAAATATTATTAAAAATTAAATACGTGATTAACTGCTTAATAATTTTTAAGTACTTAATAAGTTCTTAAGTGTTTTATAATACAATTAATAAAACACTTAAAAACATATTAATATTATCTAATCTCTTCTTACATTTTTAAAAAAAAAAAAAACACTGCGGTAACACTTATCAAGAATTTTCAACATTTTATAAAATTTTAGTATTAATTTAATAGAATCATTAGAGCAATTAAATCTTTTTTAATATAATTTGTAATATATTGAGTAACTTATTGAAAACTGTATGATTAAGTTTAAATATACATATATATATATATATATATATACATGTCATGTATGTATACATAAATTTATTCATACTATATAAATAAATATAAACTTTCGATAAATCTTTGTTAAAACAATTCAAAGTAAAAATAATAAATTTTTTAATTACATTGTTGATTTGATCATCAAATTTATTTTAACAAATTAAAAACACGAACAATTCTTTAGTTATATTATTTTTGTTTTTTAATAGAATAAAACTAGAAAAGAATAAAATGGAACCAGACGCAGAAGCTCAATCCCGCAAATTCCCCCATCTTCATTTTATTGTACCCCTTGATTTCATGTATAATAAATTTTAACAATTTAAACAAAGAAACTAACATGAATCTTAGGTATATTGATTTATTTTTAATTTTTATTTAAAACTTTTTTTTAGACCTAATGTCTGTTAAATTTTGGTCAATCACTGTATTAACCTTAACCCCTCCACATTGTTAGATTTTAGATAAAGCAATTAAATAAAATATTTAAAAATTTTGCAATAATAACAAAGGAATACCTAAAATTTCTTTCAATTTTGTTGAAATCTTTGATCTTGTCATCCATAAGATGTTTACTGTAGTAATTTAATTGAGTAATATAACTCACAGATATAGAATACCATATAGCTGTAACACAAAATTATTACAATACAAACAAAACAAAGCTGTATCTATTGAAAATCTAAGACATTTGTACATGTTATAAGACCTACTACTATCTCATGTTTAAATGTATGTGAAATTCATTTGATCAGTTCTAATAATATGAATATAATATTTCCCCCTGTTCCGACAATCACATATATAGCCAGAATGTTAGCTGTTTATAAAAAAGAAGAATTAAAGAGCACTAACGTGACTTCGGACTTCTTTATTGCGTAATCACATGGTTAAATTAATGAGGGATTGTGAGTTCGAAGGCCATACAGGCCACATTTTATTATTGAAAGGAAAATTAATAAAAATTCCCGTAGTTCCATATTATTTAATGTAAAATATTAAAATGTCACTAGATCAGTTTTCAAGATCAAAATTTTTTATAATACAGAACATATCTTTTAGCCTTCTGAATTTATTCACTTCAAATCTACCAAATTAGCTAAATTACATTTAATCGAATATGTTAATTTAAAAAATTATTATTATAAATTATATTCCAATTTTAAAATTTGAATTTAATTTACAATTTATATAAAAATCATTTATTTGGCATAAGACTTTAAAGTAAGACCATTTGTTATAAACTAGAGAGACTTCGTGCCTAATCATGTACGAAATTCGCATCGCATCTATAAAATTCGCATCGGAGTTATTTCCTAACTTGAGGGTACAGCAAATGATTTCATTTAGTAATTCACGTAGTAATTAAAATATTTGATTAAGTACAGTTTGATTTAAGCATCGCAAGTATTGCCAAGTATTTGCGATGCGAATTTTTTGAATGGTTAGGCGATTGATGACATTTAAGCAGAAACAGGTTATAACAGATTTTTATTTCTAATATGGATGTATATAATATATTTTAGAAAATTTAATTATATTATAAATTTAATAGTATGTGATAAGTACTTTGTTTTCTAATTTCATAATTCATTTTAAATTTGCACATCACAACATCCGAAATATCTATATATTATCATAATATATATATATATATATAAATATAATATACTAGGTGACACTAAGTGTAATGAATGCCAAAAATAAATAAAAAATGTTAAGTTCAATATCATAATATAAAAGTACAAACATTTTTTAAAATTTTTGCAATAAAGTAAAGCAATCATCTGTTGCAAAATTCATTTATTTGAAATCTTAAATAGAATTTTTAAAGCTTTCTTTTTGCAATTTATATATTTAAATTTTTATTTTTATAGTTAATATATTTTATTTTAATCTTCAAATGAAAACTATTAACGAACCCATATTAATATATATTTTGCTTTAATAGTTGTGCAATTATTTTAAACTAATATATAATACTATACTAATATATTTTAACGAATACATATTACTACTTAAATAAATTATAACTATATAATATATAATTGGAAATGCAATAAAATGTATCTGTATTTGTAACCACAACAATTTTTGTATATTTTAAAAAATTATTTAATTATTTTGATTTATTAATGTTGTATACATTATACATTATAAAAATTTTTCCTAATATATTAATTTTTATTCTATAATATAACAGGATTAGTTTCAAATAATTCTTTCAAACTTAGAGCTATATATGTTTAGTATAATTTCTCTATAACTCCGCCGTAGCCGGTCTCAAGCCCGGTTGAGAAAGGAGGAGGAAAGAATAGTTGCAACCTGAACTCATAACATAATTATGAGAACTTCAACGCATTATACAACAAATTCTGAAGCAACATTTCAAACCCAACGGCCCCCCAAATATTGGGGTTTGACATACGATTAACAGCCCTATCCAGTAAAAATGATTGTTACGAAACCTAAATCAATGCCTCGGATACAGACGGAAACACGGCCTCGACCCAAGCAACAGAAAATAGATATTGATTTTGCAATATGGAATGTTAAAACACTTAACAAAGAAGGAGGCCAAGGTTCGACAACGGACTATAGCGCACTAGAAGAAAGAAGAAGTAACTTCTTTATTAAATTAAGCCAGCTATGTTGAAAACACTATCATAAGCTTCCAAACCTATTCAAATCATTAATATTTTGTCTGTCCTCTGTTTCAGTTCGTGTAAAATACAAAAATTAATTTCTGTATAGCATACTTATAGGCGCATTCGATTAGAAATTGTTCGTTCCATACTGGCTGTAATGGAGATTAAGCAAAGGATTTAAAAATAATTTCATGTAAAAGACCAACTCTGGAAGGGTTTTTTTAAATTTCAAGGCCACTTTCTAAAAATCTGCACATATTTCTGTAATAACCCGAATAATGTTAGTTTTAAGGTCTTTGAGTGTTTGTGGTTTATTGCAAGTAAACCCACGATTTCATATAATCCGAAAGGGAAAAATTCTATTATTATTATTACTAAACTAAACACAAGTGCGAGTTAATTATATCTTCTCATATCTTATATCTTACTATTTAAATCACTTTTTCTTATCATATTATTACAAATCTTAAATCAATTAGCGCTCTATCTTTAAAATAATAAAAACCATTTTTATATAAATATTAGTATACAAAATTAAATGAAGTTTTTTATTTGTTTGTATCTAACATGTATGTGTAAATTTTTCCGCGCAAAAAAAAAACAAAATTTAAAAAAAATTTTCTTTTTTCTTTATGTGAGTTTGCAAAAAACTATTGTCTAGCTAAATTATATTATATGTATACTAGGCAAATAACCATAAGTTTTTATGAGGTGTTTTTCAGTTTTTTTTTTCGATTATTTATAGGTTTTTTTTTTAAATTTTGAAAAATTTTTATTTTTAGTACAGTACGGTATAGATAAATAAAATAAATCGTTTCTTTTAATACAACTGAAATCAGCTAATGTACTATTACTGAGTTTTTAAGACATCTTAAGATATTAGTTAAAACATAATTCCATAAATTGCAGCTATCTTTAATAATCTTTTAGTATATTTGTAACTCAAAATGCTACCAATTATGTACAGTCTATCACAAACGCATTTTTAAAAACTTTATTTTTAAAATTATAAATGTAAAAGGTTGAAATAATTACAAGAAATTTTGATTCTATAAATATTTTTAGTGCGGAAGCTATAATAGAAATGGCCATTCCATCATAAAAGTAGAATAAAATCTGTACTTGCTACTATTTGAATAAAGTTTACAACAGTCGTATAAAAATATTTTTTAATTCTAATATTACAGTGTAATTCAATTAAGCTCCATCTTAACTATTATTATTAATATCTTGGACTATAGATAATTTGAGATAAGAAGTCTACGCAGATTATGCTTTTAAAAATGATTGATAACAAAAGAAGTTTAAATTTCCCAACATCGTTCATGTTTATAAATTGAATTCAAAATAAAATCAAAAAAACTGACCTACTTCAAAGTTTAGATTAAAAATATTCGTCTGTATTTTTTTTTATATTAAATTATTTTTTTAGCTAAATTATCATTCAAGGTGTTTCAAGGCGTTTTAGTAACATAGACAAAAAAATTTTCTAAATATGTGAGATTGGATTCACTATTGTTATGTATAAATGAATTTATATACTCTATTGGAAAATTATTTTTCAAGAAAAACTACTTGATTTAAAGTGTCGTATTTCAAGGTTTTCCAAAGAATATACATATTAGTGTACATACATATTTTGAGGTTTATATTTTTATTATTTTAAATATTTTTAATTTTTTTGAAAATAGATTTGAGGTTTGTTTTTTATAATTTTATTATTTAAAAAACAAAAAACGTATTTTTCTTTTCGAATAATAAATGAATTTTAAATAATTTTGCCAAAGTTGAATCATAAATATAATAATGTTATATAGTAAAATTCTAGTTTTATCATTTTTATAATTTGATAAAAAAAAAACGTTTTTAATTATATCATAATAAAAATTAGAATCATAATTACATTATTATCATATTTACTTAGAACTTCAAATACTTCATTATTATAATATCATTAACTGATTAAATAACTATGTACTTAGACATATATTAATATTATTAGATAATATATTTTGTAATTACATAATAAAAATTTCATTATGAACATTCTAGTTAGCTGATTTTCTTGTTATTAGAATAGATAAGAAATATAATTTAATTTATTTTACAAAAAGGTTTTCTTTCACAACTTTAATTTGTAATTACATCTTTTTGAAAGTTATCTTTACTTTGCTAGTTCCTATATCCCCAAAAAAAAACAAAATATTTACTTACAAAATACTTAAAACGTCATGACCCCAATAATTAGTTAAAAATTCCTGTAATTATAATTAGAATATTAATTCTAAAAAAAAATTTAAAATATAAAAAAAACTATTCAAAATACAAAAAACAAAAACACAGCAATTCTGTTTTCTTTTCATCTTTCTCTTTATTTTATTCTTCCTTGAATTTTACATCAAATTCTTCTTGTAATTTGTACATATTTTATATCATATAGAGAAGCACAACAAATTATTTATTTCCCTTTGGATGCCAATAAAATTGTTTTTACTTAACCCATTGCAATTCCCATTTCAAAATTATTTATGCATGCGTAATTCATTTACTGCTTAATCTTATGATCAGGTTACTCTATGTACATATATATGTAGTAATATATTTGGTATTTTAATCCTTGGCTTATGTGTATTTAATTTTTACTGGATGTTAAAAGTTTCATCTATTATTACACTAAATGTATTTTAGCTCTGTCTAATTCTTATTAATAATACGATAGTCATCAAAATCAGATACTTGCGTTTTTGAAATTGCCGCATCTTGAATTCTGAACAAAAAGGAGTCCCATATCACATCACTTTACTTAGCAAGGGGTTAATTATACATATATTTATATTAACATTAAACTGAAAAAAATATAAAATCAACATTTAAATTAAAAACAAAACGAAACAAAAAAAAAGAAAATTCAATTTTAAAATTGATGAAAATTTTTATGGTTTATTTTTAAGTCCAAAAATAAATACTTTGGATGTAACGCTACAATTAAAAAAAAAATTTAATATATATAATAACAAAAATAATTAAAAATGTATTTTTTTGTGTATATATATATATATATATATCATGTATGTATTTATATAAATAAATTGTTATTTCCAATTAATAAATAAATATTTTAGTATATTGTATAATTAATAAAAACAAAAAACCATTTGGTATCAACAAAGTTGCCAATAACTATTTTAAATTTTAATTAAAAAAAAAAAAAAAATAATAAATAAACTACTGATCATAAATAAATTTGGCGATAAATTAGTTAATAATTCGATAAATTATGTCTTTAATTAAATATAATTACAATTTTCTTTATTTTATTTGTTCGATTATATTACAATGACTTTATAAAATCTAAATTTAAATAAAAAATACTACATAATCGTTGAACGATTAAAAAAAAAAAATAAATAAATAAATCTTTTTTTTTTTCTTTTGAACAAATTTTCCTAAATTCGATTAATTTCAATTCAAAAAATACGAAACATCTAAAATAAAGCGCACTTTTAAGTACATAATAAAATTTAAATAACTATTTTTTGTTTTTATAAAAATGTTTCACTTTCAACCTATTTTTAGTTATGTTTTTAAATTTTAGTGTTTGGTGTAAGAAATTTTTAAAGATTCGTTATTAAAAATATTTTGTGAGTCGTCTTTTAATTTTTTCAAAGCAAAAAAAATAAATAAAATTAAAAATTTTTTTTCCCTTTAAAAAACCAAAAAATTTTTAATTTTATATTCTTTTTGCGATAAGAGAACATAGAGTCGATGCAAGTTTAGAGGAAAACGGAGAGCAAGATGGGAGAATTATTATAAAATATCATATTCCTTTATATGTTTCATTTTATAAACGATTTATAATCCTCCACCAGATCTATCAACCGTAATTTTCTTTTTTAATTTATCAGCTTCATGTTTTTGTTCTTCAATTTCTGCCATAACGGCAAATCTTGAATATGCAACTGATCCTGTTTTAATAGCAGCCATCATTTGCAAATATTCATCTAATTCAACTTGTCCGTTCATATTTGTATCGATTTCACGTAAAATATCATGAAGCTCTTCACCAGATACATCTTCCTCTCCGTAACTTTTCATCGCTCTACGTATATCATTAATTGATACATATCCTTTATTATCTTTATCGATAATTTCGAATCTCTTAACATATTTTTGTATTTCATCTTTAGATAAATTAATTGCTACTTTTCCTTTAGATTGAGTGTTCAAATGTTGTCCCATTTGAGTTCTTAAAAATTCTGTTGCTTCTTTCAATTGCTTTTCTTTTTCTGCTTTACTCCATTTTAATTCTTCACCCATAATATCGATTACTGTTGGCAAAGCTTCTTGTGCTGCTTGTACATTTAAAAATGCTAATCTTAAACGTCTTGCAATCATATCTACAGCATTACAAGCATATTCACGTACACCATAACGGATTTCGGCATCAATGTATGGGAAATTTGGATGTATTTTATTACCAATAATTGGCCATCTTTTACCGGTTAATGATGCCATTTTAGCAACAGCAAATGCACGATCACCGTACGATTTAGCTAAATGTTGTGCTACTTCACATTCTAAACCAAAATCTTGTACTAATCGAATATACATTGTTGGTGTCCAACCTTGGCCGCCTTCAATTTTTAATAAGGATGTAACAGCATCTTGTCTTTCAGGTTTTAAATTACAAGCTTTAATGGCAGCGTCAATTGTATGCTCGGCCATGGCACGATATGTTGTCCATTTACCACCAGCTATTGTTACTAATTTAGAAGGACTTACATGTACGATGTGATTTCTAGCCAAGGATTGTGTATCATCTTTATTCGGATCAGAAACAAGTGGACGAATGCCACTCCATGCAGATAATACATCTCCACGACGTACCTCAACATCGGCATTTAGATAGTTTTTAATTTCAGTTAAAATGAATTGAATTTCATCTTCGGTTGGTCGTGGACTATGTGTTATCTCACATGGTAAATCGGTGGTACCTGCAATTGTATGCCTTTGCCAAGGTAAGAAGAAAATAACTCTACCATCGGAAGTAGATGGATCAAGCAAACCCATTTGATCAGGGCTATAATAACCAGGTAATACAATGTGTACTCCAGAACTTGGACAGCAAATAGTTTTAATCGATGGTTCATCCATTTTACGAATATGATCAGTAAATGGACCAGTTGCATTTATAATACATTTAGCTTTAACTGTCCATTCTTTATTAGTCAAATTATCTTTTACTTTAGCACCACATAATACCATCTTACCGCTATCATCTTTCTTCTTTAATAATTCTGTTACCTGAACATGATTGCATACGGTAGCACCATGACGAGCTGCGGTTAAAGAAACTGCTAATGCCATTCTCGCATCATCTTGTTGACCATCGTAATAAACGATGGCTCCGCAAAGTTTATCTTTCTTTAACATTGGATATAATTCTAAGGCGTCTTGTTTAGACAAATAATAAGAGCTTTTAACGTTTGCATCACCAGCTACTAAATCATAAGCTTTAATACCAACCCAATAGTATGGAACTTGCCACCACTGATATACTGGTAACATAATTGGTAATGGATGAGTTAAATGTGGAGCCGATCTTAACATAGATGCACGTTCAGCTAAAGCTTCTTTTACCATACGATATTGTTCAATGTCAAAACCCAAGATAGCTTTTTGTAAATATCTAACACCACCATGAATTAGTTTTGTGGATCTTGATGATGTTCCGCTAGCAAAATCATCACCTTCAACTAAAGCAGTTTTTAAACCTCGAGTAATAGAATCTAGTGCACAACCAGCACCAGTTGCTCCACCGCCAATAATAAGTACATCATATTCTTCTCCACTTTGAAGAGCTTTTATTTGTTCATCTCTGGGTGGAAGAGTACGTTTTCTTTTTGGTGGCGTAGCTGATGCATTTTGTACATAAAATTGAGTGTCTTTTGTATTTAAATACCAAGCTGAAAGTGCAGCACCTACACATGCACCAACTGTGGTAATACCAATTTTACGAAATCTCGATGCCATTATTATATAATAATAATGAATTCCCTGAAAATTAATTAAAAAAAAATTTTTATTATAATTTTAATAAACCATTTTTAATAAGTTTTCTATTCTTACAATATTTTTAATGGAATTCTACGTTCTAATTTTTTTGCAAATCCTGACGTAAGAGGTCTAGAATTTAATAATAATAAAAAAAAAAGCTACAAAATACAATACACTACGATGTTCTAGTATTGAGTTCTAAAGTTACAACTGAAAGAAAAGAACCATCTGATAGATTGGTTTTGGTGGTATTACATACAAGAACAAATAATGTCAAAATCTGCAAAGATTTATTTTATGCTCAACAATTAGAACACACCTGAAAACCTAGTGGTCATTTTTAGAAACTTTCTTTAAATTTTGTGTGCGCCTCTTATACCGAAATTAAAACACAATGAAAGCGATAACTTTAAAATGAAAATTAAAGGAATGTGATGGTCTTTATGATTTTGTAATTTTCAAAGTATCAAACAAATATTTTTTAAAGAATTGCGATACCAATATTCAGTAAAATTATCAAAATGTACTTTACTTGTTTGGAATATTTAATTATTCTTGTATCTATTTTTTATTTTTTAATTAAACCAGATATGAGAAAACTTAAGCAAGTAAGATAAAAATTTTATCAATGACTCAGTGATTTAAACTCTATTATTTATCACCTTAATCAGTGACAGATTTTTTTTCAGAAAGGAATATGTTTCGAAGACACTAGACACTCAAAAACTTATAATTTTTACCACTAGAGTTCAATAACGCTACAATAAAATATAAATCGATTACAAGGTTTTCAAGCAGATACGCAAAAAAGAGATTTTGCGAGTTGTCAAAAATTAAAGAAAACAATAACAAAACATTGCAGAACGAGAACACATCCAATTGCAAAACAAGTTTTTATTTTCATAGAGATACTCTAAAAAACAAAGACATTATTTTGTTTAAATATTTACTTTACTATCTCATAGTTTTTAATATGAAATATTTAAAAGTAAATTAAAAAAATTTATTTATTTGTGCATATTTTTACTTAAAATAATTAATTTTGCAAAAATATATATGTACAAGAAAGCACAAGGTTGGTAATAAAAATATTCAATTGTTTTATTTAAACTGCATTTTTTAAATTATTTTCTTTTTTAGATAAATAAAAAATTATTTCCAAACTTATTGAATAGAAAAAGGGGATAAAAAAGTGTAATAAGTGAAAATCAAAAATAATTTCAATATTCCAGTGTCAAATTTCTTGTTATATATTTTTCATCATATATTGTATTAAATATAATTTATTAAAATGTTGGATCCTTTGAATATAAGATATATTCTGTTAGCAATTAAACAAAATAAAACAATGACAGTAGCCCAAACTCGTAAATGGTTAGTCAATGAAGCATTTTATGAAATAGATGATGCTAATAAAATTATATTAGAAGCAATTTTTGATGGAATATTAGAACCAGTTGGCGGAAACCAAGTAATAGAAAAAATTAAATCCACTAATATTCTTAAAGATAATGTTATATTAAATATTAAGGACTTAAATATTTCCAATTTTAAAATACCTGATAAAGATCCATATTGTTATGAATGTCATAAACCAAATTCATTGCATAATTGTACAAATTGTTCAAGAACTTATCATTTAGATTGCCAAAGAAAGGATATTTTTATTCCAAACGGCACAAATAATATCAAATTAAAAGATCATGTACCAATAGAAACATTTTTAAATGATGATATTAGTGATATGAATAGTAGTAGTAATAAAGATCATGATGAAAATAATAGATCAATAACAAGTACTGATCCAATAATTGATGAAATTTTATTAACAATTAATACATCTCCAAATAAATTAAAAGAAGAATCTTTTGAAAGTGATAAAGTTGATGAAAAAACTGATGTTTTATATGTTGGACAAATTCGTGAACCGAATCGTAAACGTGCTGCAAATAATTTAAATGAAAATTACAAAAATGAAATGGCAAACGCTGACGATGAAAATAATGATCTTAATATAGAAGATGAATTCTTATGTACACATTGTAAATTTTTAAAAAAATCTATAACATTAGATCCTGCCAATATAACAAATGAAGAAACTTGTTATTTATTACAATTTGTATTTACTAGAGTAGCTAGTTGGATACCATTAGATACTTTTGCAACAATACCAAAAGCTAAAAGTTTCCATACACCAGGCAAAGATGAAATAAATTTTTATAAAAAATATTGTTTTAAATATCCGAAAACATTAGATGATGTAGATCAAAAAATTAAAAATAAAGAATATAAATCATTTACAGAATTTTATGTTGATTTTCTAGATATTCAACATTGTATTGGAATTGTATATGGTGTTATATCTGAAGAATATTTAGCAACTGAATATCAAATGAAAGATTGTAATTATGAATTATCGGAAATACGACAATGTCGTGATTGTTATCGTCGTTCAAATGATAAAAATTATATTAAAGATTGGTTTTGTATACCATGCGTTCCAAGACATGAATTAGTTTATGCTAAAAAAACGCCATGGCCATATTGGCCAGCTAAAGTAATTAAATTTAAAGATAATAAATATGATGTTCGATTTTTTAGTGATAGACACGAACGTGCTATAATTGATGCCAAATATATAAAACCAATTGAAGTGTATAATCCACCAAAAACATCATCTGCATTAAGAAAAGCCATATCAGAACTAGAAAAATATCAATTTTATGATCAACAACCTGTTGGTACATTTTCATTTGAAAAAGAACGTGTTCTTAATCGTACAATAACACCATTAAATTTGCAAAATAAAAATAATGAAATGAAAATAAAACTAAAAACAAGGAAGACTACACCAAAATTAGTTCCCACTTTATCTTCTTCGCCAATTACGACAGTTATCAGCAATAGTAATGCTATTGATAATACAAATAATAATTTGAATGAATCTCAAACACCATCGGGTAGTTCAAATGAATCTCAAAATAATGAGAAATTAAATCAAAAAATTAATTCCAACAAGAAACTAACAGGAAATACTAAATATTATGAAGTTGTAAAGAATCTAGGAAAACAAATTGATAAAATTGCAAATAAAAAAGAATTAAAAAAAATTGTTATGGAAACAATGCAAGTTGAAATAAAAAATTTAAAGGATAAAGTTAAAGAACTTAAAGAAGAAATTGTTGAAAATAAAAAAAAAGCTTGGTGTAAATGGTGCCTTCTACCAGCAACACTCTATTGTTGTCATAATACATCATATTGTTCATTAGAATGCCAAAAATATGATTGGCATGATGGTCATAGAAATAAATGTTCCCATGAAAATAATAAATGAAATTATGAAAGAAAGTTTTTATTTCTTTGCAATAATTTTTAATTTTCTATTTTTTTCGTTTTTGTAGTTTTAAAATCTAATATTTAAAGTGATATAATTTAAGATATAAAAAAAAAATAATTGTATTTCTTTTTTTTTTATTAAATTTAAGAAAAAACCAACAAAATTGTTACATATTATATCTAACTATAAATTTCTAGAAAATGGAAGTTTCTTTATTTTATTGAATTTACTTGTTTTTTTTTTTTTGTACCTATGTACATGTTTTTTAAAAAAAAAGAAATTTAAAAATTTGTTTCAACAATAATTATTATGGAATAATAATGAAAAAATAATAAATTCTCAAATTAATTGCCATAAAATTAAAACAATCTGAAAGATATCAATTTTTGTTTAATATTAAAACTACATAAAAACATTAATGTTCTTAATAATTTGGTTTTTTATATAATGTTTACTATTAAGTTGTAAAATTTATACATTCAAAATAAATGGAATAAATAATTTTCAAATATCAAAAATTTCTTTTCTTTGAAAAGGAGCCTCAAACACAAATTGCAGTTAACATTATCCATATCTCATTCATACAATTAAAATTATAGATATATGTAAATACTAAATATAACACTAACTTTCATTTCCCGCCAAATCTATTTACAGTACAACCACCCACTACAAATGTAACATCATAACATAACAATTACATTACATCATACCACACATATTCAATATACATTTATATTCATATCAACATAAAGTACAAAACAAAATATGCAGAACTGTCAACTAATAGCTGCACAATATTATTATATTAAATAATATATCAAGATTCCACCTATCTCTGCAGATATTAATACTTATTGTGAATTGGCGTAGTTAAGTCATTTTTATTATTTTTTAAATTATATTTATATATATCACCTGAGCATTGGAAATAAATTTTGCGATTAAATTTTTAGATATTTTTTAACTTTAAGTTAGGTTTAGAATGTTATTATTTGATGTTCAATAGTTTTTATACATCCTAAGAATATTATTTTATAAATTCTGAAATATTTTCATATTTTTAAAATTTCCATTACCCCTAACTATAATATTCATATGATATCATATGATTTTGTACGATTGTATGACTTTTCATATAACTAACTATAATTGTCATAGCCATCATTTGTTATCATTAAGAAATCATTCGTCAAGTCATAGGCATACGAAACGAAACGTACGCCGTACATATCATATGATTTCATACATACAAGCAAACTAAATTGAAAATAAACTAAAAATAACTTAAACTAAAATTAAAAAGAATTAAAAAATTTTAAAATCAAACATAACGTAAATACATAAATTTTTAATAGTTCAATGTTTATGTTTGACATTTTATGCGTATGATTGGTAATGTCAATGCCCTTTAATTTATTTGAAATTTTTATAAAAAAAGTCTATTGTGAATGTGCATTACTAAACTATTATGTGAATGTCGATTGTGAATGTACACAAATGTCAAATTCTGTTAATAGTAATGGTATGATTAATCTTTTTTATAAAGGACTACCTAGAACAGAAAAGAACAAGTTTTGATGCTCATTAACTTTAGAACAGGTTTTTTTCTGAAAAACAGGTAAAACTAAAAATTTAGAACAGCCTTCATTCATTTTTGTGTTTTAGATTGTTCTCGGTAGTCCAACTACTAAAGTGTTTGACGTTTAATTGTGTGCTGTCCTTTCCTGTTCTGACATCAAATGGAACCAAGCTAAAAGAGACGTTTTTGTTTTACATCTAAGCATACATAAAGCGTATTTTTTTTTCTCAGAGCGTACTCTGTGTGCCTATTTCAAATATTTCTTTACTGCTGAGAAAAATAAAATTTAAATACATGTTGACGTTTGTTTAAGATTATTCTGTGTAAAATAAAAGTCAAGATGTTTTGTTAATTTTAAGTTACGACCGTACTCAGCTCATGCTCAGCCCAGAACATATCAATTTTGTTCAAAGCATGCTCAGATCTATGCTCAGATTTAAAAACAAACTCATCTAGATCTCACAGATCTCATCTCATCGCAATCAACGAAAAAAAAACTTATATTTTAGACGTGATCAATATAAATGATCTTTGGAAAGAAAAATGATTGTTTTTTGCTTACACAAAAAAATAACATTGACAGCTCGCGGAAATACTCTATTTGGTCAGAGCTTGAATTTCGGCATTAGAATTCAAATAAAAGCTTGGCAGTTAATCTTGAAACTTGGGCTTAACCACGTTGTGCTACATTGTACAAAATGTAAGTCGAAATTCTAATAAAAATCGTAAATAGCATGTGAAAATAAAATGTTGCTAGGTAGCTTCTTTTATTTTTTCTTACTATTTTTTGACATTTTTCATTCGATAGGCATTTTGCTTTCGATTATGATGTTACATTATCCGTTCTCATTAATTTTAGAAATTTTTTAAAATGTCAATAATAGAATGTATTATATATAATATGACATATGTTGTAGGTAATAAACGATAAAAGCTATCAAAAATTTTTAAAAACATACATAATTATATTCCCAGGGCCATTATTACTTAATCATATAATAAATTTATAAATAGTTAGGTTAGTTAATAAGTCATAAGTTTGGATGACATCGTAAATGTCGTAAAAAAAACTTCAACCTGATACAATGTGAAAATAACACAATGTAAAAAAGCAAAACACATTGTGTCGAAAATACAATGTATTTTGTTTACAATTCCGATTGCGCTAAAATGAAATGTCCAAAATTTAAATTTTTTCTACACAAACAATCTTTGAAAAGTATAAATTAATATTAAATTTTCTTTTCTTCCATGATTTTTTTTTTTTTAAAATAACTTTTAATTTTTTTATTTGTGTATCCAAAAAATTTTCAATACTCAATTTTACAACACGCGTCGTGAAAATTGGTTGCGAATACAATGTAAAATTAATTTACAATCATGAGACAATGTAAAATTTTTGTAGTTTACATTTACGATCATGCGACATTGTATTCACGACGTCGCAAACACATTTACGATGTCAAGGTTTTTAATTGAAAGGAAAATTATTGACAATTTTTAGAGTGACCAAATGCTGTAAAAAAAAATTATTACCTAAAATTTTTAAAGAATATTAAATAAAGAAAAAAAAAACGCAATATTTGTTTTATCCTGTTTACCAAGTCTTTTTTTTATTTCAATTTAATTCTTTTTTACTGATTTTTTTTTCACAATACTTTTTTTTCTTCATTACTAATTTTCTTTTTTGGGTTTTTCATTTTTTTTTTTTTTTTTTTTGGATTTTTATTTACGTAAATTTTTTCTTTTTTTATGTAATTTTTTTTTTTTTTTTAATTTTATAGAATTTTTTTTTTTTTAATATTTTATAACTCTTCAGAATTTTTTTTTTAAATTTTTATAATTAATAGTGTTTTCAAAAGGTTTTTTTTTTCCATTTATTACGTTACGTTTTAATTTTATTTTTTTTTTTATTAAATTTTTTCATTCAATTTCCATTCATTTCTTTTTTTTTTTTATTTCACTTTTCTGGGTTTTTTTTTTGTGTTTTTTTTTATGTTTTTTTTTTTGTAGAAAGTTTTAACAAGCTAACAATAATTTATTTATTTTTATTTTAATTTCTTTTTTAATTTTTAAAGTGCAAATTTTTAAACAAAAATAGAATTGTAAAATTTCATTATTTATTTTTATTTTATTATTATTTAATTTAATAATAAAGTTTCTTTTTACTTTTATGTATTTTTTTTTTATTTTAGATTTTATAGAAAATATTTTTTTTTTTTTAATTTAATTGGATTTTTTTTTACGTTTTTTTTTTCAATTCTTAAGTTTTCAAAAAAAAATGTTTATTTTATAAGAAAAAGTTAAATTTTGAAAATGAAAAGAAGTTTTTTCTAAAAAAAAAAAAAATAAGTTAAAAATGTAAAAGAAAAAAAAAAAAACAATTAAAGAAAAATTTATTTAAGAATTTAAGATAATATGGCGCACAATTATAAATCGATTATTAACGAATCCACTTGAATAGTAAAACCTGGTAACACTTTAAATTAATATTATGAAGTGTCATTTTCTGTTTGGAAATGTCATTTTTTATTTAAAATTTTCAAACTTGAATTGATCCTTGCATAACCACTTGAACGTAAGATCTGAACGCAATATCTGAGATTATCTTACAAGTTTAATGAATTACAATAGGTTAATAGCAATAAATGACTTTTGTGAGAATACGAGTTACAACCATACAATTGTAATATTTATATTCAATAATGAATAATGCACTTTTTAACCATATTTTTAACAATTCTTTAAAAATTTTTAGTTTTGATTACTTGGTGAAAAATTGGATATGGATGTGGATGTTTCAACTTATATATTATTTTGAATTAAATATATGAACTTTTCAATTTTTCAATTGATCTTTTTTATTCGAAAACAAAAAAATTAAATCCAATCCGAGATGAAATGATTCAGAAATCACAAAGATGTAAAATTCTTACAATATACATATATAGAAATTGACTTTATAAGTTATTTCTATAAAAATTAGATTAGAAGGCTATATTAAAATGAATTAATAAAGAATAAAATTAATTTGAATTTTTTTTTTTTGAATTAATTTTAAAATCTTTAAATAAAATCTTTTAATGAACTAGACAAAATATCTTGAAATTACTACAAGTATATTGTAAATTAAAACTAATTTAATAATTTAATTTAATTTTGCGCCGTAAATGTATATATTAAATGATCTTAAATGATTTTCTTTAATTTTTTTATAAATAGTATTTTTAACTCAAATTAGTTTTTACATTTTATGTAGTAATATTTAGTGTATATTTAATAAGTATATATATAGAAATAGATATATATATATATTTATTATTTTTTAAATATATATTTTAATAATTTGAATAGAATTTTCTTTTTTTTTTTTTTAGCATTAAATAGTTTATAGTAAAAATAATAAATTTCATCAGAAAATATAGCTGAGCAAATAAAATGACGTATACTGAATGTATGTATTTTTTTATATATAGTTTTTTTTTTTTTAATTTCTATTTTTTATCGACTCTTTTTTTTTTTTTTCTTTAATAATATATAAAAAATTTTAAAATATTATAATATAGCATCATTATTTCGTTTCATAAACATTTTTTTTATTTCTTTTTATTTTATATTTTTCTTTATTTTAAATTTTATATTTTTAATTATTTTTGGTGAAAAAAAAAAAATTATTTCATTTTATTTTTGTTTAAATTGCACACAATTAATTAAAATTAAATAAATAGATTATTAAAATGAAATTTTAAAATATACAGAAATATATAAGCATTGAATTTTTTAAATTCGCCTTCAAAAATTATAAATAAATTATTTTTTAATTTCAATATACATATTTATTAATTATTAATTCAATTTAAATCATTTGCAATGATTTTAAAAAAGTTATATGTACTAAAAAAAAAAAAACCTTTTAATTTCATATTTAATTTCAATTATTTTTTGAATTTAAATTAATTAAATAATAATTTCAATAATTTTTTTTAAATTTAAATAGGGTATTTAAAAAAAGACATATTTTATATTATATAAGGGTACTAAAAACAAAAATTTGATATTAATTAATATTAAAATTGATTTTGATGAAATTATTTTGAAATATTTATTTCGAATTTTCTTCAAAATAAATTTTTTTTTAATTTATTTAAATTATTTTCATATACCATACATTAAATGTAAAATACCCCTACATTTTTGTATTTAATCTAAACATAATAACAAGCACATTTCTATAATTAATTTGAAAACTAATCAAGTTTTATAATTTTAGAGTATTTTTTGATTTTTGTTCAAGAAATTTCAAAAATTTATTTAATATTTGATTAGAGTTATAATAACTTATTTTAAATATTTATTCGAATTTATTTGTCGAATTGTCCAAAAAATTATAATCTAATAAAAAGCTTTAAAAAAATTAATATTGAAGTTAATATAATTGATTCTAAGAAATTAATTTAAATTGAATTGAATTCACTCAATCTTTATACTTTTCATCATATAATATATATTCAATTAATAATTAATAAATTAGATTTTAAATTAAATGTCAATTTCCATTATAGTTTTTTTTTTTTTAAAATTAAATTATACCTTAACTTACTAAAAACAATCAAAATACGCACCAAGCAGCTTTATAATTAATTCGAAAAAAACCTTTCGCTTCCAATAACACATTTTTATATTTTAGAAAATAATTTGTTTGGTTTTTTTATTTTAAATAAATTTGAAATTTACAAGAAAAAGAAATTTTATTTGTATTAAAAAGATTAATTTAAATTTTTAAAAAACTAAATAAATATAAATTGTTAAATATGTTTTTACATTTTTATTAAATTTTTCCATTAGCCTAGAAATATGCAAGGTAAATTGATTAGAATTTCTTTTTAGAATTCATATTAAGAAAATGGAAGAATTTTGGGGATTTGAAAAATTTATATGTAAATATTGTTTTACAATTAAATAAAAAATTTGTTTGTTAGTTATAATTACAGAGCTAATAAGAGATTCATAACTAAACTGGTCATTGCGGGTATTATTTAGAAAAAAAAAAACACGTAAAAAACAGTGTAAATCAAATTAAAGAACAATCCAACACAACATATCTTAAATGAATAAATGTTGGATAAATGTATTTTGAAAAAATAATTCTAGGATAAAGTATTTGATCAGAAATTTATTTAACAATGTTTAGTTTAATTAAAAATTTTAAATTATAGCTTTTTTTAAAATTATATAAAATTTATATTTTTACATTCCAAAACTTATTCTTTAATTTGGTATTTTTCCTTTTTAATCTTCTATGAAATTATAAAATTTGATTAATTTTTCATATTAATAATTAAATTAATATTTTTCTCTTTATAATAATTTATCATAATAATAATAGTATATGTATTAAAACTTAAATGTTTTTTAATATCTTTTTTTTTAATATTAAATTATTTTCGATATTTTTCTTATTTCTTTCTTTTCTGAGATTTTTCTGTTTTAAGATTTAAAATAATTTAATGTTAATTTTGGTTTTTTGTATATTTAATTTAAAATACAAATCTATAATATATGTATGGCATGAAAGTATATATAATTAATTATTTAATACAATATACAATGGAATCGAATGTATATGTATTTTATAATTTATATATATATATATATGTTACAAATTATTAGTAATTATTAATAATACAGAAAATATTTGAAAATTTTTTTAATTATATAATTATTATAATATTAATAATAATGATAAATTATTAATTAATAAATTAATTTATTGATTTTTTTATTTTAATATTAATATATTATTTTAATAAAAAATATCAAAACTTTCAGCCATTTTTTTTTTATTTATTATATAATTATTTTTATTTTATTAATATTTATAATATAATTTATTCTTAGATTTATTTAATAATTCGATATATTTTTTTTTTTTTTTGCAATTATTATACATTCCACTTGGTTTTTTTTATTTTTAATTAATTTTAAGTATATAATAAAAATTTTGTTTTATTTAAATTTTAAATTTTTATTATATTTTTAATATTTTATTTAAATATGAACACAATATGGCAAATGTAAACTGCCAGTACTATAATCTTTAAAATTGAAAAAGATTTAGTTTTTTGTTTTTTAATTTATTAACAAAAATAATATGAAAAAATTTTTGGACATGAAATAGGGTTTATTCACATATAGTTAAAAAAAAATTAGAAGAAATATTTTTAAAATTTTTTACAATTTATTACATAATTATTGGAATAAAAAATGAGGAAATTATTTTACTTATATAATATAAGTAAATTTATTTTATTAGACTCATGGGATAAATTAAATTAAAAATGATTATTTCAAGAGAAATAATTTACATTTTTATCTCATTGCAATATAAATTTTGTGAATATCCCTAAAAATTTAAAATATTTTAATTAATTTCGTTTTTTTTTTTTAATTTTGAATTTTTTTCAAAATTTTAAATAAATTTTTTTTAATTTTGATTTAGTATATTTACATAATTAATAAATTGTTTGTTAAATTTTTCTGTTTCGAATATGGAGGGTTATTTAATTTTTTATTTCACACCTCACTCTTATAAAAGAATTTAAA
The DNA here is from genome assembly GCA_963082915.1 of Dolichopus griseipennis. Taxonomy (NCBI): domain Eukaryota; kingdom Metazoa; phylum Arthropoda; class Insecta; order Diptera; family Dolichopodidae; genus Dolichopus; species Dolichopus griseipennis. The sequence goes on from OY720443.1 coordinate 27,248,517, forward strand.
CTTGGTTTCTAATTCAATTTTTTGTTTTATTTCAATTTAATTTTAAATTAATATCGATTTATTTACAAGTTTTTTTTTTTTTTAAATTTTAATTATTAATTAATAAATAATTAATTATTAGTAATATATAAATTTAAATATATTTTACATTACTTACAAAACTAAAATTTTAAACTTAAAAAATACAAAAAAAAGTTTTTGAAATATTTTGCTATATTTTGGTTGGTTTCATATATATTTTCATTTAAATTATTAATTATAAATTTTTTTTTAATTTAATTTTTAATATATTGTAAAAGTTTATTAATTTTTGTTATAATTTATGTTTATTTATTTATTTAATTTTTTATTTTTTTTTTGAAGAACACATCCTTTGCAATTATTTTCTTTTATATTTTATTTTTTTTTCTTGAAATATATATACATAATATAATATATAAATCATTTTATTTATATAATGATAAAATATTTTATAAATTATTTATATTTAATTATATTTTAATTGAGTAAAATTGAGTTTTTCTTTTTAATTTCTAATATAAACTTAATTTAAAAATTTTATATTTTAATATTTACCTTTTTTATATTAATTAATATTAATAAAAAAAAATAATTAATTGTTTAGTAATATATATATATATAAAATAATATGCAACATAAAATAAAATAAAAAAAAATTATTAATAATTAAAATATAAAAAAAAAAATGTGATGATTAGTAAATAATGAAACTTATTTTCTTTGTTCTAATTTATAATTTTAACTGCAAAATTTTTTTATTTTTAAATGGAAGTTAAATTTTAATTTTATCGCTTTCTTAAAAAATAAATAAAATAAAACCATTTTTTTTTAATATTGCAAATAATTTTTATATTTAATTTATGATTTTATTTTTTGGTGTATTTTTGTTTCATATTTTTTGCTTATTCATAATCTTTTCCTTTCATTTTTAATTTTTATTTAAATTGTAATTATTTTTATTTTAATATTTTGAAGAGTTAACTATGTATATGTATTTGTTAATTAATTAATATTTTTTATTATTTTAATTATTTCTTGAATTTTTATTTTGTTTTTAATTTGTTTTAATGTTTTATATATTTTTTTTTTGTAGCTTTAATGTAAAAAAAAATTAACCAAAATATTATGTATGCCATTTTTATTGCGAGGTTTAAATAAGAGATTTATTTATTTTTTGTTTTTTTTTCATTTATTAAAAATTGTTTGTTTGGTTTTTAAAAATAAATTTTATTTGAACTGAAAACTAGTATTTAAGAAAAAATGGTGAATAATGTGTAAAAATTTATTCAAATAAAGGTAAAAGTAAAATTTATCAATATAACGGTTAAACCGTTATTTAGGCATATTGTGAATGTCAATTATCAAAAGTACTTTAAGAAATTTTTCGTGAGTGTCACTATCAGAATTTCTGACCGAGTGTAAATTTTAAATAAACTAAATTAATCTAATATATATTTTATTATTTAATTAATATTTAGTAATTTAAATGTTAATTTAAATTTATTAACTAAACATTTTTTAAAAGTTAAAAAAAATATCAAATTGCAGTATATATGCAGAATAATAACAGTAAAAAGCTAAATGTTTTTGTGGAAAACTCTCAAAATATATTCGAGATTACCAACTATTATGATTAATTTTTTAATTTAAGCGAAGAAAAAAAATGATATTTTTGAGTTTTAATATTCAAATTCAAAAATAAAGTTATGCAGTTAATAAGGATAAAGACTGCATGATCTGACAGAATTAGAATCAATTCTGACGGAATGTCCCCCACAAAAACTTTATTAGAACGTCCTTAAACGTCATAATCGCCAAAAAGTGTTAAACACGTTATGTATTAACAATAATTACTAATCAGTAATCACTGAATTTGCGTTGTTCTTTATGCACTGCTTTTATATATTTTAATTACTCAAAAGCGAAGATCTAATTTATGAACCTTATACCTTGAATTTGAATATCATATAATAATATATTAATTTTTCTATTTAATTAATACACATTATCCATAAATTTTTTCAGTTTTTTTTAATATATTATATATATATATAAAAAAAAAATAATTAATTTTTTTGAATAAGTTACTTCTATCTATATAAATTAAAATTTGGTAATTAAATTTATAGTTTTATGATGCTTGTGAATTTTTTTAATTTCTTTAAAATTATTTTATTTTTATGTAGTATTTTTTTTTTTTTTTTATATTTAACAGGTTAAATTATTGATTATTATATATATATATATATATATATATATATGTATAAATTTTAAATATTATCTTTTGAATTTTTGTTTTATATTTTATAATTTTGTTGTAAATAAATGTACCAAAAAATAAATTTTATATTCTTGACTATATTTTTTTTTTTTTTTATTTTTGGGTTGTCTAGACATAAATTTATAACGTTAATGTATTTCAATTTTATTTATTTTTAATTAATTTTTATTTTTTCAATATATTTGTTTTCTGTGTCTTGCATTTTTTTGTTCTATTTAAATTTTATTTTAATTTAATCAGGTTTTTTTCTTCATACTATTGTTTATTTTTTTTTTTTTAAGTAGTTGCTTGTTTGTGTTTAATTTAAAGTTTTTGGATTCTATTTTAAAAAATTAATTATAATTAAAAAAAATTATATAATAATATAATATTTAATTGAGAATTACATAAATAAATAATTGTAAAAATACAGAAAAGAAAAAATCCTGTAATGCACTTGAATTAATTTTTCAATTAAAATTTTACACCTTGATCACAAAAGCCAATTTAGAAATTATTTTTTCTTTTTTAAATTCAAATTAATTAATATTTAGATTTTAGATTAATTGAGATTTGGAACCTTTTTCGAAATATGAGAAATTTCTTTTTAAATCTCTTATCTTAACCCTTCTAAAATCTGTGGTCTGAAACATCAATTCAGTTTTCATAAAATTTTTGAAAATACTCAGAATAAACATGACTTTCTAGTAAACATAAAACTTTCTTCAAACCAATGATGAAAATTAACTTTGAAAACTTTTAACACAATAAATTGTTTAAAATATTTTCAAAAATTTAATTTTTTAATCAAATTTAATTGTCACAACCATCTTCTTTTTTTTTTTATGTATCATATATGAATATAATACTGACAAAGTACTATTAATGGAATATTAGTTACGATAATTTAATTATATTAATCGTAATTTATTATCAAAAACACATATTTAATTGTAATCGTTTTAAATCAAGTGCATTAACTGTTTTTTTTTAAATTAAAAATTGAAAACTTATTATTATAAAATAAAATTTTAAACCGTTTTTTTAAGTCACAGCCTACATCTATATCCGGAAAACGAAACATGTGTTTATTATATTTGTTTATTTTATATTAATTTTATTGCATTTTTTAATGTATTTAAATTTGTTTGGTAACTTAGCTATGGATTTTTGAATAATTTATTTTTTCATCGAGAAAAAATCAAAATTTAATTATTTAAATAAATAATAGAATGAAAATTAATCAACTAAATACTAACAAAAAATTAAATAACATGCGTCGCAATATTCATTTATTTTAAATATGAATGGCTAACTCCAACTTATTAATTTGTTAAAATATTTAATTCATTCCCAGTTGGAATAAAGCAGCTTTTATAAAGTTCTTGTTTTGTAAGAAAATGTTCTTACTTTTAGAAAAATTATATTTTGCATCTCTAGATTTTTTAATTAATTTCCGATACATTTTTATTTATACTTCAGACTGACAATACATTTGCCATAAGTCGAACTTTGTAATTTCGAAAAGAAAAATCTGTATTAGCTTGCGCTCATTAAGTCCTAATACTGTTATTAAATTGGTGCCGAGCTAAAAAACATAATTTTAAACAAAAACTCATTTTTTTTTCATTTATGAACAACGTTCAGACATTTTCATTTTTTCATTACATTTTCATTTATTCAAAATTTTACAGATTTATGAAAATAAGGTTTCTTTTCTTTCAATAATTTTATTCTTGTAGAATTTATAATTTTTAAACCCAAAGTCTGTTAAAATCTGAAACCAACTTGTAAAAGTTTTACAAACTCTCAAATAATACAAGAAAAAACTCAAATCTAAAATAATAATCTGAAATAAAGATAAAAAAAAAATAATAAAAATACAATAAAAAATTAAAAGAAAAGATAAATGTGTTTTATTTTTTAATTTCAAATATCATTCATTTTTATTTAAATTATTTTATCCATTTTTGTAAATTTTTTTTTTGTAATTTTTTTATTTTCCATTGTTTTTTTTGTTTTTTAATTTTTTTATTTTTGTAATTTCAATTATAATTATTTAATTTTGCAAACAGTTTATCTGAAGACATTTTTTCTCTATATTTTTTTTTTGATGTTTTGTTTAATTTCTTGTTAATTAATACATTGAATCAAGAAAAAAAGTTTTAATTTTATAAAATATAAGAAGAAAAACATAAATAAATTATAAAAAAAAAATTTGATTACCGAAAAATAAAAATAAATATTTTTTAATTTACTTTAATTCTTTCTTTTTAATAATAATAATAATAATTAATATTTTTTATATATACTTCTTCATTTATTTTTTTAAAAATATAATAAAATATGTTTTTTTTTTAATTTTTTTTTTTTTAAATTTAATTTAAATTGTATACTATATTTTTCATTAAAAATAATTCTATTTTAAATAGGCTTTTCTCCATTTTTTTATATTTCTTTATTAAATATTTTTCAATTCAACTAAATTATATTATAAATGTGTATTTCTTTCAGAAAATAAAATAATAATTAATTATTTAATTAATATAAACTGTAAAACAAAAATAATACACAAAAAAAAAATTATTATTAAAAATAAAATCAATAATTTAATTATTTTTATAATGTGATTAATATTTAGTAGTAGTAATAATAATAATTTAACTATATTAAAATCTAATAGTTTGGGCAGAAATCGGATATAAAAATATTAATTAATAATTAGAAAACAAACAAAAAAATTATTTTAAAGTTAAATTATTAATTATATTTTTTAAATTAATAAGAATTTTATTTGGATAGTTTTTTTTTTTCTATTTTATATTAGAACAAAATAGCTATTTTTTATTAAATTTATTTACATATTATTAATTAATTTAAATTTACATTTATACTAAAAAGTTTGTTATATAATAATAATTATATAACAATTATAATTTTAACTATTTTGTAATAACAAAATTAAGTGTTAAAAAAAACAAAAAAAAAAATATATATTTATTAAATAATTAATAGTATTATTTATTAAATAGAAAATAAAATATATTTTATTAAAAATTTCAATTAATTTTAAATGAAAAAAAAAAAGATAATTATTATATATGTTTTATAATGTTATTTAATTATTAATAAAATAATTAATTTAATTTTATTTTAATGATTACACTATTTTAAATTTAATTTAAAAATAAATACTTTTTTATTTATTTTTCTATTTTAATTTTATTAATTTGCATTTAAATAAACTTATTCCAAAAATTAATTATATTATTAATATTAATGAAAAAAATTAACTCTTTTTTTTTTTTTTTAGATATTATTAATATTTATTTAAAATTATACTAATATACGTACAAAAGAATTTTTATATATTAATGTAAATTAATATTTATTAAAAATCTAATAAAAAAAATGTATGTATACACTAAATTAAGAAAAAAATTTAACATAAATTATTATGTAATATGTTTATTAATTAAATTATTAATTAAACTTTTAATATATTAATTTATTATTAATAAAGATAAAAACAAAAAAAAAAAATTTAAATCGAATATATTAAAATAAATTGTATTTCATTTTTAATCAAGATTTTTTCGTATAATTAATTTTAATGAACTAAATTTTTTTGTTAAGTATAAATAATATATTATTTATAGTATGTATATAATAATAAAAAAAATTAAATGTATATATTGTATATATTAAAATTAAAAGATTTATTTTATTACTAAAAAATTATTTCAAAATTAAAATTAATAGGACAAAAAGTGACAACAATAAGCGTTTTAATCTTTTATTTATTTTATTTGTTTTTTTTTTTCATTTTTTTTTGTTTTTCTTTTTTTTTTGTAATTAAATTAAATTAAAATAATATAATTTTATTTTCAGTTTTTTAATATTTTTAAAAATGTATTTTTTTTTTAAAGATTTCTATTTTTTCTTTTTTGGTTTTTTTTTTTAAATATTACAATTTAATAATTTTAATTATTAATTTATAATGTTATGTTAAATATTGGATTATTTAGTGTTACAGTTAAATAATTATTTAATTAATAGAGCGTATATTTGTATGAAATATTATTTTATTTATATTATTTAATTAATAGAGCGTATATATTTATTTATGAAATATTTTTTAGGAAAGAAAAAAATAAAATAAAATAGAGTTTATATTAATAATATTTGAATGATATAATGAATTAACTTATTTATTTTTTCATATTAATTATATTAGATTATAACGTTATATAAATTTTTATTTTATATTAGTTTTATTCAGTTTTTTTCCTTTTTTTGTTTCTTTTTTTTTTGTTTTGTACGTGGAACTATATTTAATACTCTTATTAATTTTATTCAAGACCTTGCTTTTTTGTTTTTTAAATAAAATTTATATTATATTAAATTTAAAGGAAGAAAAATAGAAACAAATATTTATTAGATAAGAAAAATTTTTTTAATTGAATTGGAAAAATATATATTAATTTAGAAAATGATTTAAATTTAAAAAATAAAAATTTGTTCGAATTGGTATTAGAAATTAATTAAAAAAATTAATTTGTTAAAATATATTTAATTAATATATATTTATACAAAATAATGTAATTGTATTTTGATAAATTAAAATAAGTGTTCCTTTATTCTACTATTATAGAACAGAGCATTGAAAAAAGCAAATTCAAAAGAAAATATTTCAGAAATTTTAATAAATTCAAATGCAAAAATTTAATTATGGAGAAATTCTATAAAAAAAATTAATTCATATTGTAGTTATATATTTATATTGAATTATATAATATACATTATTCTTATTTAAATATATACATACTTATATGATTATTATATTCATTTAAAAAACATGTATGTATTGAAGTAATAGGAGAAAATTTTAAGAGAAAAAAATCAAATCATAATCTTGTTTTCCTTAAATTATTTTACATTGAGAGTGTTATATTTATTCCTTTTAAAATTCTTTTAGAATATATATATATAAATTTTCTTTCTATTTATTTGAATATATGTATATTGTTTTAGGTAACTAAATTTTGTTCCTTAATTATGTTTTTTTTTTTTGTTTTGTCTCGTCTTTAAAAGAAAAAAAGGGTTATTTTATAATCCCCTTTGTTCTTTTATAACTATTTACTATTTCTTTTTTTTTTCTATATCTAGAAATTATTAACTTCTCTCTTTTTTATTTTTTAATAGGTTACTATTTTATTAATAAATTTTGTTTTAATTTTTGTCTTTTTGCTAAGTGTTTTATTCAGAAATGGTTTAAAATAACAATAAGTGCTTAGTTTTTTTTTTTTTTTAATAAATTTATTAAATTTTATTTTTTGAATTTTTATCAAGTATATAATATATAAATTAATGTTTTTCAAATTTAAACCATGTACATTTTAACTTTTTTAATATTTCTTTTTTCTTTTTTAATTTCATTTAATTTGTAATAATTTAATATTTTATTTTTAACTTTTCATTTGTATTTAATTTTTATTATATATTTTCTAAATGCTTGGTGTAACCTATTTTATATTGATTGATTGATTGAATGAGAAAAATCCAGTGTTTTATAAATTTTGCTAAATTTAAAGTAAATTAATTTATATTTATTTAAATATAATGTATATGAATATTTTAATTACATACCTAATTAAGGGAATAATATTATTATATTACATGTTGGGTCTTTTAAAAACTTATTTAAAATTTATAAAACACTTAAAAGAAAGTTTTTTTTGTTTTTTTCTTAATTTGTGATATAATTTAATTTTTTTTAGAACAAAGAAAGATTTTGTTTTGTTTTATATTTAATTTAATGATGAATTGTGTGTGATATAAAGAAAATTAATTAAAAAATTAAAATTTCAAAAGAGAATTCTAAACAAAAAAAAAAATTATAAAAATTAGAAAAGGAAATAAATTTTTAAAAATAATAAAAATATTTTTTTTTTTTTTTGTTTTTTTATTTTTTATTTTACTTATGAATTTATAGTTAATTTTATTTTATTTAAATAGTCTTATACATTTCTATAGGGCATTGTTGTTTTTTTTTTATTTTATTTTAATATTCAAATATTCATTATATAACTTTATCTTACATGAATATTATTTTAATTATAATATACATGATTTTGTATTAAAGAAAATAAAATTTAGAATAAAAGTTTAGTTTGAATTTTCAAAATTTCAATTAACAAAACAAAAAAAAAAAACTTATTATAACAAATTAATGTAAAATGTATTTATCAATTGAATTTCAATAAACTACAGCAGTTTGTTTTTTTTTTTGTTTTAGTTTCGAATTTTGAATAATAATTTGCAATGAACTAAATTTCATTTTTAATTTTTTTCACCCTACAAATTAAGTTTCTGTTAAAATTTTTAATTATCTTTTTTTTTTTTTTGAAAATAATATGAATTAATTTTACAAGTTTAAATTTTAGTTATTGGTAAATAGTTTATTTAAAAAAAAAACAACTCTCGAAAAACAAAAGAAAGAATTAATTATTTTGATTTTTTAAAAAAAACTTTTTTTTTTTGAATATTTAAATTCAATATTATGTTATACTATGTTCATACAGAAAACAACAAGTTTTTTGAATTTTTATTTAAATCGCAAACTAAAACCCATGTTCTGATTCAATTTTTGGGTAAAATTAAAATACAAAATTTCTTAGATATTTAGAACAAGTGATATAATAATAGCATCGCGCGGTTTCGAATGAAAAAGAATATTAAACTTTAATAGAAAAACCAAATTTTTGGATTGATTTCGTATGATTTTGTAGTAGTGCAATGACTTAAGATAATTACATTATCATTATTAATTTCAAAAGTACATAAACATAGTATAATACAATTTTAAATTTGCTTTAAATGATTTTCTAATAATGTTTTTTTTTTTCTTTTAAATAAAATTTAAAAATAAATATTTTCTTATTTTTCATTCATTTATTACATAATTTTTTTTTTTTATTCAATTAATAATATATTTTATAGTTTATTTTTTTTTTTATATTTTTTTGCATACTTTGCTATTTATACTAAAGTATATAATATATTTTATAATTATTATATATATATTTATATGTAAAGATATAGATATATATATATAGATATACAATAGATTTTGTTTTTTAATTTCAATTGCAACTAACTATAATTTATTAATAATTTTTTTTTTTACTTTTTTTTTCAATTTTTCTTTTTTAAATTTAAATTTTTATTGTTTTTTTTTTTATTTTCAATATAATTTTTTAATTAATATATGTTTATCTTTTTTTTTTGTTATAATTAATAATTTTTTTTCTTTTCTTTTTAAATTTAAATTAAATTTATTCCTTGTTTCTATGTTTTTTAATTTTTTTTTAAATAATTAATTTATATAATATATATAATATTTATAGAATAAATTTACTTTTTACATTTTTTTTTTTTTTAAATTTTTATTTCAATTACATCATATATATCTATATATGTGTATGTATATACATATATTTTAATTATTTTAATTATATTCAGGATTTTTGCTTTACATTCATTGTTTTGTTTTTTTTTTTAGTATTTTTTTCCATAATTTTATTTAATTTTTAACTTACATTTTTTTTGTTATACTAATAATTTATGGTTTTATGCTTTTTATTTTAATATGTATATATATATATATAATTAGTATTATCAAATATAATTAATTTGATATAAATTTATGAATTTATTTGATTTTGTTTTCTTTTGTTTTATATTTGGTTATTGCCTTTTTGGTTGTTGGTTTGAGTTGCTCGGATTGCTTGGTATCATATATATATATAGGGATATATATGTATATATATTGTTGCAATTGTTGTTGTTTAAAAAAGGATCGTGTTACTATATAGCACAACAAATTTACATTTTCAAAAATTTGTATAACAATTTTTTTTTTTTTTTAGTTTTTTGTAATTGATTTTGTCATTCTAACTTAATTTCAGTGCTTTCTGGCTGCTATATTTGATGAATAAAATATTTGGTAAGTTTTTTTTTTTAATTGTAAGTAGTAGTTACACATTTTATTGTTGTAATATTGCTGCAAGATTACTGCTACTACAATTGGAATAAGTTTGTTGTCGAACATTTTCAATAGCATTCACCCATTTTAATGCATAACCATCTGGATCTTCAAGATAGTATGTACGATTTGGCTAAAAATATACAAAGAAAATAATTTTAATTAATTTAAAAGTAATTAGAAAAAAGTATTGTTTGGTTGGTTAATATATTTCATGAATGAAATTTTACCAAATTATAGAGACAAAAAAAAAAAAACTTGAAACTTTTCGAAGCATTTTTATTTACTTTATTTTTAAAATTAGATTTGATTAGTGATTATTGATTAATGATCTCCAATAAATATATAAATATTAATATAAACTATAATATTTTTTAGAGTCGTTAAATTAGAAAACAAATAAAAAAACCAATGTTTTTTAAAACCGATTGATTGCTTGTTTCATTAAACTTTTCAAAACCACTTAATTAAATTAATAATAAAATGAAAAACGTGCTGCGATAATAAATATATATTTGATATTAATAAAATAATTATTTTTGGTTTTAAAATATTTAATAAAAAAAAAAACTAAAATTAGAATAAATCAAGACGAATAATAATAATAATAATTAATTTATATAATAAAAATTATATTAAATTTTTTTAATATTTAAAACCGGAATATAAAAATGAATCAATTTCTATTTAGAGTTAATAGTGTTATCATAAATACGGTAAATTTTTGTCCTTTTAAATCAAATATTTAAAATAAGTTGAATAAAAATTTTTGATTTCAATTATTGAATCACACAAGCTGTGAGTAACCATGATTTAAATGAAATTAACTAATATTTATTGAACTTCAAGAATCACGTATATCTAATTATCGCGATAATATAATTAAATAAGTTTTATTATTACGTTTCTGAATCATTAATAATCAAAATCTTATAAAACAAAATAGAGTTGAAGGTGGAAAATGTATATTTTCAATATAAAATACATATTCATTACAAAAGTTGTTCAAAGTTATTTTAAACCATTAAAATAGTTGTAAAAAAATCATTATTAAAGTGTTTTAAGTTCAAATAATGTATAAACAAGATTTAAAAGTAATTATTAAAAAATTTGCATAAATTTAGTACCGTTAATAATAAACTAAATATTCATGGCACGTGTTATGTTTTTTTTTTTTTTTAATATTTAACAAAAGCTTTAATGAGGCGTAAAGTTCAAATGAAAATGATAAATATATATATAAATATATATATATAAAAATAAAATAAATCATTGCTTCGAGAAACAAGTTATTTTAATAATTAATTTATTTAATTATTTTTTAAGAATTAATATTAAAAAAAACTCACCGTATGAACAAAAAATATTTTGAAATTTTTTGGTTCAACTCTTAATTCTGGACTCCATGGTATTTCACCTTTTTTAACCATTGCAACTGGATCAACATATACTAATTTTGGACCAGTTAATAATAATAACATACGTTTTCTAGCAAATAATCCTTTACGTTTATTAACAAAACCTTTTTTTAATATTAATTCACCATCAGTAAATGCATTCCATTTATCTGCTTTTTGAGCCTCAAGACGATTTTTCATATCAGTTTCAGTTAAATTAAAATTTTCTAAAGAAAAGAAGAAAAATTATTATTAATTTTTTTATTTGATTTTGTGTTTTTTTTTTTTGTATTTTTTTTTTTGTTTTTTTGGTTTTTTAATTAATAATATTTTCTTTTTTTTTAGATTTTTAAATTTAACATACTTTTTGGTTCAGTCTTATCTCCAGTTTCACCTCTAACTAAATCCCAACCAATTAATTCTGTATAACGTTTATCACCAAAACCTGGTTCTAAATTATCTGGTACTCTATAATCACTATGTAAATCATCTTCTTTATTTGTACCAGGTAAATATGGATATATTGTTGGTGGTGTTTGTGAACGTAATGAATCCCAATTAATACCATCAAAAAATGGATGTGTTCGTATACTTTCATAACAACCAATTTTATCTTGGGCACCTAAACGTTCTTCTGGTTTTAATTTTAATAAATTTTGAACTAGATCTTTAGCATTTTCATCAAAACCTTCAGGAAATTCTAAATTTAAATTTAATATTTGTTTAAATATTAAAAATTCTGTATTGCCACGAAATGGTGGAAGACCAGATATCATTTGATATATAATACAACCTAATGCCCATAAATCACATGATGGTGTTATTTCACCATCTTGTAATATTTCTGGTGATACATATTGTGCTGTACCAACAAAACTACGTCTACGATGTCTTGTTTTTGTTTGAGCTTCTTCATTTTCAGAATCGTTATGTAAACGATGATGATTATTATATTTATTACTACGATAATTATTTGTTGTTGTTGCTGATGATGATGATGATTGTTTATTATTACTATTGTTATTATTACTACTACTACTACTACTACAATTACTGTTATTTATTGGTGATGATTTTGAGGATGATGATGATGTTGTCATTGTTGGTGTAGATATTGATGATGATGATGTTGATGGTTCAATTGTTGATGTTGTTCCTGTACCACCCATTGCTGTTAATAATGATGTTGATGATGATGATGTTAAATACATATCACGATTATTATCAAGTATTTTTGCTGAACCAAAATCAGCTATTAACGTATGCATATTTTCATCTAATAATATATTTTCTGGTTTTAAATCACGATGTACAATACCACGTTTATGCATATTTTCACATGCTAATACCAATTCAGCAGCATAATGTTGTGTTACTTCCAAATCAAATGAACCAACTTTTATTATATGTGGTAATAGATCACCATTTTTGGCATATGTCATTACAAAATATAAACGAGTTTCATCCTGGAATGTACAATATAAATTTACAAAACCGGGACAATTACTCATACGATGCATAACTTCACGTTCTCTTCTAACATATTCTTGTTTCTTTTCACGTATGATCAGATTTTTTTCACAAACTTTAACTGAAAATAAAAATAAAAAAAAAATAGAAAATTAGTTATAAGTTATTAGTTAAATTTATATTTTTAAATATATCTAATAATTAATAATAAGAAGAAGAATTATTGAAAAATTCTATTCATAGATAGAATAGATATTCTATTCATTCCCCCCACACCATCTTTCTTATCTCTATCCAACAGTTCAGTTTTTTTGTATCTTAAGATTCAAAGTAAGAAAAAAGTGAAATCTAAAATATGATAAGTGATAAGTAGTTGAAGCATAAAAATTTAATAATAAAATATTCCTTGAAATTTTGATTAAAAAATCATTATATACAACAATATATACACACATAATATCTACACTTTAAATATATATATAAAAGGAATTCAATTGACGAAAAAAAAAAAAAAAGAAAAAAAATATATTTGTAAAACAACTTGTCATATCCGCTTTTTTAATTGATAAGAAAATTATATGTGTATGTTTGTACATATTTTGACAATTTTTATGAATGAAGAAATTGATAATAAAATTTTTTTTTACTTATTATTTAATAATATATTTACTACATAATTTTTTTTATTTTCGAACATTCAATTTTAACGCCATATATATTTATAAATATGTATATACATTTTGATTAAACTTAAGATACAAATTTATCAGATATTTAGAAAAAAATTAATTTTTATTGCATAATGACATCACAAGATAATCATATATATAATATTGACGTAAGAAATGTTTATCTACAATGCCTACCTAGAATAGGTGTAAATATGATATACAATTGAAAGTTCGATATTAATTCAGTTATCTGAACTCTTATTACATCTATTATTCCTCTTTTTCCATTGACTATTACACTAAAATTAATTAAACCATTGATTGGAAATTAGCTTTAGGGTATTAGAATTTCGAAAATTCTTCTCACTTTTATTTCGAAATATCAATTTCCAACATAATGGTATGAAGTATAACGTTAAGTTTATTTATCGAATTGTTGAAATTCAAATTAAGCTTATTGTTCGACTCCGAACCGAAGATGTGATTTTAAGTGTAACGAGACTTTTAAACTTTAAATTTTAAAGTTCGAAAGTTTTAATTGCCGAATTGAACTTTAAATTCAATGGTAATGAAGTATGTACCAATATTTTAGTACCCCATAACAAATTTCGAATTTTCGAACTTAGAAATAAATTTGACACTAGTAGTAGGTATAAGCTTGAAATTCCAAAGTTCAAAAATTTTAATTGCCGAATTTAACTTTAAATTCAATGGTAATTAAGTATGTACCAATATTTTAGTACCCCATAACAAATTTCGAATTTTCGAACTTAAAAATAAATTTGACAATAGTACAATGGTATTTGAAAATGGTACAGTCCATTTTAATTGACAGAAAAATATTTCTGATGAATACAGTTTTAATTAATAACGGTAACGATTAATAAATAAATATTTAAAACTTTTGTATTAACCCATTGCCTACCGAAATTTATTTTAAATTTCGATTTTTCAAAAAAAATTTAATAAATATTTTATTACAAAAAAATTTAATTGATAAGAAAAATGTTCGTTTACTTTTTTTTTTTTTATATTTTTGGACTTTTTTCATTCATAACTTTTTTTTTATACTTACTAAACTTTTGTTTATTTTTGTATTGACAAGTAGTACTTTTTTTTTTTTTTTTTAAAAAACTTATTTTATTATTTTTTTTTTTTACCTATTATTATTTTTTTAACCTAAATATTTTCTTCGATTCCAGTAAAAAATATTAAAAAAAAAAAAAGTTTTTTTTTAAACAAGTCCAAATATTGGAACGTTTAAAAAACAAAAAGTAAAATATAAATTATTATACATATCTATAGATATATATATATTTTAGGTATATATGTGTATATGTTTGTATACAACAGGTAAAAGAATTCATTGACGTATATTTTCTATTTGATCGTATCGTATAAATACCGTTATTAAAAAAAAAAAAAAACAAAGGTATTTTTAATAAAAACAACAAAAAAATATCAAATAAATATTTTAAAACCATTCACTTTTTTTTATTCCCCTCCTCTTCGTGTTTTTTCCCCCTCTTTAAAGCCCAACATATTAAATATGTTAATAATAATTTTCATGAAAAAAAAACACATATAAATCAAAAGTCATTATTAACTTTGTTTCAAATATTTTCATTTCATTTTTTTTTTTGTTTTTGTGTTCATTTTAAAGTTTTTGGAAAGCTTCAAAAGTAAGAATTGAAAAAAATGGGAACCAACATTGTATCCAAACATTAAAGTGACCATATATATTTTTAAATAATTATCTTCACATAATTTCTTTCGAATTTGAATTGATTCAAACCCTGCGAGATTTTAGAACTCACATAGGGTCACTACTTTTGTTAGATAGTTTAAAGTTTGGTTTTTGAAACTGTTTTAAATTTAAATTAGGAAAATTGAAAATCGAAAGGAGTGACCATATATGTTTTATGCTACACATTTAGCTACACATAATTTGCGTAAATAAGTTTTAAAGTTTCTTGCTTTAATTGACACAAAACTAAAGTTTGTTTTTCGATTTGATTGAGTAAAATAACAAAGAGTTAATATTAAAAATTTTATTTTCGAAAAAAGTTTTTCCATAGATTTTTAAAACCTGGTCACAACATTAGTAATCAAATCAAGTTGGAATTTTTTTTTTTTTTTGCTCTCCCGAATTAAACGATTTTTGTATTGATAAGATACTTAATCTTCATTAGTTGAGGGTTTTTCCCCCCTGTTGTGTTAGAAGCACTTTACTTTCTTTTAAATTATTGATAATTATTAATCATATTTAATTTTTTTCTTTGAAAAATTAAAATTTTAATTTAATAAGTTTTTAGAAATTAGAATTTAAAATCTTGTATATATAGGTATACCCTAGTCCTCCCTCCTCCGCTGCCTCTTGTATAAAGCAATATTAAAAATTACAAGTGTTTTTATAAAACTTTTAATTTCGAAATAATGTTTAAACAATTTTTCGCTCTATCGAAAATATCTTAATTAAGTCTTAAAAACATATCAACATTTCTGTTTCTTAATTTTCCCGCCAACTCCACCAACTTTTTTTTTTTTTTTATATTGGCGTTAATATCAATTTATTAAAAAGCCAATAAGTATTTGTTTTAAAAAAAAAAAAAAATTGCCGTTTAGTCCCTCAATCAACAACAAAATAAAGAATTTTGAAAAAATACTAACAAAAGTTAAAAATACAAGAAATGAACTAAAAATACACAATATTATGAAAAAGTCACAAACTATATAGGCATAAAGCTATGCAATACAACACGTGAATCAAAAAATTTAATCTGGTTAATAAGAGAAAAAAAAAACAATTTAATAATAAAAATAACCAGCATCAACATAACTGCAACAGCAACAATAACAACAACCAACAAAAAAGTAACGATCAAAAATGAAACAGAAAGAAATGAAAAAAAAAAACCTTTGGAATGCGCGCGCTGATCTCGAAATTCGAAAAAAAAAAAAAATCAAAATATAAACACATAAATATATCAAACAACAAGTTCGAAAAAAACTAAGGCTACGTATTACGTATATTTCACTTCTTTTTAAAAAATATTTCAAGTGTCATTGATCCTTTTTTTTTTTTTTTTTTTTTTTTATATTTTAAAAGATAAATTATGTATCTTTTAAAATATTTTTATTATTGTTTTTTCTATACAGAGCAGAGCAGTTTACTGGTCTCAATGATAGATTCCCAACAATCCTCCTCTCGAACCTTTATTTCATCTCCCTAGTTTAGAACAAAATATTTTCCTAAACACATCTTCTCTACTCAACTCTACTCTTCTTCTCTTTTTATTTTTTTATTTCTAAACATCTCTCTCTCTCTGCCTCTCTCTGTTATTAACAAATTTTCATTTAATTGAAATCATTTATAAACTCGAACTCGGAACTTCTCAAAAAAAAAAATAAGTCCAAACAAAACACAATAATTTCAATTCCAATTTAATAAATAGCGCAACAATAATACAAGCCATTAAAGAGTGTGATTTGTATTTTTCCTCAAACATTCAATGATCATCATAATCATCGTATGTGATCATCAGGGCAACCAAAAATATGCTCTAAAAAACACGTTTTAAGCTCTTATAATATGCCCTTAAAAACTGCAAATAAGCACTTAAAATATGCTCTTAAGAACCTTAAAATATGCTCTTTTAAGCAAAAATATAAAGCCATAAAGTTTCCATTTTTTGAACCTGATTTTTATAGCCTAAAAGAAAAGAAATATATACTTGGTTTTAAGAAAAAACAATTAGAAAATTAGAGAAATAGCACATATAAAACTTTTTTATTTGAACTTTGTTCATTTATTTAAACATTTTTGTGTAAAATTGTTAAATAAATTTTTTTTTTGAATTCATTTATAATTTAAAAAAAAAAAATTAACATTTAACTTCATAAAATAAAATTTAAATCATAGAAAAATAAAAAAAAAAATCATTTCAAAATTCAGTTATGTTCAAAATAAATAACTTAAATACAAAAAAATCGAAATAACAAAAAATTAAAATTTTGTGTTACTTAATTCATTTTTTATCTTAAAAAAAATAAAGCCAAGACTTTGACTGAGACTCTTGACGGAGCCTTTAAAAAAACTTTTTTTACATTTGCTATAAGTCGATCGACTTCAAAATATGAGCTTCGAATTTGTTCACAAATGCAATGTAGTCCATGAGCGACACAAGTGACATGTGTGACCTTTGGATAAAAGGTTTGTATTGCTCGAGCAGCTTTTATCATATAGGGTGCCGCATCTGACACAAAAAGCAAAATTGATTCTGTATCAAAACTGTCGCCTAAAATTTTAATTGAGTCGTTAAATAATAGTCGAGCAATGGTAGAAGAATTTGCCTGGTCCAGTTCAGCCGTGTTTTATAATACGTACGTATTTTTTTGTTTGTAAGCGTAGGTACTTTTAATTTCCTTTATGTTAAAATTTGAAACATTCTTGAAATTTTTGTAAATTATGAATACAAAATTATTTAAAAATTTCTTTAATAATAAATTTTTTTTGCTAAATTTTCAAAAAAGTTTAAAAAAGCTAAAATATGCTCTTTAAGCAAAAACATGCTGAAATATGATGTAACAGGCGAAATAAGCAAAAATATGCTCTAACAAATAGGGCTTAAAATTCATAAATTTTCATGAAACGGATAAATAACCAGTCCATTTCTCAATAACACTTAAGGAAAAAAACATGCTCGTGCATGTTTTTGGTTGCCCTGGTGATCATCAATATTATATTTTGTAAATAATACCGCACACACAAAAAATTGAATTAAAAAAAAGGCAGAAAACTTTTTAACTTAACTAAACTAATATCAATTTTAAAAATAAAAACAACCTTAATATAACCGCGCGCGCGCCCCTCTTATACTTTTGCGCGCAGCATACCTACCACTAATAACCATTATGATGATGATGATGCATTATAAGATACATATTATAATATAGCTAACAAAAATACTGATAATCATTGTTGCATTATTTATTGGATACACATATAAATAACATTTTAATGTTGCACCATCTTTTTTTTTTATTTTAATTCAATAATAATAGGAAAAACACAACAACAGTTTATATACAAAATTCAACAAAAAACAAACAACTGTACAAGATCAGTTTAACAGCAGCAGCAAGAACAGCAACAGCAACAACAACAATAATAATAACAACAAAGAAACAAGAGATAAGCGCAACATAAAAATTTTCCTTTAAGAAAAGATTCAAATCTAAACTTAAAAAAAAAAACAAAACAACAACAGAGTTGATGAAATAAATGAAGAAGAAGAAGTAGAAGTAGAAGTGGCTGGAAGAATCAAAGACAAGAACCTAGAAGAGGCAAGAGATTTCGAAAAAAAAAAAAACAAAAAAAAAGAAACTTAAATCAAGAATCATTTAAGCATTACACCATATAAAAACAAAGTCGACGACCAACAAATAAATTGAATATATGAAAGAAAGAGATAGAACGATGGATGAAAAACAAAGATGCAAAATAAAGAAAAATAAAACTGAGGTTAAGAATTTAAAAAAAAAAAAAAAAAACAACAATAAAATATAAAAATAAAATGCCCAAAAGATATTGAACTCTTGTAACACGTACAGTTGTTCCCATTAGATCATAATTCCTTCCGGCGTCTTATTTTTGTTTTTTTTTGGTTTATTTTCTTCGTTCGTTCGAATCTTGGGTTTAGGCTTCGTTTTTTTTTTTTTTTTTATTATTTATTTATTTAATTTCATCTCTTCATCTTCTCGTTTGTTGTTGGGAACATGCACTATAAAAATTATTATTTCTTTATTTTATTCATGAGTTATTGGTTTTTATTTATAGAGCATGGATTTAAAAGTCGAGAGAGAGAGAGAGAAAGAGAGAGTTAGAATCGAACAAGATAAAAGTAATATCCAAATTCCTAGTTATTATTTTAGAATCCAATCCAGGATCAATTTCGAGCAGGAGAGATGTGAGCTGTTCCAGAGAGAGTTTATATATGAAAATTCTTTCTCTCAGAAAAGTTGGACATAAAAACCAACAAACATTCCAATGATCATGATCATCATCATTGAAAACATTTTAAAAGAATTTTTTATTTATGTGATTTGGTTGATTGTTTTCGTTTGAATTTCTTGGCACACATAATTCATCTTCCAACCATTTGGATTTTCAAATTTTTTTGAAATGGAACATTTAAAAAAAAAAAGAAATTTGGAATTTTATATCATTTTTTCGTTTGATTTGTTGTTGTTGTTGATTTTTTGGAATGAAGAGAGGAAGAGACAAAACTTGGGACAGAAGATAAATACCAGTTAAATAAAAAAGAAAAATTAATAAAAGTAAATGCTGGGGTCCAAAAAATTGCCACATTTTAATACATTTAATACATGGATATAAGTAGTTATATATTGTATTTGGATTTGATGTCATCTAAATAATATTATGTTGTTGTTGTTGTATTTAATATTTCAGAGTTTAATGAACAAAGGTATGAAAACAAAGGAACAGTATACAAACAGAGAGTTCAAATTGTTGTAAGTAGTCCCTTTTTCCAAGAATTGTTGAAAAAAATCAGAAGAACATCGGAATCAAAACAGAAATAACCAATTACAGTAGTATATGTAAATTTTTTTTAAGGTAAAAAATAATATATATATATACATTCATTCATACATATTAAACATATATCATTCATATGTATTTAATAAAAAAAAAATATATAGGTATTATAAATTATCACTGCGATATTGATTTGCATCCCACTACATTCTTTACTTAAATCGAAATCAACTTGTTAATCAATATTGAATTATATGTAAACAAACTTAATTAATTAATTATGTACACATGCATATATATGCATAATTCTCTAAATTACATATATGTATATTATATAATATTTAAAAAAAATTGATATATAAATTTGAATATATTTACTCAATAATAAATAAATAAATAATAAAATACACATAAAAACAAATTATTAAATACAGGTTGTTGTTGTTATACTAAAAAATGCATATTTTATTGTTAATGCATTTAATAATATGCAATGAAATGTGTTGTTACCATAATTTTACATTCTTTTCTCACCGTTTAGAAAAAAAAAAGCATTAAAAAAAAAAAAAAAAATTGAAAATTTCTTAATTTTCATGAGAAATTTTTATTATTTTTTAATTTTTGTTTTTTTTTTTCTTTCTTGCAATGCAGAAATGCATTGTAAATGCATGCATATGCATATATATATATGCTTTATAGAAACATTTATTTTAAAAATGTTTATATACATTTTTCTTCATAGGTAGGTATGCAATTTTATACTGTTTGTATAATTGGCGGGAAAAATTAGAAACATTTGATTTTGTTTTTTTTTTTTTTATATTTGTTTTTGTTGTTTTTTTTTACCTTTTTCTTGTTATAATTTATTTGGGAAAATTTTTATATTTCAGGTATTTTATTTTGTTGTTGTTTTTTTCTTTTATCTCAGTTTAGTTCCTAAAGTGAGGATTTGCAAAATAAAAAAAAAGAACAACAACAAATTAATGTGAATATTTTTTTTTTTTGAAAATTTAAGTAAATTATGGGAAAATTTTTGCAAATGGGAATTTTTCTTATTTTTAAACATAAAAAAATTGTTAATGTGCGATTAGTTTTATAGTTTATTTAACTTATTATTGTATATATAATTAAGTGTTTGTATTAATTTTTAATTAGGTAGTTTAATCAGTTTTAATGTATTGATTTACGATTGATATTTTGGTAGTGATTTGACATTTAATTTTCGATTCGATTACATTTTGACATTTAGGTATGATTTCGATTAAATTTGATACCTAGGTATTATTTCGATTATACATATTATACATTTGATATTTAAGTATGGTTTCAATTACAGTTTGAGACTAAAGTATGGTTTTGATTACACATTTGAAACTTAAGTATGATTTCGATTACATTTTGACATTTAGGTATGGCTTTTGATTAAATTTGACAATTAGGTATTGTTTTGATTATATATAAGACATAGGAATTATTTCGATTATACATTTGACACTTTAATATCCTTTCGATTACATTTTGACATTTAAGTATTCTTTCGATTACATATGAGACTTAAGTATTATTTCGATTATACATTTGACACTTAAGTATGATTTCGATTACAATTTAACATTAAGGTATTATTCTTTCGATTACATTTTGACATTTAATTTTGAATTATTAATTTAAAAATATGTAAATATACAATTTTTCTAAAAAAATTATGCAAGTTTTAAAATAAATAAGATTTAAAACAAAGCTTGAATTTTAAAAAGTTTACATATGTTCAAGACCTTATTTACTTATGTTTAAAGATTTTAAATTGGTCGAAATTCTAACTTCCGGGATGCATAAATTGAGTACCACTAATGCTTTAAATAAGTAAATAAATTATTAAATCAATGATTACAATACAGTTTTACAAAACTTCAAAATAAAAAAAACTCAACAAAAGAATTTACTTTAAAAAAAATTCCAAAACACAATCGATTTTAAATGTTTTGCCCAGTGATCCAAATATTTTATCCAATTTTTATATAGAAATTATATATATATATATAGTGATTTTTCTTTTAAATATGTTCGTAGTATATGTATGTATGTAAGTATATTTTCAGTTGTGTTTTACCGAAATTATGATTTATGATCTCAAGTTAATAAAAGGAAAATCAAAAAAAAAATAGTCTTTGTACAACATATATATATATATCTTTCTATATATCTAATCTATGGAATATATATATAATACAAATCTATATATAAGATAAACTGTATAAAATCAATAAGATATAGTTTTTAATTTCAATATAAAGAAAAAAAAAATAGAAGGGAAGGAAAAAACTTAAGAAAATCAAAGAAAAGTATATATGTATAAATATATACAAGATGTATCTATGGATATATGTACAATATAGTTCAAAGAACTTTTTCTTAGTTTTTATTATTATTATTTTTTTTGTTATTATTTTATACACTCCCAGGTGGTAAAAAATTTATATATATATATATATGTAGTATATACGTATGACTTCATTTTTCTTTTCTGGAGTTTTATTTTTTCACTTCAATATTGTATTGTGTACCATTTATAAAATAATATAAGAGTTCCTTTCTCTTTCTCTCTCCCTCTCTCTCTCTTTCACTCTTCTCATAATTTTAATTTTCATTTTTAATTTGATTTTATATACAATGTATAGTGCAGTAAGTATACTACAATGTATATTCAAATAAATTTTCGAATTTTATTGAAATTGATCAATGATCATTGATGATCATTTGATGTGAGAAAATGGATCATTTTATTTGATGAGAATATTAGGTAATAATGTTCAATTTTATTATATTCAAAAATAATATTCTATTATATTTAAATGAAAAACTGTTATACCTACACACACATAAGATAAAAAACAAATTGAAATCTATTTTTATAAACTGTTATACAAATTTAATTACAGTCTGTTATTAAACTAATCAAGATTATTAAAATTTTTCAATGTCATAAATCATGTTCATAATTTATTACAGGTATTAATTATTGTATAACACTTATCATTTTCTGTTTATTTCATTTTTGTTTTAATTTACTGCAATTTTATTTTTCCGCCTTGAATTTTAAAAATAAAAAAAATAAAAAAAAAACATGGCACGTGTAACATAGATATAGATCAGAAAAAAAATCTGATCTATTTTATTATTTATATTTTTTTAATACATAAGTACACATTAATTATGTAATAGATATATTATATTACACAATCATGATGGAATTAATGTAATACTACTACTATTATATAGTTTTTATATTTATTAATTAATGTTTTAATTCCATTATCTATTAGAATTTTTTTTTTTTTCTAATTATTTTTTTAATTATTATTTATTAAAATATCAAGATTAACTATAAATAACGTCATTTTGTAATTTACGTCAAATGTTAACGTTTTTATTTTATTAATAAAAATCGTTAAATAATTTGAAAATTAATATAGGAAATAGGATTAAGTTCTAAAAATAGTTCAGTGCGTAAAACAAATATTAAATATTATAATAATTAAAATTAAAATCAAAATAACCCCTTGTAATGAGGTAAAACCCGCTTTTCTTAATTTAAAAAAAAAAAAAACCGCTGAAATTTCGGAAAAAGTGGAATTCAAAATTCGAGATTTTATAGAAGATCAGTATTCACTGATCATCTTATAAACTATAACTTTCTTCCATTATGTATAAGTGAGAAGTGCTTTTATTGGTTTTTAGAGATCACTACAATCTGCAGATAGTTCAAAAATATCTATTGGATTAAAAACAATGCTTTAGAGTTATAACTTATGCTTTGTTTATACAATATTTTATTTATTTTTCATTGAATAAAAATTAAAAAAAAAAAAAAAAAATAATATATATATATATATATATAAATTGAAAAACATTTAAAAAAAATCAACAACAACGTAAAGCAACAATTTTATTTTTGTTTTTCTGTTACTTATTGTTTTTATTCCATTGTGATGGAATTTATGGAATGTTTGCAATTTTTTTTTATTCTTAAGTAAAATTAAAAAAAATATTGTATGTACTAGACATTACCAGTTCTATCAACTTTAATGTAGAAAAATATAAATTATTTTTAATTGTATCTATATAATAAAATATATATATATAAGTATATAATATATAATAACATAATATTATACATATATAAATTGTTCTATGTTATAAAAAAAAAAAAAAAAAAAAAAAAAAAAATTGGTTGTTATAAATTGTTCTATGTTATAAAAAAAAAAAAAAAGATATATGCCACATATTACACATTCTTTTAATATTATTTAAGTTAAAACAATCTATTGAAAGTTATTTTATATATAAAAATATGTTACATACATATATGTATATTGAATACATATATTCAAAAAAAAAAAAATATTGTTTATGTTTAGAATACATATTTTTCTAAACTAAAAATCGCATTTATATAAATGCTACTATAAAATGAACAGGAGTGTACATATTGCAATTAAATATATTAATATTAATTTCAGTTTTGATTTGTTCGGGACTAAGGACTTCAAAGGACTAAGAAAATATATTTGCAAGGATGAAGGCTTTAATTTAATTCATGCCTATTGGTCAAAAAACAAAGAAGGGTTATATGTTGGTTTCCATAGTTACCATTACAGTGGAATGCATAGAGGGTCTTTTTAATCTAATACTAATAATCTAGGGTTAAACACAAAATTAAATTAAATGGTAATTAAATAATAAATTTTCTGAATTGATATTAATAAAATAATTATCCCTGATTAAAAAAATACGGATTCGACTGTAATATTCCATATTTTTTAAAATAAAAACATACTATAGAATCTTCGTTACTTTTGAATAAGTTTTAACCCTAACTCTATCTTTTAGATTTTTTTTTTTTAAATTTATACTATTTGCGTGTAATTTCAATTTTATTATATAATCTTCTTTTAATTCCCTTCCAAAGTTATATTGATTTATTTGAAGACAATATACAATAAAAAAAAAACTAGTAATTGATAGAATGTTAAGCAATAGAGCAACAAGAGAACTGGACTTATATTGTAAATGCATTTTACATGTAAAACATATAAGTACAAAAGTGTTATTTTGTTCCACTTTGTCACAATTTTTACATGCTTTTATAATTCTATATATATATATATATATATATATATATTAATATAAATATATATATTTACAATCATATAGTATATATATATATATATGTAAATATGCAAAAATTATCATAACATATGAATATTAAATTATCTAAACACAAGTACAAAAAAAAAAAAAAAAACATATTTGACGCCCTATTTAAAAGGATGGAAGACACTTTAACAATTAAGTGTAAGTATGTACAGTAAAAAATGAGGTGAGTACGTTTTTTTTTTGTTTTTGTTAAATCATTGTGGTTTTTTTTTTTTTTTTTTTTTTTAAATTGGTTAAATTGGTGTCATTTTTGCGGTTAGTTAGATTTGTTTTTAAATACGTTAATAAATATTAATTAAATAAGTTAAACTATATATTAAACAGTAGGTATTTTAAATGTATTGCAATATTTTAAATATTATTATACTTAAATTATAAATAATCAATTGTTAATTGAGGTTATTAATTATACGTTATAAATATATTTAAAGACCTACTGAATTTATAAGTTACCTCACTACTTAACTAATATACTTTTAAGACCTACTACCAGTTATTTTACTAAATCTCTTAATAAATTGCTTTATACTTCATACTTAGAGCCTATTATATTCAACGAATAATAGTTGTGCAATATATTAGGAAACCCTCCTCTGTACATATTTCTATAATTAAATTATATATATATACTTGTTTAGTGGAACACGTTTTTCACACCATTCTAATATTATATCTGTTAACTTCTTTTTTATATTTAAATTACACTTATTAACAATTTTGTATCTATCATATCTATCTATACTATACTAATATTTTTAAATATATCTATTTACCAATGAATAGTTACTATAAGAATATTTAAAAGATATTTTGTTTTATTATTATAATAAAAAATACTATTAATAATAGTCATAATAATATTAGTAGTTATTTATATTTAATAAACAATATATACTTAGTTATAAGAAAAAGTATGTTAGAAAATATTTTTAAGTGTAGAATAAAATAGAATTAAAGGGAAATAAATGTGGCAAAAAACTATTATATTAAATATACAATATTTTGAGAAATAAAAGGTAAACAACATGTTTTTAAAAAACAATTTATAAAAAAAAACAAGACTGGCAGGAAGATACTATTTATAAATATTGTATAATTGATTAATATCATGAAAATGTAAAAATGTATATTGATTTTATTATTGAAACTATGCTATACTTTTTTAAACTACTTAGTAAAAATTATTGTATATTTCGAAAAGTATATCTATTATTTGTCTATTTAATACTCAAATTATTATCAATTAATATATCACTAATACTTAAATTTAAATATTACAACTGATATACAAATACAACAAAGGACACCTAGTCCTTATTGTCAGAATTTCAGACATTTCCAATTAATTTTCATATTTAATTCCTTAATTAAAACATCCAAAATAATGATATAATAATTACAAAAATAATCATAAATGACCATTTATTTTGTTTTAAATTATAACCCTTATGTGCTTATAGTGTACACTTTAACCCTAATTAAAAAAAAAAAATTTAGTAGATACACTGGTATAATTCTTAAAGTGACAACAAGAATTATAGGTGTTATACATTTAATTAATTATTTAAAAAGACAACTAGTTAACTAAATATAGTAGGAAATTATTATTATAGTATATATGTCCGCCTCTTATGGTGTCCCTCCAAAATTATAGTTACGAGGTTTGTAAATTCAAAATATTTACTTAATAACTTATCATCACGAGTTTTACGACAAACAAACTATTATTGTAATAATAAGAACAAGAGTATTATATAATCAAAAATGTAATAATAATAATAGTGTACATGATGACACTTTATTTTTAACACTTTTGTTTTTTATTTATAGTGTTTATACATCGACTGTGTTGTTTGGGTTGTATATGTTTACTATACTCAAAATATTAGAAGTTCATGTATATATATACTCGTATATCCTAATTTTATATATATATATATAAAAACAAGTATACAAGACAATGTTTAACTTTTAAAAATAAATATAATATATTACACTATTAATAATAATATTAAAAATATTATTTCCGTGCGTATTTTCATTGTTTTTTTTTAGAAAGTCGCGTGCTATAAACACCTTTAACCGTTAGTTGCCTTTTTTTTTCTTTTTTTTTTCTATTGTTTATCCTTTTTTTTAAATTCACGAGTGTACAGGTACAAAAAAAAAAACACAGAAGCAAAACAATAATAAAAAATTCAATCATATATGAATTATAACATCACGGTTACAAAAGGAACGTCTAACAAAAATTTATTCTGAAGATACAAAAAAAAAAAAACAAAATTATAATATATTCATATACCTATAACTGTATTTATATGTAAATTTTGATCATATGATTTATATACAGTTATAAAAATGAAAATGGGACCCTCTCTAAATAATAATAAATTCAACCAACACCGACTTAAAAAAGGGCAATATCAATAGACAAATTGAAATAACAACAGTGTGTTAACCCCTAAGTGCAATCAATAATTTTTTTTTTTTAAATACTTCGCGTAAAAATGCATTGGACATTCGAGTGCCCATGGAATCTAATTTTTTTCTAAATGTTGCAGATGTTTTGTTGTTGTTTTACACTTACAGGAGAAATTGAAGATTGTAAATTGAGGTACTTCACATATTTCTCTTATTTACCTTCAAATACAATCATTAGAAAAGTTATGAGATTTGTTATATAAAATATTATTTTGTACATTATAATACACAACCCACCAAATAGAAATAGAAGGTTGTTTATTTTTTTTTTTTCAATTTTCTATATTTTTTTTTTTATTGTCATGTTATTGGCACATGTAGGAAATAAAACTACAAGATATTAGCGTGCATTCAGTGAAAGTTATTAATAAAAAAAAAAACAAAAAAATAAGGAAAGAAAGAATGTGGAAAAAAAAACAGTGTTCCCCTGAGGCATTTGACAGTTAATTTTGTATTCAATATCATTCTTTTTTTTTTTTCGTTTTGTTATACAACTTATTATTTATATACACAATATATATATAATGTATATATAATAATTTTAATATGTATTTATAAAATATGTAAAATTATTTTTTTAATTAAATAATTTCTAAGATATTATGTCCTTATAGCTTTTAAATCAAAACACAATTAATCTGTTATACAACTTTTTTTTAAATTAAAATAAAAAAAGGACAAAATATAAATTAAGAAACTTTAGACTATATTGAAAGAATTACTTTTTAATCAACACCTTCCCTAGTGTGTCTTTATATATATATATGTATAACGTATATTAAATTTATATATATATACAATTTCTTTTTTTTAATTTTTTGTTGTTTGTTATATTTTCTAAAAATCTTAAGCTGACAGATGTTCTACTTAAAAAAAATATTAAAAGAAGGTTAATCAACCTTCAAGGAAGAAGTTTCATTACAAGAGAAGAGTATTAAACATATATATATTTGGTATGTTTTATAGGTATATATATATGTATATATATAGGTACAAAGGAAGACGATTTATATATGCATATAAACAACAACACATAATATACATAAAGTTGGTGCATTACTTTAAAAAAAAAAAATAAAATAAAAAGTTGTATGTACATATACAACACTCTTCTAATGTACCTTTTAAGCCCAAAAAAAAAAACAAAGAATCCAAAAAATTAAGGAAAAACTTCCAAAAAAAACAGAACCAAAGACCTATTACCATATACATACATATATATAAGGAACCAAAAAAAAATAAAAACAAAATCATGTCTTTTAAGAATGGTATTTCTTTGTTTGGCTTCTTAGAGATGGCTGGTATACGACGAGTACAACTAACTCAACTATTCCATATGAAATTTGGTTGATTGTTTTTTGATTCATACCTGAAAAGGTAAATGAACGATCTTTTTTTTTAAATTGCATCTGCTCTATTTTTACAGGTAGACGACACATATCAAAGAAACAATGAAGAACTTAAAGGAATAACCAAAAATAAATAAAAAAAAAAAAAAAATTTTGGAAAGAAATGTCTCATAAGATGATGTTATAAGTCGGCGTGCAACAATGCTTATTTTATTCAGGATAATAAGGACATTTTACTTTTTACAACAAATACAAAAATCCAATCCCTAGAAAAATTAAAATTGATCCTTAAATTGATTTTTCAGATATTTTCTATTTTTTTTTTATATTTAATTTTGATTGATAAATGCCATTAACATTTAAAAATTATTTAATTTTAAAAAAGAAATTAATAGTTTTTTTTTTTTCTTAAGATGAAACAAAACAAATGAAAGTTACAAGAAAAATTTACATCTGCCCAGGTGCTCAAATACTATTATTTGAATGAATTAAAAAAAAAAATTAAAATTAAAATCTCAGGTAAAAAAAAAAATAAAATAAAAAAAATCTGTTTTTGACTTCAAAGAATTTGAATTAAAAAATTAAATATATATATTTTGTATATATATAACATATAGGCATAGATTTTACAAAAAATTTTTGGATTTAAGATTTCTTCCTGGTTTCTCCGGTACAATTTTTTCAAAATTCAAGGTACAGTCATTTCAAAAGTACATAATAATCAAACATTTGAGAAATTATCAAAAAATATATATATATATGTATAGGTACATGTGTAATTAAAGGAGGGAAAACGCACAAGGAAATAAAAAAAAGATGTAGGTTTTAATATTTTATATAACAAAAAAAGAAGACCACCAGCTAAGGATTTTCAAATTTTTTAATTGTAGTTAACATCTATACGAAGGAGTTCAATAGTTAAGTTATCAACACTATTTCTCTCAATATACTATAGAACCACCCAATATATAAAAAAAAATCAAACACCAATTAAAAACCCTATTTCGAATTTTTTTAAAAAATGACATACTATTTAAAAAAAAATTTTAATTCATTAAATTTTAATTAAATTTAATATCGAATTTCTAAGAAATTAAAAAAAAAATGTAATTAACATTTTTATTTGAAATAGAATTATTTATAAAAAGAAATTAGCCCCGAAATAAAAAAGGGGGAAACTTTATAAAAGAAAATTAAATAAATTTACTTATTTATTATATAATGAAATTAAATGAAAATGAAAAAACAAAATAATTAAAATTCCATAATAAAAGAAATTTTTTTAATCACAGTATTTTGCTATCCACAAAAAGTAAATAACACAAATAAATATAATATATATTTACATAAAAATATATATGTTTATATATTATAAATTCTAACTAAAAACGTAATAATATATATATTTTTTTTTAATTTTAATTTCAGGTCATTGTACTTAAATACCTAGAAACCTTGAAAAAACACTAATAAAATTTTATAGATACAATAGAAATCTAGAAAATATGTAGACATTTGTATATATATATATATAAGTTAGTATTCAAGTATTAATAATTGAAATTTTCTACTATTAAAAATAAAATTTATAGTTCATTTATTTAACACTTAAAAAAATTTAAGGTACACTCTGTGACAAAAAAAAAAAAAAAAAAAACTAATATTAAATAATATATATCATAATTTGATTAGTTAAAATCAATTTTTTTTTAACTTAAAAGATAAATTAATTTTGTATTTAATTATACTTTTTGATAACATTTTGAATTGAAATGAAATACTATTTTATTATAAATTTTTTAATATACTATCTTTATTTTTTAGTCACAGAGTGTATTTTGAGAATAAATATACGTCATATGTATCTATAAAATTTTTTTAACATACTTATATTATTAAATAAACGTATAAAAGATAAACCTGACCTTGAAAAAAAAATATATAACAAATATGTACACACATATTTTTTTTAGTTTAAATAGTAGTTATTATTCTAATATTTTATACTAATATTTTGATTATTGTGTTATTTTTCAAAAAAGTTTAACTAAAAAAAGTAACCATTTTTTTTTTTGATAATAATGATAAATATGTTCTTATCAAATTATTATTTATTAGAAGGAATTTGCTATTATCAAGCGATAAATATGGTGTTTTTTTTTTATAAATATATACTAGGGTTTATATTATTATAATAGTAACCGACTAACTGATATTCTTTTAGAACTTATACCTAGTATAAAAACTAGTTAGTTGGTGATTACATTTATGAAAAATTTTGATACTAACTATTATCAAAACTGTTATAAATATATATAAAAAAATATTTAATAGACATTCCAAGCCGGGTATTAAACAAATCACTTCATAAAGTTTTAAATAAAAGTAGGCCTTATTTTGATATATATATATATATATATACATTTTGATAATGAATAGTTATAATCTTTTGATAAAAATATCTGGTATAAAAATATTTGAAAAGATAATTTGAAAATCAAAATTGGTTTTGTTTTATTAAATAATTTGAAAAATTCGAAGAAAATTTATAACATCATTTGATTAGATAATAGTTATATTTTTAAATATTAGAAATAAAATTCCTTAAAATTATTAGAAATAAAGTTCGCGGAATACAATTTCTACAACAAAGTATCTTAAAGATTTTAATTTTTTTGATATTTTGACAAAATCTAATTAAAAAAAAAAAACCTAAAGTGGATTTTACACAACACAAGAAAAATTTTGAATTACCCTAAGTATGTAAATCAATGAATGCAACATGTAGTAAATATTGACTGCATAGAGTACTTGTAAACATATGCAACAAATGAATTTTTTTTCAAACATTATTAAAATAAGTCAATGCACTTTTATATACATATATATATGTAGTATGTACAACACATAACAATATGTGAAAAGAAGCGTGGATACTTTACAAAAAAATTAAAAAAACTTGACGCGCTCAATTAATTCAATGACTCTTTTTTTTTGTTTCCCATTAGACTTCCTTAAGTTAAAAACCACATTTTGATTTAAAATTTTTAATATTTTTTTTATTACTTGTCCTTTTTTTTGAAAATTTTACTTTGTGTTTGTATTTATGGATTTGATCCTTCCTCTGTATTAAAAATCTAAAATTCCCTAAAAAATCAAAATTTTCAACAAATTTTTTTTAACAAGTTTTAAAATTTATTGTTTTTTAACTCTCTAAGAACAAAGTATAGGGCATATACCGGCCCCTCTTCTCTATTTGCCATCACTTGGTTTTCTTACAAATTAAAAAAAAAAAAAAATATTTGAAAAAAATTAAGGAAGAAACAAATAATAATTCTTAATAAGGAAGAAGAATTATATACAAGTATGTATGTAAGTTTGAGTATTATAGAATTAATTATAAACACAATTTTCCCTCGTATTTTTTTTTCCATCTATATCTATCCCTCTCTCTCTCTCACTCACTTTCTGTATTAAGAAAAGGAAAAATCCATTTTGGTTTAAGTGAAAAAAAAAATATGCTTGTAAAATATAAATTTGTCCTTCTTTGAGGGTTTTTCGATTTTTTTTTGTTTTTTAAATACATATATACATACATACTCTACATATTATATATATTTTGGGTATATTGTAGGTAGTTAAAAATGTTTTAATATATATATATGTATATATATATGGGTATATTATAGGGATCACACAAGGATCAAATAGAGAGAAGTAAAAAGAAGAAAATTGAAATTAAATATATATATATATAGTATATATATACTGTTGTCGTCATCGTCGTCTATTCTAAGTGCGTTAAGGGAATATAAATGCGCCGTCTGCTCAATTCTAAATTCATTAAAAATAAAATTTATTAGTTTTGTTGTTATTGTTTTTTTTTTTTTTGAGAGGTCAATGAATTTTCATAAAAACCTAAAGTACAGCCGATATTTTGTAATAAATATATATTATATATATACATAGACGCATATACAATAAACAAAGATGATGAATATGAAAAAAACATATATATATATATATATATACAATTTATACCTTAATATAAAAGATAAGAGTTAATGTACTTTTGTAAGGACAACGACGCTCTAGTTTTTGGTTTTTTGATTGTTTTTTATTTTCATCTTGGCCAAAGAACCCAAAACCAAAATTTATATATATATAGATTTTATGACAGATGTTTTAATATTTTTTTCTTGATTTTTTAAATTAAAATTGTTTTTGTTTTTTTTGTTTTGGTAAAAAGGAAGGTAAGATAAGATGAAGGACTAAAAAAAAAAAAATTTGTTTTATTAAATTCACGCCTGGACGAATTTTTCAAAAAACAAAAAACAAAAATAAAAAATCACAGGACTACAAATAAATTTAAAAACTACAATTATAGTGCCCAAAATAAATAGATCTTAGAATGATAAAAACCATGGATTAGCATAAGAATAGAATATAATTTACTTCCGTATACTACAAGATTTTTTTCATAATTAATTTGTATATAATAATATTTTGTATATATATTAAAATTTATAGTTAAAAAAAATTGGATAGATTCCAATGCACGTAATGTTCCCTAGCACGTGCATAAAATATTTGGATTATCGTGGGAAAAATTGAAATGTATATATACATTGGAATTTAAGATTATATTTTTAATTAACTATCTATACACCTTTGATAAATTTTAAAAATAAAGTTATTTACAATGTTTCTATTAATTCCTATACAATGTGTCTGCAACACAACACACGTGCTTTTTGAGGACTTAACAGGGAGTTGATTACTTAGTTATTGTGTAATCACTTATCATATCAGTTTTAATTATGATTGATAAGAAATGTAATTGATAAACAATGTTATTGCACTTGAAAAGCTTTATTAGTGCAACATGAAAGTGCATTTTTTTTAAATTAAATTGAGTATAGCAACAATATACATATTTACTTATATTTAAAAATAGAATCACATTTATATTAAGTACATATATTTTTTCAAATAAAATAAACAATAATCTATAATAAAAAAAAAATGTGCTTATAATGCAATTAAATTATTTAAATTATTATACAATACATACAACATTTTAAAAGTTTGATGAACTTTTTACTCATTAAATAAAATATTAATTATAAATGATTACTTTTATATTATTTATAGTTAATTAAATGCAAATTCTGTTGTTTTTTTTTTTTAAAGTTATAAAACAAAATATTTGACGTGTACATTAACGTAAATCAAAAAAAAAAATTGTTTGCAACAATTGCAACAAAAAATATTGTACATAATTAAGTTAATAAGTAATTATCTATATATTTTTTTTTGAAAGCATTATAATAAGTTATTTGTATATTTTATTGACATTCTTACGTCTAAACGACAACAATGTTACACGCGCCTTTCATAAAAATACTTAACGTTTGCACAATTTTTTTTTTTTTGTTTTTCTTTTGTTATTTTGTCTTTTATTAAGAATTTGCAACAATTTGCAACAAATTTTGTATATATTATTATAATATGACGATTTCAGTATATCACTTGTTATTGTCTATATACAGACTTCTCTAATTTATATGTATTTCACTTCGTGTATATAACTCACAGAGTGTTTAACATTTTTAAAGTTAATATGAAGGGGTCAAATCAAAAGCATATTATAATCAACCTTTAAAGCTGATTTTTTTTGAATAACTTATCATCAGATGTTTTTAAAAAAATGGGAAATTTTACGACTTTATTGACCTATTGGAAAAAAAAAACAGATGCATGTGTTGTTGTTTTGTAAGTAAAAGATTATTGCATAAAAATTTTAATTCAATGTTAATTGATAAGTTTTTGAACTCATATTGCAAAATTTAT
Source organism: Dolichopus griseipennis (assembly GCA_963082915.1). Taxonomy (NCBI): domain Eukaryota; kingdom Metazoa; phylum Arthropoda; class Insecta; order Diptera; family Dolichopodidae; genus Dolichopus; species Dolichopus griseipennis. Next base: position 27,283,842 of record OY720443.1, read on the forward strand.
ATTAATTCATAAAATTTAATTCAATGTTAATTGATAAGTTTTTGAACTTATATTGGAAAATGTTATTAGTTCCTTGATAAGTTTTTGAACTCATATTAAAAAATTGTATTAGTTCCTAAATGTATGCAATTTTTTGAAAGGATTTCAAATCATGAATACATGATGAATTATCATTAAATTTAAAATTTAATCGAATTATTTAATTAATTTAAATGAAATAAATTAGGTAATTATGATATAAGTTAGGTAATTATGATACAAAATTCTTAAGTAAATCACTCTGTATATAGATATATATTTAAATGAAAATATTTAAATAAATGCATATTAAACACATTTAACAAATTAGTAACAAAGTATTATATAAATTAATATTTTGGTATATTAATTAAAAAAAATTTTTTGTATTATTTAATAACAGAACAGACAGAAGTAAAAAAAAAAAAAAATTAAACAAATAAACATTGTTACAAAATACTTTTTAAAAACAAAGCAAAAAATAAAAAAAAAAAAAAAAAAAATTGTACTAGACAGTTTGTAATTTAATATGTTTGGCACATGTTCTTATTTATTATTATGATTATTATTATTAGTATGTCTCTTATATTTGGATATTTATTTTATGCAAGTAATTGCTGCATGCATGTGTGTATTGCAAATTTACAAATTAACAAAGAGACTTAGAAAAAGTAAAAAGTGTTGATTTTTAATTGAAAAAATTAATTAATATTTTTAAAAAAAAAAACTAATTAATTAATATTTTTAAACTAATTAATTAATATAATTTATTAATAATTAATATAGTATGTAAATATAGTAATAATTAAAAAAGTGTGTACATATGTATTACATATAATATTTACTTCATAAAATTGAATTAGATTTATAATTAGTTTAAAATTCGGAACAAAGGTGAATTGATTTTTAAGAATATAATGCATAGTAATTCGTTTGTATAACTGATTATATTTAAGTATATCTTGTATTAATAAAAATTTAATTTAAATTTGAATTGAAAATTTATATTAGATCAAACTTTTGACTAATCAGTCTATTAATTCAATAAAATCATTAGCTGTCTTTAAGTCATGTTTCTTGCTAACTCTATTTCTATGTCCAAGCTCAAATCCTTATTTTATCCATAGGAAAAGTCATAATTAAAACAAATTCACAAAATTTGAAAAGAATACGTTATGTCACAACATTCATTGCGAAATGATTCAATAATTTAATATTTTTTTTATAAATATTTATAAATAAACCTCTTCTTAGCAGCTTTAAACACTTAATTAGTCTAATTTATTAGAAATAAACTTTATGTCCACCAATTTAATAGCAAAACAATGACAACAAATCAACTTAATATTAAAACAGGATGCAAAACAAATAGTTATACATACTTGTACATATTTATATGTATATATATATGATTTGTTTAAATATTCAATTTAAGTTTATAATAAGTTAACACTCTTGATTAGCTTTCTATTGTTTATTTTGTTAATTAAAAAAGTTTTTTTAAAATATGAAGAAACTACCACTATTCCCGGATCTGAATGAAACGCAGCATTTTGTTTTCCAAAATTATGGAATTTAATACTATATATATATATACAAGACATTTTTTAAAATTTATCAATTAGAAAAACTAAGTAATAAGCTTTAAAAGTAACCGGAAATATAATTTAAATGATTAATCAATGATTTCATTTATTATTTATTAATAATGTACATATTAGTATATTATTTATTATTTAATTTAATAAATAGTTAAGTTTAAAAAATACACTAGGTTCAGTTTTTAATTAAGTTCTATATAAAAAAAAAAAAAAGAGATGGGACAACAATTAGTGATGGGTCACTACTTCCTACTACTTACTACAAGTTTTGGTCTTTTATTGTAATTTTGAAACTAACTTTAGCATTTTAATCAAATTTTCCCTTTTTTCTATTTCATGCCCTTCTCATCCCACCCTCCTCCACATCATTCATTTAATTTCTAGAATTGTAAATTTACTTGTAGTACTTACAAACTAACATACAATTAACATACAAAAAATATGTAAAACATTCAATATTTATTTATTTATTTATTTGTATAATATATATATGTACATTCAATGTACATATTATACCAATACTATATTCAATATTTTATTACACCACCCTACACATAATTTACATTAAAAAAAAAACAACAAAAAAATTAAATAAAAAAATATTTTATAAAAAAAAAACCGTGATTGAAATTTTAAATAGGTGCCGATGACGCCAATATACCGCAATAAAACTATAAATACATATATGTATAATTTTCTACTATAATATACTTTTGATTTTTGAATTAAAATTTGTATGAATGTTTGTAAAGTATGTACATATATATATACTAATTCTGCAAGAATTCTTCTTTTCATAGATAAATATTTTTTTTAAAAATTATGTATGACATATTATTACATATATATACATAATATGTTATATATTTATATATATATAGAATATGAGAAGAAGTCACATTCATATATGTACATATTTTAGCATAACAATAATCAATTTTTTTGAATATAATAAAATATACATATACGTATGTGTTCATACTAAATAAAAACAATATATATATATACTTGTCAAAATAATATAAGTCAAAAAAAAATATATACATATATATAAATTAATAACAATAGATTATCATAGGACATTTTATTATGTCAGTTATGTGTATCTTAAGTGTGGGTGTTAGGAATTAAGATGTTTTCCTTTTTAAAAACAAAAATTTGTTTTCATGTTATTAAATAGTTGAATATTCACCACCGGCACAAATTGAATTTGTCAATATAAATTTGACAACTTTTGACTTATGACAAATGTCAAAATTATTGGTTTTCCCTTTTTAACTATTTGTAAAGGAGTATAGCCAAATTCCTTAAACTTTATTTTGAATAACTGTTAAGTTTGTAATTAATCTTACAAGATTTTTTTGATTTGAATATTAACATTAAAAAATCGATACATCAATATACCATTAATCGATTTATCATAATACTTCAGTCAAAAAAACTTTCAAAGACATCGCATACAAATATATTAATATGTAAATTAATTAAGTACATAATTCTTTATTTAAATTGAAATATATCTGGTCACCCTTTTTAATTGCTATAATTTAATTAAAATTATATATTTTCTTTTATCCTATGACAGTTATTTAAATATAATTAAAACGTTTACTTTCTTTACCGTTAACTTTTCAATTGTACCAAAGCGTAAATTGTTTTACATTTAATACAAAAAATTTATTAATTTCCGAATTTTTGTGTTTTTTTTTTGTAATTTTGAATAAATTGTGTGTAGGTTGATAACTGACTTTCGTTTTTTTTTTGATTTTGGGTTTTATTTTATAAAAGAAAGAGATGGAAGAAGAATGTAAATATATTTAAGTAAGTACCTACTAGTAATATCTAATAGGTTTGTATATATATATTAAATAAAAATGAAATAGATTTTTTTTCCTATTTTTAAGTTTTTGTTGTTTTTTTTAATTTTACAAGAAAACAACTATAAAAATCATAAAAAAAAATACGCAAATAGAACATCACTGACGGCAACACTCTACAATTATTTTCACTAAATACTTGATCTATATATTACTACAAGAAGAGATTTGTTTTTGTGTTGCCGTTTGTTTTAAATTTTTTTTTTTTTAATATTGTAAATGACAATTTATTATTTCTTTTGCTAGTTTAAATTGTTTTTTTGTTTTTTTTTTTTTAACTTGAATAGAAAAATAAAAAAAGAACAAGAAAATAAAAAAAGCTTAAAAATAAAAGAAAAGAAAGAGAAAGAAATAGAATAACAAAATGATACTATATACAAGAAAAGAATAACAAATAAAACAAAAGTTTTTCTATTAATAACTTGTTGCATGACTTGTTATTTTTTTTAATATTATTCTTTTCTATTAAAATTAATGTTGTTGTTTTTTTTTTTTTATTTTTTTTTTATTTTTACTTTAAATTTATAAATATTTATTTCATTTATTTAGTACGTATATTCAAATATCTATTAACTATTTAGTATTTATTTATGTATTTAATTTGTATTTTTATTAAGTTAAATATACAATAACTAAATAATTAAATAGATAAATAAAACAATTTTTATCGTTTAGAAATAAATAATAGAAAGTTAGAACTGTTTAATTGCATAAAATTTATGTTTAGATAATTTGTTGACGATAAGAATTATTATTTTTAAAAATTCATATATTCTAAGCTTTTAATCTTATGACAGTAGACAGTAGTTAAGAAATAAATTTCATTAGACGCTAGCTAAATAATTGACCCTCCTCCCTTATTATTATATTCCGACCATATAATTTCAATAATTCTCGATTTATTTTAATTTAGAAATAAATTTAATAAAAAAATGAAACACTTCAATAACACTTACTTGCAACTTCTTTTTTTGATCGAACTTCTTTGGCGCGATAAACTGTGCTAAAGCTACCTTCTCCAATATATTTTTTAAATATAAAATCATTTGGTGTTTTCTTAGGTATTTGTTGTGGTTGCTGTTGTTGTTGTTGTTGTGATTGTTGTGAATTAACACCATTTATTAATATTCCAGAACTGGATGTTGATGGAACAGAATTTATACCAGCAGCAGCAGCACCACCACCACCAGATGATGTTGTTGGTATCGCCGCCATTACTGAATTTGATGTTTGAGCTGTTGTATTTAAATTACAACTATTACTACTATTATTACTATTACAACATGATAATGATGATGTATTATTTTCTAATAATTTTTTATTTGGATTTTTATTATTTGTTGTTGTTGTTGTTGTATCACCATTACAGTATTGATATTGCATTCTATTTTGTTCAATTGAATTCTTTCGACTACAATGGCAATTATTTTCACAAATATTTTTTATTGTAGTTGTTATTGTTGTTTGGGTTGATGTTGCTGATGATGGTGAAAATGTTGATAATGATGATGTACCTGATTGATTATAACTAGTTGTTGTTGATGATGATGTTGATGATATTGTTGTTGAAGTTGTTGGTGATGATGTTGAATTTGTAATAGCTGTTGAACCACAAGAATTCATAAATTCTCTTAATGAACTTTTATAATCTAGAATATTTGTTTTACCTAAATTATTATGTTTTGTATTACTATTATTTGTTGTTGCTGTTGCTGTTGTTGTTGTTGTTGTATTTAATATTGTTGATGTTGATGATGAACTATTACAATTTATACTATGACAATTACAATGCATTTGTGATTGTTGTTTATTTAATTTACTAGAGGAGTTTTGTTGTATATTGCTATTATTTATAATTGAATTTGTTGTTGTTGTTGTATCTTGTATTGATCCAGTTGCAGTTGATGTTGCTAATATTGGACAACAATCATCTAATTGACAACAACATGATTGTTGTTGTATATTATTACTATTACAACGTCTTAATAAACGTGATACTGATGATTGTGTTGAATTGGATGGACCAATTGATGTATTTGATATATTTAATTGTTCTTTCATTTTGATTTCGTCAAAATTATTTTCATCTAATGATATTGGGGTAGTTTGCTTCTCTTTTGGCATAGCTGGCATTGTACTAGAAGATAGCACCTGTTGTTGGCCGTTAATCTATAATTATAATATAAAAAATTTTGAAATTAATAATATTTAATTTTTTTTTGTATTTTTTTTTTTTTTATTATTAATTTGGTTTTTTTTAGGGCTATTTTTGAATGAAAAATAAAAAATAAATAAAAACAAATATCAGAAAAATTATGTCAATTATGACAATTTCTATTTGTTTTTTTTTTTAATTCGATAAATTTTTAAAGATATTTTGTTTAAAACTTAAGTTATTATTATTAGTATTAGATATCACACATCAAAGTTAATATTGAAAAATTAAAAAATTTTGGTAAGAATTTTGGAAATCGAACTTCTTATATTTTGGGGAAGAATACAATTCCCTTAATAACTGTATAGTAAAATTAGATTTAAATATTACATTGTCTAAGACAAAACTAAACCATTTCACAAAATATTAAGTAAAATTGGATTAAATCTGTTTTAAAAAATTTAATTAATACCAAAAAATAATGACATAGAATAGAAAAATAGCAAATTATTATTATTTTTTTAATGATGTCAATAAACTGTGAGTGTTAATAAAATTAGAAGACAACTAAATAGCAAAAGACAAAAAATAACTTGAAGGAGACACAAATAATTAAAAAATGAAACAAAAGACAAAATAAAAGTGTATAAGGTTTTACACTAAAATCAAGAAAAAAAAAACTTAAAATATAGTAAAAATAGATCATTGCGTAATTTAATATATACGTAAAGCTTTAAATGAAATTTATACAAAAAAAAAAAAATAAACATGAAATATAAATAAAACACCAAAATAGTTAAAATTTTTGATTACGCAATCATAACAATAAAAAATCAGATATTTAAAAACTGGAAATTAATACAAAAAATAAAATACAATACGATTTAAATAATAACTGTAGATATAACGTCATTATAAATTAAACAGTTATTTAAAAAAAAAAAAAATATATTCTGTTCTTTCAATAAAATAAAACCATTCGTTAAATAGTTTATTCAGCAATTAAATATGTAATTAGAAGATAGCTGAATAGTATTCAGCGCTATTCAAATATAGAAATTTTTATTCAGAATATTTTGAAATTATATTCAGCTAGGAAAATTTACAAAAAGTTGATTGCTTACAAAATTTTCTATAGTTGTCTCTATAATATGTAGTTTTTCTATAATATGTAGTTTATCAATTAATTATGTTATTTCTATTATTAAGTACAAATATCATTAATTTTTAAATTGAATTACCGATTCTAATTATTTGTATTGTATTAAATTCAGAAAATTTTTAAAATTTTAACAAAAAGAGTTTTCTGCAATATTTCTTAATAACTCTACACTCCAGACATAGAATAGCATTATTAACAGGATACACTTTCTTAATATGATTCAGTATAATTCGTATTTTGATATTAATAAAAAAAATTAATATAAGCCCACCCTGAATTATTTCTCTTTAAATTCATATATAATTATGTACATAATTATTATTTACATATATAAATACTTGTTGCAAATATAATATAAAAAATAAAAAATTATCACTAACAAAATGTCAAGTGTTATTTTTCTAATAATAATAAAAAAAAAATACTATTAAAATGTAATGTTTACTTTAAACAAAAATGTAAATATAATTGTAAGTTTGAAAAATATTTACTTAAGTTCAATTCAATTTAATCAACTATTATAAGTAGATGAAAAATTCTAGGAAATACACATTTATTATTTGTTTTTCTTTACAAATTTAATTTTTTATTTTTTTTTTTAATTTAAATAATTTTATTTTTTTTTAAATAGAATTTATTCGGAAACTACCTTGTAAATAACCAGATGATAATTATAATAAACTAAGGTTAGTAAATAATAAAACATCAATATATTTCTAATTAAGTATTTTGAATAAATAAAATTAGTTATAAGTTACTCCAATAACATGTAATTGTTAATATAATGTAAGTGTGTAATTCATATTTAATTTAATATCATAATAACAAACCCCATTGTTGAAGTAATTTATTTGGACGTTCTTAGAAAATGCTAATAAAGCGGTTACTTAAATGATAACTTTTAATAAAAATCAAATCTTCTCTTATAAATTTACAAATTATTAATTTGGCTAACTTAATACTGGATTTGACGTTTTAAACGTCACTCGCCCCAACTAAACTCTTTTTACCCATTTTAAAATCGCAATCTTTTAACTAAACACAGCTTATAAAATTGTAAGCGTGTTTAAGTTGAAAAACTACTGTAACTAACTGTTCTACAAAAAACCACCCCAAAAAAAACAAGTCAATATCAGGTTCATTTACATTATTTTAAAAATTATTTCAAAAAAATTTAAATTAAATTAAATCAATAAATAAATAATAATAATAAAAAAAACATATTTAATTAATTGACTTTTTTTTTTTAAATAAAATAAAAATAAAAAAAAACAAATATATGTATTTTTGTTATTTTTCACCCAGTTGTATATATATTTACAGCTGATAACATTTTGACATACAAAAATATATTTATATTTTTTTAATATGTAGTACATAAATAAAAAAAAACAAGCAATTTAGGATTTAAATAAAAATAAATAAATATACACATATAATGTGAAAATAAACAAAATAATATAATAGAAATAAACATAAGAAATGTTAACAAAATACAAAAAAAAAAATAAGAGTTGTTTTTGTTATTTTTTCCTATTACTAAAATAAATAAATTTCACCTTTAATCAAAAATTCATAATGAAGAAATTTTTTATATTTTTTTTGATTTTGCAAAAAAAAAAACAATTTTTTAGTTACCGTGTGAAAATATCAAAAAAAAAAACATATTTTTTATTTTTAAATTGTTTTTTATTTGTGCAAAATTAGAGCATCTTTCGTTAAAAAAATAAAATATATATAATATGTAGTATATTTAAAATATGCACTAAGAGTATCATATATATATCATATATACATATAGAAATGATATTTTATAAAAAATCTATAGATATTTTATTAAATTTGATAAACGATAACTAATAATAATTGAAATTCAATAGCGTAACATCTTAAGATACACTTTTATATAGTATGTATGAATAAAGATACTTTGGATATACTTTTCTATTCTATTTACTATATACACTTATATATTAAGTATACAATAACTCTTCTTAATTCAGCTCCTTTTTTACCCCCCTTTTGTGTTCCAAATATTCTTTACAATTTTGTTCTAATAATCTAATGTTTAAAGAAGTGATTAGGTACTGCGAAAAAAGATACAAAAGGTGTATATATATATATTTACAATAATACATAATATACGGATGTTGTATACTTTTTTTAAGAGATGTGTTTTATGAGAAAAAAAAATTTTAAAATTAAATATGTGAAATTTTATTTAATAAGCATACCTATGATTTTATATGTACTATATATATACAAATATTATACGTTATATATGTATATAATATATATAGATACATTCTATGGTGGAAAAACAAATATAAGATCACACAAAAAAAATTGAGCAAATTCTCTTCTCAAATAAACTGAAATCAAGGTCAAAAGTTTTGTAGATTATTGAACTGGACCATTTTGAACTATGATGATAGACTAAACGACTAATTTTTTTTTTTTTTTACTTTTTACTTTTTTTTTTTACGAAAATAGAATCTTTATCGGTAAAAAGTAATATCAAATAGCAAAAAAAAATAACAAAAAAACATAAAATAAACAAGATTAGCAAATAATATACTATTAAAAAAAATAATAATAAACTTAAGATTATTAAATTAGCTAGAAAAAAAAACATATATACACGTATACTTATATTTTGTATTTTAGTTTTTAATTTTTCAAGGAAAATTAATTACGATAAAAATTGAAGAAACATTATGAATAGAAATTATGTTGGCGAAAAATTTTGTTTTAATTTTTTTTTCCACTTTGAAAAAGTTTAATAACCCAATAATTTATAAATTTTTAATTAAAAAAAAATTTAAACATATTCATTATACGTATGTTTATATATGTTTTTAATTAAAATAAATAAATTATAAAATGACATCCTTTAAAATAAATAAAAATTAAAAGTAAAAAATATTTCTATATATATACACATATAAGTATATAATAAATTAGTTAGATATGACCTCAATATTTTTATATTTAAAATATTTAATAATTATTAATTTATATACAAGGAAATTAAAATATGTATTAAAAATACATGTATAGTACTTAGTAAACACTAATTTCACGTAAATAAAAAAAAAAAAACAATTTTAACAATTGAAAAAATTAATTCAGCACCAGCTGAATATAATTAAAATTAATTGTTTTCATATATACAATCAAAAAATTAATATAAATATTTTATTTAATGCAGCTGAATTGACATTTTAATTGTTTTAAGAAATTTTTCTATTATACTTATTTTATTAATATATTAATTATCATTTGCTATAGTAAATTGTACTATTAAACAATTATTTATAATTAGTCAGTTGAATGGATTTCAATTTAATAAAATAAATACTTTTAACCAATGAAAAAAATATAATTCAGCATAAGCTGAATTCAATTAAAATTAATTATTTTCATATCAAAATTTTATTAATTAATATAATGTTTAATTTAAGTAAGCTGAATTGGGATTTTAGCCATTTTTTCTGTAAAAATATTTATATTTTTTTATTTAAAAATAAAAATATTCAATTAATTAATTTGTAGTTTCTTAAAAAAATATATGAACAAAGCCTATTTGTAATATTTAATTAGTTTTCTTGTAAATAACAAATCAAAATAGTTTTATTATATATTATATATATATATTATTTTAAATGGTATATTTAAATTAACTAAAAAAATTAATGAAGTGTTGTTGTTGGCAATTATAAAAAAAGACCCAATTTTTAAATTTTCTGTTGTTGTTTGTGTATTTTTAATTCATCCAAAGGTCGCGAAAACCTACATTTTTTTTTTATGTTTTACATATGTAATATAACATATATATATATATATATATAAGTTTATAATTATATTTTTATAAGACTTCAATGACAACATATCTATAGATATATCTATCTATATAGTGATATTTTTATAAGGTGCATAAAAAAAAATCAGTGTTTATGTAAACATATGTTGTATATTATAAGAAAATTGTTTACTTTATAAAATTTTATTTAAAATAAGTATTTTATATATATATATATTTTTATTTTGTATTTTATATAAGTTTTAATTTTTGTTTTCTTGCCATTTTATTTTGTTGTTGTCTTTTTTTTCTTGTTTTTTTTTTCTTATGTTGTTGTTTTAGAGACACCGCGGAAAAATCACGACTTATCTGAATGATATTTTGTATTTTATTTTTTTATATTATTTTATATACATATTATTAAGTATATTATATACATATATATATAAATATTATTTGTGGTTCTCAATTTTACACAATTTCTTGTTTTGGTTTTAATATTTTTTTTTATTTCATTTCTTTTACTTTATTTTGATAGCGAATGGATAAGCATAACGCTAATATTCATACATATTATATAAATGTATAAACGCACAAATATATATGTATATATATAAATACAGTTAACTAATATACCAGATTATTGGGTTGTTTGCCTTATACTATCAGAGCATTAATATAATTATTATAAGACTTATGTATATGACTGCATAATTAAGAAGTATATCTTCTCTTAATTAAAAAACAAACACAAAAATTCATAAATAAAATAAAAAAAAATGACCAAAATATTTATAAAATGTAATAAAAAAAATAATAAATTTTATTGCAATATTTTATTTTTTAAAAATTTAAATTTGAATTTTATTAATTTTTTTAATTGGCAATGATAATTATTATTTGAATGTCACTTTTTTAAGTGGATTGAAATGTGTGTTTTATTTTTTTTTTTTAATTTAGTATGCAACGTGGCTATTCTAATCGAAATAAATTCACCATTTTGTTTAAAAAAAAAAATGTGTAATTAAAATAACACTTAGATCCTATTGTCCTTTCAAAGATATTGCATTTAAAAAAAAATAATTCCGAAGGATTATAGGAACATACAAATTGAAAGAAAGTAAGATATTAAAGCTATACAATTTAATAATCGATTAAAAGAATTTATTTAAAATGATTTAATTAATAAAAATGATAATAATATTTAAAATGCAATAAAAACTATCGATTTTTAAATAATTTAAAATCATTTTAATATCTTCCTCAAAACGTATTAAAATTAAATGTTTAGAAATTTCTTAATGACGGAAATAATTGTTTGATTTTAATTCAGCTCGAGCTGAATTCAATTTTTAATTAATTTTATTATATATTTTTAAGTAAAATTAATAATATAATTAAAATTAAACATTTCTATCGATATTATCAATGAATATAGTAATAAATTAATAAAATAATCAAATTTTATCAATTTTTCAATGGAAAAATACTGATACAAAAAAAAAAAAACAAAATTAAAAAGTCAAAATCAAAGAAAATCAATTCAACCATAAAAGAATTCGGTATGTCGCTTTGATCTTTTTTTCTTAAAACATCATATAAAAAAATTAAAAAAAATTATGAAAAGAATGTCGCCCATAAGTCTGCCATTACTTTGTATAATTTTTTTTGCATATTCCTGACTTAATTATTAATCAAACAAATAAATAAAGGAGACAAACAAGTTGGTCGTGTTAATTCATTAAAAAAAAAAACATATATATATATAACACGTATATAATGATGAATTTTTATTATATTAATTTTTTTTTTTTAAATATTTTAAAAACTGAAATTTAAATCCAGTTTTGTTTTTTTTTATTTTAAAAAAAATTTAATTTAATTTATTCATAAATATATATATATATATATATACAAAAATTAAATTCAAATATTTGTTAAAATATATTTTGACCAAATGTTTTTTTTTTATTTAATGTAAATTTGAATTAAAAACTATCAAAAGTTAACCCCGTAAAGAATAAATTAACTTTAAAATTAGTTAACACCGAATATTTGAATTATAAAAACTACAAAAAAAAAAACCGAACCATTAGACTTTTAGACTCGATTCTGGACTATTTTTTTTTTTTTTTTAAACTATGTCCGGAAAATATTATTATATTGATATTTCATTCATATTCTTAAATACATATATTAAATAATTTTTAATTATATTTATTATTTTAATTTTGGTTAAATATTTATTTTAAATAAAAGAATTCTGAGAAATACGAGTATTAATGGTTCTGTAAAAATTTGAATTTACATATTGGTAAATACATATATAAATTACTTATTTAACAAAGTTTATGAATAAGTGAAACTTAACCAATTCTTGTGTTAAAATACAATATTTTTTCTAAGAAAATAAACAGGATAAATTTAATTCAGCTTGTGCTGACATATTATTATGTACATATTTTTATTTTTGCATTAATTTCATTACGGATGCTTAAGAAAAAAAATATTACTTATATTTAAAAGACAAATATATAATTTGTATGTAATTATACATACGTATTACGTATATATAGATAAAGATAAAATTTAAAATCATTCTAATGTCTTCCTTGAAATATTTATATTAAAATTAAATATTTTTAAATTTCTTAATGACGGAAATAATTGTTTGATTTTAATTCAGCTCGAGCTGAATTCAATTTTTAATTAATTTTATTATATATTTTTTTGTATATGTATTAAAATTAAATATTTTGAAATTTCTAATGAAGGAAATAATTGTTTGATTTTAATTCAGCTCGAGCTGAATTCAATTTTTAATTAATTTTATTATATATTTTTTAGTAAAATTAATAATATAATGAAAATTAAACATTTCTATAAATGTTTCATATAAATATGTGAAATTTGTATATAATGTAATCCAGAATGTAATCGTAATTGAAACCAAAAATATAATTTGCTAACAATAAAATAATTAATCAATATAGGTAAAACAACGAAATGAAAGTATTTTTAAAATGCTTTTTTTTTGTTTTTACAGCTTTTCTATTTTCTTCATTTGTTATTTTCCCTAAATTTTCATTTCTAAATTTTCTTTCTCTTTTTTTTTTAAGTTATCCTTGCTAATTCTAAATTTACACCTTGTCATTGTTTCTTATTTTTAGATTGGGATCTTTAAATACAAATTATATATATGTATATGAATATACACATTTACATATAATTATAACTATTGTTAGTTTATTTTTACATAGTAAACGTGTTTATAAGTAAATACTTATATTAAATACGTATGACATTGTAACATCTATATTATTAGATATATAAACTAAGTACAATAATATTATATATTTTTATTTATTTTTCTATTTATTTTCATGGCACAAAAAAAAAAATATACAAATTTTATTTAATTAATGTTTACACGATGAATTTTTTTCTTTTGTAAAATTTCCTTCAATTCTATTATTATTTTTTTTTCTATATGTTGTTGTTGTTGTTGTTGTTGTTATTGGATTCGTTATTATTCTATTATTCAACAAAAATATTTACTGAAACCTAAGAAAATTAACAAAATTATAGTAAAAAATAAATATAAATACGATCAGGATGACGGTGATGACGAAAGTTATATATAAAGTACTTAGTAACTAGATATAGGTATATAGGATAAAAAAATAAAATTCAGGTGAAAATATTCATACGTAAGTAGATGAAAAAATATAAATCCGAAAAAATTTTCCAAATTAGACCAAATAGGATTGAGGGAATATAAATTGTATGACATATTGACAGAACCATACCAATCAATTAAGTATATTATATACATTTATGAAAACTAAGTACACAATATTCTATTTATGTATTTTTTTGTTTTATATATAAAAATTAAAAAAATTGAGTCAGTCATTCATTGGAATTAAGATATTAGAAAGTAATTTTGAAGGAAGCAAAAATACCCAAAATCTAATTCAATATCATGCTTAATTTAACAATGACCTGTGAATTTGTTTTTTTTTTGGTTTTTATTACATATATTTGAATTTTATTTTTACTAATTCTTCAAATTTTTTCTCCCTTCTTTTCAAATTTATTATTTTGAAAATGAAATGAAAAATATAAGTAAAACTAAAAAAATAAATGTTGAATCATGTTAAAATTCCATTTAAGGAATATTTATTCCCCAAATACGGCTTATTTTCTCCCACCCATTACTGCTATAACTATATTCTAATAGGTAGTTAATACTAAAAAAAAAAAAACTTGATTAATATATGTGTTCAAAAAATAAAATAAAAATCATATGTCAAAAATGACTGCCCAATATATAGATTACTGTCAACACACAAAAACAAAAGAACAAGAAAACTAAAATAACTCCATTTCAATTATTTGGTTTTTGTTGTTTTTTTTATTGTTGTGTTCATTATTTCCTTACGGAATAGGAAATATAGGAAATGTTGTAATTCATGTATAGTTTTGTTTTGCTGGTTAGTATATACATATCCTATACTATAAAACTGAACGGATTTTTTTTTTTTTTATGAATTAAATGCTTAACATGCTTAAAGTATTAAAAAATATTAGATTGATTACTTACTTTAAAAAAACAAAAAATAGCCAAATATGTATAAAACTAATAAAGTTAATATAGTTAATTTACAAATGATAACTCAATTGAATTAAATACAATTCAGTTTCAGTTGAAATAAATAAAAAATTACAACTAATGTTATTTAAAACTTATTCAGCGCGTGCTGAATAATATTATTTTTAAAATAATTTCAATTTAATTGTGTTTATGTTTAATTTCTGTATTATATTATGTTATTCAGCTTGTGCTGAATTAATAATATAATTGAATAAAGTAAAAAATAAAAGTTTAAACATGAAATTCTCAATAGTCATTAAAAAAAAAATTATGTTAAACCTGTGCTGAATACAATTCTTTTAGGGTATAAATAAGTTTGTTGAACTTAAAAAAAAAAAAATCTTTAAGAGATTAATAATAATAAAAAAAAACACTAATAAATCAATATGAAATATGAGTAAGTGTGTATGTATAGCTATATTTTTATGTGTAAGGTTAGGAAAAAGGATATTACAGACTAATATAAATAGAAATTCTAATACTAATTGTTAATAATATTAATAAATAATAATTTACAATAGTCAAAAAGCTTTTATCAATGAAATTTACTTTTTTTTTTATATTTTTAGTTCATTTGTATTTTGTTTAATTCATTGAATTTCTTAAATATTTTATATAATAAAATATAATACTTAGATAACCAAGTTTTAATCAAATTTCTTGATCTTTAAATAAAGACAATGTTGTATACGTATATCACGCTTTAAAGTTATGGAATAAAAAAATATTTAATGTTTCATTATTTTATTTGTGTGATTTCTTTTTTTTCGCTTTCATTTATTATTCATTTTTTTTTTGTTCTTTTTTATTTTTTTTTTTTTTTTACTTTGATAAAGTTCTCAAAATTTATGACCACATGTTTTATTTTATTTTAATTTTTTTTTTTTACTTTTTTGTCATTATTAAATATGTATATATATGTACATATATTTATATATATTTTATATGCTTATCGTCTGGGTTAAGTTTACTATAGCTTTATCATTTTCTTTATATAAAATGTAGTAATGTACATATATAGGACAAATTAAATGTCATTTTATCTGTATAGTAAGTGTATAGTTATATACATTATAGTACAAGTTAATATATTCAAAAGTAATAATCATAAAAAAAACAAAAAAAAATAAATTTCGAAGAATATAAATATACTTATATATAATACATTTCTAAAATTTAAAATTTTTGAATAGCTGAAGTGGCATAGATTTGTGTGATTTTGTCATCACAATCAATAAAAATTGAGCTTTTTTTTTTAGTCTTCATCATCATCATCATAATCATCATCTTCTATTTCTATATAAAAATTATTTTAATAGATTATTATTAAAAATATAACTAGACAAAATCTCCTACATTTTATTTATACCGTAATATACCCAATAGTATATAATATACAAAATGATCTTATAAGGACAGACAACTTATTATTTAATTATAAATACTTATGTATTATAAAATAAATACAAATAGTATTATGCATAACAATTCATTTATACTTGTTACAAATTATGTATAAATGAATAGGTAGTTGTTATATATACGTGTATGTATGAAACTGGGGTATGTAATTATCATATCTGATATATATTGTACAATTCAGGACATTTAATTATACTTTTAACATACTTATTACAAAATTAATTTTTTTTTATTAATTATGAAGTTAAATTAATTAATTACATATAATACATTTGGATTAAATCGATTCATATATAAATTCTAAGACAAATAAGTTTATATCGTACAAATATCAGATAAGTATTGCAAAACATAACTGTAAATGTATAGTACATATTAAATAATATTTATGAAATATTAATTGCAATAGTATTAATACACAAATTTTATGTTTGCAATACAATAACTTATGAAAGAAATTCAAATTCAGATAAGTAATTAAGTCGTTCCATTTTTCCATTTATAAATGACAAACTAAGAAAGTTATTAAATAAATGTCCATAACTGTGTATAAACATAATATACATGTAGTATTAGTTTTATACATCATATTATCCAAGGTCATAAAGCTTATTATTTTCTTCTTAAATAAAAAACAACAACAACAAATTTTATGTTGAAGAAAAACATATAAAACAGTTTCCAAAAAGAAATTTCGTTATATTTCAAAAAAAAAAAAAAAATTAAGTTAAATTAAAAATTCTAAAATATTTTATTTTTATTTTAAATTAAAACCAAAAATAAAAAAACACAATAAAATACAAGAAAATGTCTATTAAATGAAATTTTACGACTTGTCATAAAAAGTAAGACAAATAATATAAAAAAAAAATAATAATATAAAACAATAAACAAATAAATAAATTTTATATACATTTTTTTTTTTTTAACTTTTAATATATTTTTAATTGAATAATATTACCAAATATATTTTTTAAGTATTATTAGATATTATAAAACTTATAATTATGTTCAAGTTGTTTAAACTGGTAGCAAATACATTTTTTTTTTTTAATTAATTTTTATTAATAAAAAAACAAAAAAATTATGAAATTAGTATAATAGACTGTGATGATGTATAGATGTGTTTGAAAAGGTGAAGGAGAATATAAAAATCAATTAAAATATAATAAAAAAAAAAATAAATTAAAATAAAATTAAAAAAATTAATAAAAAATCTTTTATATGTAGAAAGTATCTTATCTATATTTAAAAAAATCAAACAATACTCAAAAAAACTTATTCTAATCTAGTTTTTTCATTATTAAATAAAAAAGTTGGTTTTTTTTTACTAATCAGACAACTTTTTTTAATTTTTATTAACCCTCAAGTGGTATTACAAAAATAAAACTGTCAAATGTTTTATATTAAAAATTTCCAAAAAAAAAAAAAAATAAAACAAACAAAGTATTAAATTAAATAAGACAAAGGAGAAACGTACGACAAAGGTGTCAATTTATCAGTTTGTTCAAAATCAATTCATTGTTTAGTAAAGTAAAAAAAAAAAATATGTTTAAGTGTCATTAATAAGTGTGGAGTTTTTGTTTGTCATAATAACTTATAACGGGGGAGAGAGGAAGGAAGCGAGGGAGAGAGGTAGCAAACAAACAAACAAACTAAAAAATTTCAAGTTCTAAATAAAAATAAGTATTTTTGATAATACAATAAAATACTTGTTAGTAAATTTAAAAAAAACCCCAAAACAAGTGATAAGTTTTAAATTATATGTTTATTAATATTTTTTAAAATATATACTTAGGAAACTTATGATAAGTGGTTAAATAAGTAAAATAATTATTTTGTATTTTTTAAAATTTGTCTGCGGTTTTTTTTTCTGATTAAAATATTAAATTATTTTTTAATGAGAATTTAAAATTTAATTTATTAAAAAACATAAGTATAGGCATTTAATTTTAGTTTTTTTTTTAAAATGTTTTAATTAATAACCATTATCGTCATTATTCATAAAATTTGGTTATGATAATATACTTTAAATTGATAAGTTTAATTATACTTAATTAAATATTAATTTTAATTCTTATATTTAATTTAATTCAAAATTTAATATTAGTTATATTATAATGTGTATAAGATTAATAAAGTTATAAAATTAAATTAAAAGAATTAGGTTTAGAATATATAATTCAACCATTTCAACCATTGTTTTAAAAATTAGATTATATTAGTTAATAAGTATTATTATAATAATATATGTATCCAATTAATTATTAATTATTATATGTATATATACATATTTAATTTAATTTCGATTTAATTTTATAGTATTTGTATCATTTCTATTTTTAATTTCCAACATTTTCAAAACTAAAAATTTTTAAATTTAATTAAATATGTTAAAATTATAATTCATAAATGAAATTTAAATTTAAAATATTCATATATAAGTTAAAATTCAAAAAACCAGTATAATTGAAACCATTTTTTTTTTTTTTTTTGTAGAATTTATTAATTTTAGAATTTCTTAAGAAATTTAAAGCTTTAATATTTCGAATTCGAAGTAACTTCTTATGATAAATATTTCTAAGTTTTTAATGATAAGTTGATTTTGATATTAACGAAAATAACTTCTTTAAACTTAAATTATTATTAATTAAAAAAAATTCAAAGAAATTCAATAATTTTTTAATTAGAAACACTAGAAAAATAAATTAAAAAACCACAAGAGAATTCAGCCAGAGACAAAAAAAATAACCCAATAAATTTTACATTTTTGCGTGTTTTTTAAAAATTTTAAATTTCTAAAAAAAAAAGAATAATAAAATAAAACTAA
Organism: Dolichopus griseipennis; assembly: GCA_963082915.1. NCBI lineage: Eukaryota > Metazoa > Arthropoda > Insecta > Diptera > Dolichopodidae > Dolichopus > Dolichopus griseipennis. The sequence goes on from OY720443.1 coordinate 27,303,366, forward strand.
ATAAATTTCTTCAATTTCTATTAAATATTTAATATATTTACTAAAATAATAATAAATAAAATCACTGTTGCAAGTCATCAACTTCTTATTTTATTGAAATTGTTTTTCTTTTTTCTTCCATTCGCCAGCAAGGGAAAATAAATGTTGAAAGAAAGAGACAGAAAATGGGTAATATTTTTTTTTTCACTGAATTAAAATTTAAAATAAAAAATAGAAAAACAATAAAAATTCTTTAAAAAATAAAAATATGGAACAGATTTTTTTTTGGATACAAAACAAATTTTTTTTGACTTTTTCCTTCCATACAAAATAGATTTCAATCAACCTAACAATGAAAGACCTCCTGATTTCCGTTTTTTTGATTTTTTTCTCCGTATTTTCTAAATTTAAAATTCCAAAAAAATTTAAAAAAAATAATAACAAAATAAAATTAATTTATAGGTGTCTAGCACAAAACCCCAAAAAAAATAAACATTATTCTATTAAAATATACCCCCCACCACCCCTCTAAAAAAATATAAAATTTGACGAATATAATTTAATTTAAAAAAAAAAAAATAGATAATATAAAAAATAAAGAATTTTTTTTTTTGAAAATTATGTTTTTGTTTTTGTCTGCAAAAATCAGTATTTTGGATTTTTTTTTTTTTAAATAAATTTATTATTTTAGAGGCAAAAACATATCATTAGTTATGCAATTTTATTTATTAGTTATAGTTATAAAACTAAAAAAAAAAAAAAGTAATTTAAATTAATGAAGATAAATATGAGATTTTAAATGTCAAATGAAATTAAAAAATAATAAATATTATAAAATATGTATTAAATTAAAAAATATTAAAACATTCAAATTATACTTAGTTTTAAAAAACAAAATACTTAGAATAAAATGGTTACTATATAAACAAATGATTATTACAGAAAACTGTAATGTTAACTGTTAAATTAAAAATTAATATTATTTTAATTCAAACATATCTCTCACAAACAATTTTAAATAAAATAAGTGTATTTGATTTAATTTATTAAAAAATAGGACATAACCCCAATTTGAGAACTTGAGTACTTTGATTATTATGGATTGCACCAGCCCCTTTAAATAACATTATTTCACAGATTGTTTAATATAATCACCATTTATTAAGCTTTATCATCAAGTGACAGTTAAATTAAAATTCAGAACTCTGTTAAATGTAACGGTTGTTCCTCGAGCGTTATACATTAATCTATTTAAGTATTTGATTACTGTATATTTATTCTATAAGTAGTTACCTTTTCATTTTCAAAATATGCATTTGTAACTTTTAAAGTCATAAATCATAACAGCTTTGAGTATAACAGTGTAACTGTTATAAAATTCAAACCCTTTACAAGAATTGTAATAAATATACTACCACTGAAGAACAACGACAACACATTTCACAAATCGTAACATCAAATATTCTTTAAATAATCAAAACAAAAGTAAAAAAAAAAAAAAAAAAACACCAAATGATAAGAATCAGATTAAATTTTGTGTGAACAAGTGTCATCTGTCATCTATCAATTGAAATACAATTATACATGCACGTAATTATACCTTAAAGTACATATAATAATAAATACCTAAGCAATATTTAATTGATTTAGTCATATTCAAACTTCAATTTAATTTGCAACTAATTTATATATATACAAAAAAGAGACACCAGATAATAAACGTCAAAAAACGTCAAATTAAAAAAAATGCAAAATCTTTCATAATTTCTTCTATACCTAAATCTCAACAATTTAATCTGGCTTTCTTTCATTCATTTCCATTTTTTTTTAAAGGATTATGCAATTTTTCACTTCAGTTTTACTTTAAAAATTAATTCTTGAAATAAATATAGGCATTCTGTTTTCTGCACACACACCTCCCTTTGTCGCGAAATCGCACGCATATTACAGACGTATTTATTTCCTGACATTAAATATAGCATAGAAAAAAATCTAATATAAATTTATATTTAAAAGTTCATATATATATATATATATAGTTACGTAGTCTTGTGTATAGTAGTATTTTGCTATATATATAGAAGTATCTACAGAATAAAAAAAAACATAATATAAAAAAACTTGAGTATAAAAAGGAAATTTTGCGTGTATCAATTTTAATATCTTTATCGTCATATGCCTAACAAATAAATTCTAGTGTTGTGTTTTAATTTTTTTTTTTTTTTTTTTTTTTTTTTTTGATTTAATTCCATTTTAGTTTTTTTTTTTTTTTTTTTTATATAAAATAATTTCTATTTCTATTTTTTTTATATTTGTGGTATGTGATATGATAAGATATTCCATGACATTGTCAAAAAATTAAAGGTGGTTGGTTGGGTATGGCGCCCAAAAAATAAGAAAAACAAAAAAAAAAAAATCAGAAAATTAAAAAAAAAATAATAATCATAAAAAAAATTCGCAGCAAAGTAAAATAAATATTATTTTAAATGACATTTAAAGAAATAATAAAATAGAAAATAAAAAGAATTTTTTTAAGGAAACTTATAAAAAATATAAAAAAAACTTGAACTTTAATAAATATATAATTTGTATATACATATATATATATATGTATATTTAACTAGACATAATAATATGTAATAATATGTGGTAAATATCTATGGATTATTTAGATATTTTATTACTTTAAATACAATGTAGTGTACATGTGATAAAACATATGAACATATGAAAATAAATTCAACATATTTGACATATATTATATATTATATGTATCTATTTATTATATAAGTATATTTGTATGTTAAAAAGATTGAGAAGAAATGATTTGTTTTAATATATACGTATATATTAGGGTAAGTATTTAATACAATTCACTTCTATTAAATACCACAAGTGTTTGATTAGAATTAATTAATTCTATTCTTCAATAATTTATTGATTTTTGATTTTTTTTTTTTAGTTTGAGAAGTTTTGGACTTTGGAGTAAATTATTTTGTGACTCAAATTAATCCAATACAGATATAGGTAATTAATTATGTAACACTATTTTTAAATCGCTATGCTAATTTAATCAATGGTTTTATCAAGTTGCGTTAGCAGATCAAAAATATCGAAATATGTGTTTTAATCCAATGCTCATTTCGTTTTAGATCCCTGTGGACTATAGTTATTTATAATAACAATTTGAGAATTTCATGTTCCAGATACTAGATGTCGCACAAGTAGGTATTTGTAATATCTACATATCGCTTATAAACTATTAATATACAATAATACCAGCAGTCACTACTAATTCTAATCTTGAATAATAAATATATAAATTGCATATACAGCTGCTTTATAATATTTAAAAATAGTTCCCTAATTTATAGGGGTTACATTTTCTAATTTACAGTAAATACAAGAAAACTTAAAAAAATTAATAATAAAAGTTATTAATTAAAAATTCACAAAATTGTTCAATACTAAAAATAAAATAAGAGAATTTCTTGGAATATTTAATTATAATTGTATAGAAAATTTCTGACTAAATGATTATTATTTCATATATAAACATTATTATTTAAATTTAAAAAATTATATCAAATACTTAATTACAATTATGTACATTTAAGTACAGAAAATAACAAATTCAAAATTAACTACAAATACCTAAGATATTATTTATCAATTCTAAATAAAATAATATTCAATTAAAAATTCATCACAATATTTGTTGATTTGCTGTAATAAAAGAAAAACAAATAATATATATATATATATATATACTTTATAATACTTTGTATCTTATTCTAAAAAAAAATAAAATGATTACAATTAATTTTGTAAATAATATTATAGTACTTATAGTTACAAATTGTGTTTATTTTTCTAGAAAAAAAATTTATTCAAAAAGCAAAATGTTTTTTGAGTTATTATAAAATTAAATTAAGTTTGAAAAATACTTAGTATACAAATATATATACATATATATATACCCTTTTAAAACAGATTACAAAGGTCAGTACTTATTTCATATATTTTTGAGGTAAAATAAAATTATAAATAAAATTAAAATATAATTGTAAACAAAATATATAATAAATAAAAATATAATATTAATTTATATTTAGAAAATTTGTTTATTTTTTTTAAATTTTTAGTTTTTGTCTCAAAAAAAAATAAAAATAAATAAGTTAAAAGTAGGCAGATAAGTATTTGATACTAAATAAGTATATTTATCATTTGAATCGCAGATACATGTAAAAATACTAAACATATTGTGATCTTTTTGTTTTGAATTTTACAAAATCTCATTTAATTTAAAACAACTTACATACCTACTTATACTTATATTAATTTTTAAAAATACTTATCAAAAAAAAAATCCTCTGGAAAAACTAAATAACAAGTAAATATTTATAATAATTATCAGATTTATTTTCCGCTTTCATAATTTAATAGTTTTTCTTATTTACGTATTAATATTAAAAATATATATATATAAATTAATATATTTATAATTACGTATTTAAACTTAAAATCTTGTATATATACATATTTTTTAAAACATATGTACATATAACATACATACTTATTGAGTTTTTATATTGTAGCACGTAATAAAATTTAAAAATAAATCTATTAATATATATATATATATATATATGTGTATATATTGTATATCTATATACCTACTTATAAATATGAAATAAATTACAAATAATAAAATAAAACCGTCATTATCAATTTTTATATTTCATATATTAAGTATATATATACGAATATATGTATATAAATATTTATACATAATTCTTATTTTAGTGCGTATATACGTATACGTATGTATGTTATACGTTCTTATAGATATAAAATAAATTTGTCCAAAAACTTGTTATGATGACTATTAGATAAATTATCATTTCACGGTACTTATTTTTTACTATATATATATATATATATATATATATATTTATTTCATACGGTAAATATATATATTTATGATCATATGTTTATTAAATTTTCTAATATTACTTGTATATCTATTTATATTATACATAATAATTATCTGATTGATTACATACTAATCAAACTAATATTATATAATATAAACAAGTACTTATGTATATTGACAAGTATACGTACCTATACAAATTTAAAACGTTAGTTCAGTCACAATTGATTTTTTTTTTTTAATGTTCTATTGTGAATGCACACATATAAAAATTATCAATTACAACAACAAAAATGATTACGTATAAAATAATATATTAATTATATTTAAACTTAAGGTATTTAATTTTATATTAATTCAGATAAGTAAGTACCTAGTAAACTAATGAATATAACTGAACTTTATTGGTAATGTACAGTTACAACAGTTGAATAATGTCATTAAATGATTGTCATTAAATGAATGTCATTCTTATAATTAAATTTATTAACGATGATCTCCACTATCCACTTAGTAGTTATACTAATATTTTAAAAAGTTAATTTTTACTATCAGATGTAAAAAAGTGGGGAGATGACGACCAAAGCGGTGAAAAAGACAAAAAAAAATTAATAAGTAAGTACTTATATATCCTAGTATGTACCTAATGTACCTAGTATGTAATAACGATT